>MU839524.1:0-116510 GCA_030685255.1 Podospora conica
ATTAGTACTCTAGCCAAAAATCTAAATCTTTAACTAGATTACGGGGGGTATATAATAATAAGATTTATCTTAGTACGCGCAGTGCGATTCGAACTTACAACCTCTGGCAATCAAGGTCTTATCGTCATAATCGATCACATGCTCCACTACACCAACTTGCATATAGTATCCACTATATACGTAATAGTACCCTACAGGCAGCCATATAATAGTCGTAACACTTGTCGTACGACTAGTCGGCAAATAACTGCTTAATTACAAGAACTACGTACAGATTACGTAACTACGTGTAAGGCGATCGCAAGGTAATTACGCAACTACGTCGCAACTACGTAATCGCGTACGCAACTGCGTAATCGCGTGCAGATCACGTAACTACGTGTAAGGCGATCGCAAGGCAATTACGTAACTGCGTCGCAACTACGTAATCGCGTGCCAGTACGCAATTTGGTCTCCGCGCCTCAGGCAGCGAATTTAGAGGCCTGGGAACGAGTATAAGAATAGCTCTCCCCCTCGAGTAGAAAAGTTCTAGATTAATCCTTCATCGAATACAATCACAACTTTCCACTCCATCTTCCTTAGCACTTATCAGTGCCCCTACTTTCTTATCTCGGACCCACTTTAGTAGACCCACTTTTCTTCACCGCCTACCTTTTGCCTCCGTCTCCGTACTCTGCTTCCAAGTACGGCTTTTAAGTTATATACTTATTATAGCGTCGGTCTCCGGCTAGACTTTATTATTAAAGCACCTAAAAAAAGATATCAGCTTTGCAAATTACTTTAAGTAATATCTTCTTTACTACTAGTAATACGAGCAAACCTTTCTAATCATATCTTCATTCTAGGATTATTCTTCGCTAGCTCTTTTATTTCGCGTAGAGTGTTTTTCTTTTATATAATATAGTCGTACCGCTGGAGTACTATCTCGTCGTTATATATAGGATTCGCGTATTAACTATTAGCTAGCCCAGGATCGGGATCGCGTTCTAGGCCTTTACCGCTATTAATCGGTAAGTTGTAACGCCGGCGTTCCGCCCTCGATATAATTTCGCTTAGAAGGTGAATTAACTCGCTAATTCTAATACAATTAGTCTCGTTTGTTTTACACGTAATCTTAGATGTTAGGGGGGTATTCGGTGTTTTTACGTTGCTTTAGTACTAGAAACTTGTTTTCTAATATTTTTAAGTCTCTAACCTAGATTAGTTTATTCTTTTCTAAATCCCAGATACGATAGTTTATACCTATAATTTTATATCCTATTAGGATTCCTGAAATACCCTTTTTATCTAGTTTACTAGCTACGATCTTTCGTTTAAAATAAACTAGTTTTCTACAGGCTCTATTATTATTTATATTTAGCTTTAAATTGTATTTCTATTCGGAGGGGGTTTTATAGCCTAGTTAACTATATAAGGTTCCATTATATAGATAATAGATATATTACCGCTACTACTACTTCCTCTTATAAATCCTAATGGAGATTAGTATTATTAAATATAATTCGATTAATTCTTTTTACTTCGCCGTCTTTCCTAATAAGTACATAGTAAAGATATTTAGTAGACTATTCAATCTGTATTAACTAAAATTTAAATCTTTTATTAATTATTTCGCCGCCTTTATATATAGTTAGTGAATATCTTTCTTCCTTTATGTATGTAATTTTCAGCTTTAGCCTTAAAATGGTTGAACGCGTTAAAAGCTTTATTCTTTGTAGTTTATAATACTATTTCTAGATATTTAGTCTTCAAATCTTAAAACGTAATTATATATTTCTTTTTATCGGGAATAGGTAGCTTAAGTAACCTTTATATAAGGATTTACTCTTAACTTAGTAAGATACCCCCTTCTTTATTATTTATAGAGTGCTAGATATCTTATAAATACTTGATTTTTATTTTACTGTAAAATACAAAGGGTACTCTTTAAAAAGTGTAGCTTCTAAATCTAGTATTCTAGATACAGTATTTCGATTATATTTATTTTTTAAACTCGATGTAACTACCTTCTAATTATTAAAAGTAGAGGTAATATTGCCTTCTTACGGCTTACTTATATCTTAATAGCTTTATTTAAAATCTTTACTAGTCGTTAAGAATCTTAAACCCTTAAATATAGTTAAATCATTAATGAAAGATATTATTTAAGTTTTTAATACCTTTCAATGCTTTAAAACCCTACTAATTAATAAGTATTCCATTTCTAAAGGTAGTACTAATAGTTATTTAAGATTTAAGTTAGTTATCCCTTCTTATATTAAATACGGAAACTTCCTTTCTATTATTATCTTAGATTTGCTTAACTAATAAGGTTATACCCTATTTTAGGTACATAAAGGCGGTTATTTAAAGATAGATACTACTTAGTATCTATACTTTCAAGTACTCTACCTCTAATCCTTTAGATAGTAATAGTCTTTATGTTTCCCTAGCTAGTTTATTAACAGGAGCTACGAAAACAACTGAAATAACCTTTATTATAAGCTATGTAAGTTTCTATAGTAGTATGTAAAATCCAGTTATTATAATTTAGTTTAGTATAATAGATTTACTTTACCTATTCTAATTATCTTATTACTCCGTAGATATTAGTTAGCTTTTTAATTATATATAAGTTATTTAAAGTTAATACCTTAAGATCTCTAAATAGATCGATTTCTTTATTTAGATCTTTAAAAGCTGTACTTGGAAGCAGAGTACAGAGACGGAGGCAAAAGGTAGGCGGTGAAGAAAAGTGGGCCTACTAAAGTGGGTCCGAGATAAGAAAGGTGGGGCACTAGATAAGTACTAAGGAAGATGGAGTGGAAAGTTGTGATTGTATTAGATGAAGGATTAATCTAGAACTTTTCTACTCGAGGGGGAGAGCTATTCTTATACTCGTTCCCAGGCCTCTAAATTCGCTGCCTAAGGCGCGGAGACCAAATTGCGTACTGGCACGCGATTACGTAGTTACGTACGCGATTACGTAGTTGCGATGCAGTTACGTAATTACTATGCGATCGCTTTATACGTAGTTACGTAATCTGTACGTAGTTCTTGTAATTAAGTAGGTATTTACCGACTAGTTATACGACAAGTGTTACGACTATTATGTAGCTGCCTACAGGGCACTATTACGTATATAGTGGATACTATATATAAGTTAGTGTAGTAGAGTATGTAATCGATTATAACGATAAGACCTTAATTGCCAGAGGTTGTAAGTTCGAATCGCACTACGCGTACTAAGATAAATCTTATTATTATAGATCTATATCTATATCTATCTATAGCTTTACTAATAGAGTTTATTAAAAGCCGTACTTAGAGGCAGCGTATAGAGAGGAAGTAAAAAGGTAAGCAGTATAGAAAAGTAAGTCTATAAATTTAGGTCTACAGAATTCGCTCCGTTATAAGAAAGGTAGGGTACTAATTAGTACTAAGGAAGATAGTAGTAGAAAGTTGTAATTGTATTCGATGATAGATAAACCTAAAAACTTTCTACTCGAGGGGAGAGCTTATTCTTATACTAGTTCCTAGGCCTCTAAATTCGCTACCTAATTCGCTAAAACCTTATTACGTACTCGTACGCAATTACGTAGTTATAACGCATTTATGTATTTACCTTATACGTAGTTACGTAACTATACGTAGTTATTTTAATTAAGTAGTTATTTACCGATAGATCGTAAGACGGGTATTATAACTATTATACGGCTGCTTGTAAGGTACTATTACATATATAGGTACTATACTAATGTAAGTTAGTATAGTAGCGTATATAATCGACTATAACGATAAGACCTTAATTACTATTAGTCGTAAGTATAATAATAAGATTTTATCTTAGTACGCGATATACGATTCGAACTTACAACCTCTAGCAATCAAGGTCTTATCGTCATAATCGATTACATACGTAACTGCGCCAACTTATATATAGTATCCATATATGCAATAGCGTATACATATTAGCCATATACATAGTCGTAACACTTGTTGTACGACTTGTCGGCAAATAACTATATCAATTACAAGAACTATGTACAGTTACGTAACTACGTATAAAACAATTACGTAACTACGTCGTAACTACGTAATCGCGTACGAGTACGTAATTTAGTCTCCGCGCCTTAGGTAGCGAATTTAAAGGCCTGGGAACGAGTATAAGAATAGCTCTCCCCCTCGAGTAGAAAAGTTCTAGATTAATCCTTTATCGAATATAATTACAACTTTCTACTCTATCTTCCTTAGTACTTATTAGTACCCCTACTTTCTTATCTCGGACCTACTTTAGTAGACCTACTTTTCTTTACCGCCTACCTTTTACCTCCGTCTCTATACTCTGCTTCTAAGTACGGCTTTTAAGGTTATAAGCCCGGGTTATACTCCCGGACTTATTCTTCTTCCCCTTTGTCACTGGCCTTAAAATAAAGGCTAAATAAACCCTTGCCACTGGCCTTTTAAGGCTAAACAAAACCCTTTCTTAAAGATAGGTTCTAAATTCTCTGTTAAGTCCCTCGAGGGCAGTAAGAACTTTCATTAGTAGCAGTAATAGATAGAATCTTATTTAATCATCTAAGACTTATAATACTACCTTTATAAGGCCCCGGATATCCTTAGAATCCACCAAGGCGCAGCCCCTAGCGTAGCCCCTGGCGTAGCCCCCGAGGGCGACGAGAACGCTAAATAGGAGTACGAGATTCTAAGCCTTAAAGAGGACCGTAAGGCTCTAGCCAGTCTACGTCTCACTTACTCCGACGGTCCGTAACGAGTAATATCTTCTATTAGATATTACAAGGACGCCTAGGAGATCCTAAAGGATACCTACTCCCTAGAAGGCTATAGCACTTAGCAGATTTATATCTCTAAACTACTTACTATTAGCCCTGATAACTACTCTTAGATGGACTAGTTCGTGGAGCGCGTACGCTACTTAACTATAAAACTACCGGAATTCGGAATTAAAATTCCGGAGCTAGTAACGATCGAGCTAATCCGCGGCCGCCTCCTAGAGAGATTTACAGTATTTTCGCAGACTCTACTAGCCTAGCTACGCCGTAATAAAAGTAACTATACTTTTAAAGAGTTACTCGCCGAGATACTCGACGAGGATTGTAAAACTAAGGTAGAAAATAGTGCCGAAGAGGCTCTTTAAGCTAACTATACGCGTTCCGGCTCCGGCTCCGGCTCCGGCTCTAACTACGGCTCCGCCCGCCGCTTTAGCTCCGGCTCTAGCTTTAGCTTAGCCTCGTCGAGGGTTAGTAGAGTTAGTAAGCCCTGGAAAAAGAAGATAGGCTAGTAGTATAGATTCTGTAATAAAGCTATATACTAGATAGAGGATTATTATATCCTCTTTGGTAAAGATAGATTAGATAGCCTTACTAAAGAAGTAAAGGAAGTAAAGCTAGCTAAAGCTAGCGAAATAGCCTCCTAAGTAGTATATACAAGATTTAATAAGGCTCGAGAGGAACGTAAAGAGGCTATTATTACCGCCTATACGAAATCTATTAGCCTGCCGCTCCGTAAGGCTAAGGCTAAAGAAGAGACCTTAATCGAAATCGGTCCTAACCTTGCTGAAGTCGACTGGGATATACTAGAGGTATTTCATACTACTAGTTCCTACTTAAATAAAACTAACCAGCTTGCTAGTAAACTATTAGAGGTAGTGGTAAGGATAGATAAAGCGTAGATACTGTTTTCTAAGATAGATTGTCAAAATTGGATTTTAGATACTACTATAGAGGCGTACATAGTTTATAATAAAAATTCTTTTTATACTTTCGAACTATCCGTAAAAACTAAAATAGGATAGGGAAAAGCAAAGGAAGTTACTATTTAAGGGACTGGATCTGTTAGATTAAAGTTTACTGATAGTAAAAGAATAATAATCTTGTATAACTGCGTTTATATACCTGAAATAGGAATTAATCTTATTAGTTAAGGTAAATTAAAAGGATTATATTCCTTATTCGATAATACTAGTATTTCTATTTATTAAAAGGGTAAAAACAATATACTAGGTTTATTACTTACTACTAGGTCAATACTTGGAAAGCTATATAAATTACTAGTAATAGTGGAAATAAATCCCGTTAAAAAACAAATACTTAGAGTTTCGAAAGTAGCAAATAATATAAACTAACTCCTATACCAGCGTTTTAGTTATATAGGAATTAAAGCTATAAAAGCACTTCGTTATTCTACTACTAGTAGTCTTTTTAATAAAGATATTAGTAAGTTTCAAAACACAGAACAAGATTTAGTTATTAAAAATAAAATAGCTAAATATAATAAAAATAGCTTACGAGAGCTATTAGAAAATAAGGAAGAAGATATAAGTCCCTATACTATCTATTTAAAGGTAAATATAAGGTAATATATAAATAAGAAATTACATACCCCGTAGATAATTAAAAGGGATTATCTTACAAAGGTTAGATCCGATATCTATGGCCTAATAAATCTACCTACGTGGGATAAAAAACGATGGATAGTTACGTTTCTAGACTCTAAAACAAAGTATTTAGAAAACGATATATTATTTATAAAAGATAAAGCCTTAGAATCGTTTAAACGATTTAAAGCTATAGCTAAAAACGAAAGCGGAAAAAATATAAAGAGACTAGTAAGTGATAACGGTGGAGAGTTTATTAATAAACGCTTCCTTATAACACTAAATAAAGCTAGTATATCTATACAATACTCTGCTCCGTATACAAGCCAACAAAATGGAGAAATAGAGCGTATTAATAAAACTATACTTAATAAAGTTCGAGCGCTATTAATTCAAGTAAATCTCCTATAATATTTCTAGGGTAAAGCTACTTTAGTAGTTAAACATCTATATAATAGAACCCCACACAGTACTCTAGAATATAAAACTCCCTATAAGGATAAATATAAAATAAAGCCAGATATTAATTATATAAAAACCTTTAGCAGTCTAGTTATCTTTAAAAGAAAGCCTAAAAAATTACTGTCTAAAATAGACTAGCGTAGTGTTTAGGGAATCTTAATAGGTTACGGAGAAACTACTGTAAATTACAAAGTATAGGATTTGGAAAAGAACCGCCCTATCTGGGTTAGAGACTTAGTTATTCTCGAAAATTAATTTCTTAAGCCAAAAAATCCACTTAACTACAAAGAGAATACCTTGCCAACAGTTAATAAAAATACTGTTAAGTTGCCTATACTAGGTAATATAACGGACTTTAATACTCCGTTATCTGGTTCTAGAATTACAGAATTAGAAGAACAGGAATTTAATTCCCCGGATTATAGCCAAGAAGGTTTTAATAATTCGGACTTTAAGGCTACTCCACAAAGGGACCTAGATAGTAGTATCGAAGGAAACCTAAGAATAGAGAGCCCTAGCAGTAACTCGAGTTAATCTTTAGTACCTCGTAGTACTTTACACGGTAATTACTTAGCCTATAAAGATAATATCGACGAATTAGCAGATAATAACTACTTTATCCAACTAGTTAAAGAAGCAAAAATAAAGCCTAGTACCTTTAAATAAGCTATGGAAAGTAGTAAAAAAGATTAATGGCTAGAAGCTATAAATCTAGAGATACAAGAGTTAAATAATCAAAATACTTAGAATATGGTGGTAATACCTTTAAGTATAAAACTACTCGGCGGTAGATAGGTATTTGTTAAAAAACAAAACCTTATTACAAATACTATTAAGTATAAAGCAAGATAGGTAGTACAAGGATTTAATCAAGTACTTAGAATCGACTATATCGATACCTTTAGTACCACCTACCGCCCAGAGACTTATAGAATAGTCTTAATAATAGGATTATACCTAAACTAGGATTTCCTACAATACGACGTTAAAAACGTATTTGTACATGCTAAAATAAACATAGATATGTACGTAAAACAACTAACTAGATTCGAACAAGGGAGAAATAAAACCTGTAAGTTAAATAAGGCTTTATATAAATTAAAACAATCCCCTAGACTCTAGTATAAGTACTTTAAAGAAGCTGTTACTATAGCTGGATTTACTATAATGGAGTACGATAAAGGCTACTTTATTAATAAAGAATATAATATAATCCTACTTTACTACGTAGATAATATTATTACTATAGGGCTAAATAAAAAGTAGATCGAAAACCTTATAGTTATTCTAAATAAAACTATAAAAATCCAGTACCTAGGCCCACCAAGTACCTTTTTAGGTTAAGAGTTTGTGATTAAAAAAGGAGAATCTATAACTATCTATTAGTAAAAGTACGTACAAAAGCTGTTAGAGAAGTATAATAAATATAATCTCTATAAATACGTAACTCCAGTAGAACCAGGAGTAAAGCTACAAAAGAATTCAGAATATAATTCTACCAAAGAAGAAATCCAAGGCTTTCAATAGCAAGTTGGATCGCTGTTATATCTATCTATAAAAACAAGACCAGATATTAACTTTGTAGTAAATCACTACTCGAGATTCTCATCCAAGCCAGATAAATCACACTAGAGAGCTTTAGACCGTATCTGGGGCTATATAGGTAATAAACCTGCCTACGGGCTACTGTTTAAAATAATAATAAAAAAGGAATACTTACCTAGAGTCCTTACCCTTAGTATAATTGGACATATAGACGCTACCTACAGCGACGATCTAGTTAAGAGAAAATCTATAATAGCGTATATATTCTTCCTATTTGGAAATATAATTAGTTGGAATACTACATTACAAAAAACAGTAGCTTTAAGCAGTACTGAATCTAAATACCAGGCTTTTAAAGAAGCTGGAAAAGAAACTTAGTATTTAAGTTATACCCTAGAATACATTATTAAATCCTGTAAACTAGACTTCAGATTAAATATCCTAGTACTAGTAGCAGATAGCCAATTAGCTTAACTACTCGTAGAGAATAATATTTACTATAAACGTACGAAATATATCGACGTAGCGTTTCATTATATCCGAAGCTAGATAGAAGAAAAGCAGCTGCTAATTACTTATATAGATAGTAAAAACAACTTAGCTGATCCTTTAACTAAAGGGGTGGAACGAGGGTAATACGAGAGATTCTATAAAAAGATAAACTTGTTAAATAAGGAAGTATAAATATTTCCGCCCTTAAAAAAATAAAAAATACCTTAAATAACTTTAAAGGATATATAGTTAAACAAAAACCAAAAATCTTATCTATTAAATTAGTACTCTAGCCAAAAATCTAAAATCTTTAACTAGATTACGGGGGGTATATAATAATAAGATTTTATCTTAGGGCGCGATATACCATTCGAACTTACGACCTCTAGTAATTAAGGTCTTATCGTTATAATCGATTACATACGCTACTACGCCAACCTATATATAGTATCCATATATATAATGGCGCGTATATGTTAGCTATATATATAGTCGTAACACTTATCGTACGACTTATCGGTAAATAACTATATTAATTACAAGAACTACGTATAGTTACGTAACTACTTGTAAAGTAATTACGTACGAATACGTAATTAGATCTCCGCGCCTTAGGTAGCGAACTTAAAGGTCTGGGGACGAATATAAGAATAAGCTCTCCCCTTAAGTAGAAAAACTTTAGATTTATCCTTTATCTAATACAATTACAACTTTCTACTACTATCTTCCTTAGTACTAATCAGTAACCTACTTCTCTTATTACGGACCTACCTTCCTCGCCCTATTTTTCTTTACCGCCTACCTTTTACCTCTGTTCCATACTTTACCTTTAAGTACGTCTTTTAACCGAGGAGTAAAAAACCCTAAATATATAAAAGAACTAAAAGACCTTAGGAATTCAAAAGCCGTACTTGGAAGCAGAGTACGGAGACGGAGGCAAAAGGTAGGCAGTGAAGAAAAGTGGGTCTACTAAAGTAGGTCCGTGATAAGAGAAGTGGGGGCACTGATAAGTGCTAAGGAAGATAGAGTGGAAAGTTGTAATTGTATTGGATGAAGTATTAATCTAGAACTTTTCTACTCGAGGGGGAGAGCTATTCTTATACTCGTTCCCAGGCCTCTAAATTCGCTGCCTAAGGCGCGGAGACCAAATTGCGTGCTGGCACGCGATTACGTAGTTGCGACGCAGTTACGTAATTGCCTTGCGATCGCCTTATACGTAGTTACGTAATCTGCACGCGATTGCGTAGTTGCGTACGCGATTACGTAGTTGCGACGCAGTTGCGTAATTGCCTTGCGATCGCCTTACACGTAGTTACGTAATCTGCACGCAGTTCTTGTAATCAAGCAGTCATTTGCCGACTAGTCGCACGACAAGTGTTACGACTATTATGTGGCTGCCTGCAGGGTACTATTGCGTATGTAGTGGATACTATATGCAAGTTGGTGCAGTGGAGCATGTGATCGATTATGACGATAAGACCTTAATTGCCAGAGGTCGTGAGTTCGAATCGCACTACGCGCACTAAGATAAATCTTATTATTATAGGAATACTACGGCTTTACTGTAAATCTAGCCCTTTAAAGGTTATTTCTATAATTAAGTGCGTTAAAGGGGCTTAGGACGCTCTAAGGGCTACCTATACTCTAGAAGGGTATAGTACTTTGTGAACCTTCTTTTCGAACCTACTAGATATCGATCCGGAATATTTCGAGGATATAAAATACTTCGTAAAGTATATACGTTATTTAACAAGGTAACTAATAAAATTTAGAATTGAAATAATAAAGGTATTAACTATCGAACTAATGAGAAAGCGCCTTCTAAAAAGCGATTTAGGCTGTTTAGGTAGACCCTACTAACGTAGTTAATGCTGTATTAAATCCGGCTATACGAATAAATTGACGAGCTAAGCTAAAAATCTAGATATAGATCTAAACGAAGAAATCGATCTATTCGGAGATCTTAAGGTATTAACTTTAAATAACCCTTATAGACTTAAAAGGCTAAGTTAGCTAACTAATATCTAAGGAGTAATAGGAAGAATAGAAACAGTAAGGTAGATTTACTATACTAGTCCAGATTGTAATAGCTAAATCTTGGATACTATTGTAGGAATATATATATTTTGTAATATAAGTTATTTTAATTCGTTTCGTAACTCTAAAAAAGAAGTTAGCTAGGGGAATATAAAAACCATTACTATCTAAGGAATTGGAAGTGTAATACTTAAATTTAAAGATACTATAGTAGTCGTATTTAACCTTAAATAGATTCGACGAAAAGGGAGTTTCCTTATTTACTAAAACTAAAGATAAATACTTAGGGGTATTAATTGCTACTACAACTATCTGAGGAAAATTATTCTAGCCTCTAGTAGAAGTAGTTAATAAGAATAAACAGAGTACTACATAAGGAAATATAGTACTTACTAATAAGTAGGCTTTAACAGTATATATAGTTATAAACGGCTTAGATTATTTATTACATTAACGATTTAGCTATATTAGCGAAAATATAATTAAGGCTTTAAGATTCATAACGAATAGTAATCTTTTTAAATAAAGCTAGTAAGATATAGGTAAACCGTAAGAAGCAAATACTGATACTACGTTTAGATATTAGACAGTAGATATATCGAATTTAAAAAAGATAAATCAAAATACTTTATCTGAACTATTAGATTTAAAAGATATAAATATTAACGGATGCCTTATATATTTAAAGGTAAATTTAAAACAAAGTATTAATAAGATATCTAATATACTAGAATTAATTAAAAAGGAATATCTTACTAATGTAAGATTTAAACTTTATAGTCTAATGAAACTACCTACTTACGATAAAAAGAGATATATTATTACTTTCTAGATTTAGATACTAAATATCTAGAAATAGAATTATTAAATACAAAAGACGAAGCTTATAACGATTTTAACCGTTTTAAAGGTAAAGCCGAAAGTTAAATAAATAAATCAATTACGATATTTGCTAGTAATAAAAGCGGCAGATTTATTTATAAAAGACTTAAGACTAAGCTCGCTAAGGAAAACATAACTTACTAAACCTCTTTACTATATACTAGTTATTAAAATAACGAAGTAAAAAGAATTAATCGAACTATATTAAATAAAGTACGAGCTGTATTAATTAACGACAATATCCCGTAGTATTTATAAGGGGAAGTAGTACTGGCGGTCGTATATCTATCTATATAATGGAACTCCGTATAGTTAACTAAATTATAAAACTCCGTAGGAGTAGAAATATAAAATGAAGCCAAGAAGAGATAATACTAAAGCCTTTGGAAGTTTAGTTCATTTTAAACGAAAGCTAGTATCTAGTAAACTAAATTAAGGAGGTATTTTAGAAATCCTAATAGGATACGGAACTATAGATATGAATTATCGTATCTAGGCTTTAGAAAAGAATAGACCTATCTAGGTTAGTAGAGACTTAAAGGCATTTGAAAACAAGTTTCTAGTAGGTAAGAATCCTCTTAATTATAAAGATACTAACTTAGAAAAAGTAAATACTAATAATAATAATAGTATAAAAATAAAATAATAAAATAATAACGTAGAAACTAAGAAGGATTTAATACGTTTAAAACCTATTAGTTCTATCCCTTAAAGTCTGAACGCTTTATAAAGTAAGACTATCCGGAAGAAGAAAATACTAATACTTTGGAATTCAATAATACTATTGTAGAAGTAGGCTCTCCGGTAGTAACTAAGAATAAACTACGTCGAAATAAAGTTAGTCCTTGTAATACTCTATATAGGAGATATTAGTAATACGAGGATAATTCAGATAAATTAAGTAAAGACTTATACTATACTAATACAGTAAAGGATACGTATTCGGAACTAAAGACTTATAAATAAGTAATTTATAATCCAGAAAAGGAAGAATAGCTTAATTCTATAGCCGTAAAGGTTATAGATTTACAAGACCAAGGGACGTAGACTTTAGGTACTAGTAAATTACTACTAGGCTTTCAAGCCCTAGGAGGCCGCTAGGTATACGTTAGAAAGTAATCTAACTTGTTAAATAAAGCGAAATATAAGGCTAGATAAGTTACCTGAGGATTTAATCAAGTCCTAGGAATTAATTATATCGATACCTATAGTATTACTATTAGACCGGAAACCTGTGGAACAGTCTTCATTATTACCTTATCCTTAAAATATTAATACGACGTTAAAGACGCCTTTATATACGCCTTAATAAACGTAGAAATTAATATATACTAACTTACTACTTTTAAAAAAGGAAAGGACTTATATTGTAAGATAAATAAGGTACTTTACAGTCTAGAACAGTTACCTAGACTTTGATATACATACTTAAAGGAACCTATAGCTAAAGTAGGCTTTATAATGTTTCTATATAATACGGGTTACTCTTTATACCCTGGATACTTCATCTTCTTACTTTACTACGTAGATAATATAATCGCTACAGTATAGATAAAAGTAAAATACTAGGAGTAATAGAAGAAATAACTAAAACTATAAAGATTTAGTATTTAGGTAAACCCAGTACCTTTCCAGGCCTTAAATCCAAAATATATAAAGAAAAAAGTATTACTATATATTAAAATAAGTATACCTTCACTATACAGTATACTTAGCGTTAAGAACGCGCCTACATATTCATTTCGTAGTTAATTACTAGGTAAGGTTTACCTCTAAATTCTAATCCACGAAAAGATTACTAGAAAGCCTTAGATCGTATCTAGGGCTATTTAAATAAAAGGCCACGCCACGGCTTATACTATAAAGCCGTTAATATAATAATGAATATTCCTAGAATCATTAGCTATATAGACTCCGCCTATATAGATAATTTAATTACGAGGCGTAGTACTATAGTTTATATATTCTTCCTATTTGGAAATATTATTAGTTAATATACTACTTTATAAAAGACTTAAGTACTTAATAGTTCTAGGGCTAATTACTAAGGTATACGAGATACTAGAAAAGAATTTCAGTATTTTAAGTTAGCCTAAATACTATAATTAAATTACTAAATCTAAAATAGTCTATTAAAGTACGAGGCTTAGCAACTAATAGCGAATTAGCTAAAGCCTTAGCTGAAAATCCAGTATTCTATAAAGAAACTAAATATATAGAAGTATCTTATTACTATATTCGCAGCTAAGTAGAAAATAAAGAACTAATAGTTATATATATAAGTAGTAAGACTAATCTAGCTACTGTATTGACTATAGAAGTAGAAATACGGTAACTTACTAATTTCCGTAAACGATTAGGCTTGGTGGAAAAAGAATAATGTTAAAACCATCTTATTATATCCGCTTTAAAGGCTTAATAAATCAGATAGCTGTATAATTAATTAAGAAAAGAAGGGCGAAGGGGTTATTGTTATAAAAGTTAAGCTAAGATAATAAAACACTATCTAGCTTAAGGAGGGTATATAATTATAAGATAATATCTTGTAGTTATTCCAAGGTTAATTCCTCTTACTACTTATAAGGATAACCCTAGTTATTTATTATAGCGTTAATCCTACTTACTATTTACAATGTATATCCTTTACAACAGCTAGAGCAAAGCCTGCGGCTAAGCAGTGTTAATCGTATCTAGGTAGCAAGGCCGGAGGAAACCTTCTGCTTAAACAAAGCTAATCGCAGCAAGTAGTAAGTAGTAAGTTACGGAGTGTAATAGCTTGTAACAGCTAGAAAGATCCAGAAATAACGCTACCGCACTACTGCGATTAATCTAGCTACTCTAGAGAATAAGTGGCACTGTAATATAAGCGCCCCCCCTCTGTATATATAGAGCTAAACCCTACGGAGGGAGATAGGATTTACTTTCCTCCCTAACGAATTTAATTATCATCTTTAACCCCTTACATCTTGTTTACTTTAGTAATTACACTACGCACCTTGTGCTGTATTACAGCGTTCACCCTTATGTTACCAACTGCTTCAAGGCACTAGTTTATAAGCTTTAAGTATATAATACGTAGAGCTCTATCGTATAGGCAAGTCTAGTAGTATACTTACTTAGTATACTAGTAGTAGTTAATATTGACTTATTAAATAGTACTTACCTAGAGGAATCGTTCGTCGATACAAGCTTTTTGGAAGGATTTCTTAATCCTTTATACGATAAATCCCTTCCTTAAAAACCCGTTTAAGTTCGGAGATATATTTAATTATAACTCCAATCCTTCGAATTCTGATAATAAGATCTAAATTAAATAAGTTTGTGAATATTTAAAAAAGTAGATAGGTAATTACTTACTATTAAACCCTAGCGGATATGTATCTTATTCCTCTTCGTTAATATAATCGTTTAGGTTATTATCAAGTTCGTTTTGCCGTAATTTTATGTACTAAAGAAATACTTTATCAGTTACAGCTATAGATAGAAAGCTTTTTAATAAGTTACCTATAACTATATTAAGAATATATACTGTCTAGCGAATATTAGTATCGAAGATCGCGTATTATCGAGTAAATTCGTTCTTAAAAGCTCTATGATTACTCATATTCTTGCGAGGAATACTAAGTAAGTATATTAGTAATTATATATATAATATTTGTATATTAATAATAATTACTTCACTGGAAATATTTTCTAGCGTAAGTTCGGGGTAGGGTTTAGTTACGCGTAGAAGTTCGTCGTATATTTAAAGCCTTATATAGCTTTCTTCTATGTATTCGAAAGCTAATTATTATTATTATTAATTTATTAAAAATACTAATGTATCTAAAGTTAACAAGGAATTGTCTTACCTAGTAGTTTATAGACTAATTTAAAGTCTTTATCGATATAGTTAATAATAATCCTAAGATAGCCGGTTTAAGACCTCGAAGTCCAGATATCGAAGGTTAAGTACAATATAAGGTAGGATTCGAGTTTTCCCTTTTCGTCGGTATTAAATATAGAAATAAACCTATCGAGGGTAGATTCGAAAAGCTCTTTAATATTCTTCCGATTAATCGTAAGCGAGTTACTAATAAAAGATTAGTATAGTTATATAAATCTAAATAGGTATATTAATTACTTACGGACTAAATTAGTATAATAATAAGATTTATCTTAGTACGCGCAGTGCGATTCGAACTCACGACCTCTGGCAATCAAGGTCTTATCGTCATAATCGATTACATGCTCCACTGCACCAACTTGCATATAGTATCCACTATATACGCAATAGTGCCCTGCAGGCAGCTACATAATAGTCGTAATACTTGTCGTGCGACTAGTCGGCAAATGACTGCTTGATTACAAGAACTACGTACAGATTACGTAACTACGTGTAAGGCGATCGCAAGGCAATTACGCAACTGCGTCGCAACTACGTAATCGCGTACGTAACTACGTAATTGCGTGTAGAGCACGTAACTACGTATAAGGCGATCGCAAGGCAATTACGCAACTGCGTCGCAACTGCGCAATCGCGTACGCAACTACGCAATCGCGTACAGATTACGTAACTACGTGTAAGGCGATCGCAAGGCAATTACGTAACTGCGTCGCAACTGCGTAATCGCGTGCCAGCACGTAATTTGGTCTCCGCGCCTTAGGCAGCGAATTCAAAGGCCTGGGAACGAGTATAAGAATAGCTCTCCCCCTCGAGTAGAAAAGTTCTAGATTAATCCTTTATCGAATACAATCACAACTTTCTACTCCATCTTCCTTAGCACTTATCAGTGCCCCTACTTTCTTATCTCGGACCTACTTTAGTGGACCCACTTTTCTTCACCGCCTACCTTTTGCCTCTGTCTCCGTACTCTGCTTCCAAGTACGGCTTTTAAATTAGTAAATTAAATCTTAAAAGGACTACGAATCTAAAGCGCGGAAGGAAATATTATTATTAATTATAAGTCTATAAAGTTTTGTAAGTACTGTTAAAAGTACTTCTTCTTTATTAAAGTCGCTAATAGTATTTATCCGGACTCGTTTAATAAGATTAGGGGGAAAGAATTCTGAATTAAAGATATTAATAAGCTAGATAGTAGAAACTAGTTAAAATACAATATAAGTTTAGTAAAGATAATGCTTTAGTTATATATAGATAGGAATAGGATAAAGAATAAATAAATATTAACTTACGTTCCGTTCTTATAGCCTCTTATTTTTTATTCTAGGCGATATAAAGATATAAGATATTGTAATACCCAGATTAATTCGAAAAAACGAAGTTAGATATTATATCGGTCTAATTCTTATTATAACTATTAAAATAATTTATTTATTAGTAAGTTAAAGGAAATTAAAGACTAATAGTTAAATAACTTACCTAATATTTTAAAGAAGGACTTGTTTATCCCTTGTAGAATGGACTAGTAGTAGCGTCTTCGTTAAAAGGCCTTCCGGGAAGATATAAGCCAAAGAGTTAAACTGAAAATCTAGTTTATTAAACTCGGAAGTCTAGAACTCCGGTTTACTACTACTACTACTAGTAATAGTAGTTACTAACTAGGCGGAGGTAGGAGGGGGGTTAGAGTTAGAGTTGTTACCGGAGTCGTTGAAAGAAGATAATGTGAAAAAAGTAAGAAAGAAGGAAAAGAAGAAGAAGAAGAATCGGAGTTATATAAATAAGTAAATAATACGATATATAGTATTAATTATATAGTTCATAGTGCATGTAGTATGTATAGTATTATTAGCTTATATATATAACTGTAGTAGAAAAGAAATTTAGCTTAAGGAGAAAGAAGTCCGTATATAAAAACAAAAGAAGTAGGCCTTACGCTGGAATTAACAGGGGGCTACGATCGCCGATCGGCTATATTAGAAATATAACCCTTTGGAAGCGCTGAATAAAATCGTAACCGAGATGTAACCTTTTTAATAAAGCTGGACCTATTTTAAATAGCCGTAAGGAAGATGTAACGCTTTGGAAACGCCGAATATAACTGTATACGAGATATAACCTTCTTAATAAAGTCGGATCTATTTTAATTAGCTTTTAGGAAGATGTAACCTTTCGGAAACGCCGAATATAATTGTAAACGAGATGTACTCCGTTTGATAAAGCCGGATTTATTTTAGTTAGCTGTAAGCAAGATATAACGCTTCGGAAACGCTAAATATAACCGTATACGAGATATAATCTTCTTAATAAAGCTAGATCTAATTTGATTAGCCGTAAAGAAGATGTAACCCTTCGCAAACTCTAAATATAACCGTAGACGAGATGTAAGCCTTTGGAAACTCCGAATATAACCATATATAAGATATAACCTTCATAATAAAGCCGGATTTAATTTAATTAGCTGTAAAGAGGATATAATCCTTTGGAAACGTTAAATATAACTGTAAACGAGATATAAGACTTTAGCAACAGCTTATCTAAAGCCGTAGGATATAATGTACCTCTAATTAGTAAAGACCTAATTTATAACGTCTGAGTTTCTACATAGTAAAGGTCGTCGCCCTCTTAACCTTCTAATCCTTATTTCTTTATTAGCCTCTCTCCATTTAAGCCACTCTTAGTATAGTGTCCTTCCCAGGGCTATACTACAAGTAAACTTAAGCTGGAAACGTATGAATATTCTAGTATTATTATACTCCTCGTTTAAACCCCCCTCGAACCCCCCCCCGAACCAAACCGATCCGAACCCCGAATAATTAAGTAATAACACCTTATAGCGACGGGTTTCTCCAAATCGTATAAGTTATCCTTTTGCTTTAATTAGTATCTTTAACTCGGTTTATATAAAATTGAATTACTTTAGTTTAATACTATTTCTAGATACGATAAGTAAGTTATCGTAGTGGCTTGTATAGTCGATTTAAATGATAAAATATTAATTATAAGAAATTATAAGTTTGAACTTTTTGTAGTATATTAAGATACTAACTATATTTTATAAGTATCCACGCTAGCATCTGGTATAGTATTTAATATAGTATCTAGTAATCTATAATATATACTAAAGATACCTACTATACTACCTTTATAATAGGGAATTCTATATTTTTAAGTACAGAGGCGCCAACTAAAAGTAAATACTTATCGCTTTTAAGTGCTAAGATAGGAGGTCGCTGTACTTTCAGGGGACGTCATCGCTAAGCCAAACCTCTGGCTATAAGCTGTAGCTGTATTAGTTACAAAGGCCCCTAAAGTAACAGTAACATTTTCCTCCCAGATTTATTATCTTGGCAGCCTTGGTAAAGGCGGAAAGTAATTATTTTTGGTTAGCGCCTCCGTAGCTTCGCTATACAGCTGATTTTTATTAATTTACTATTTAAGGGTATTATTATCTTTTACAAATAGTTTTCCATAAATTTAAATAATTATTAACACCAGATAGCCACTTAGTAGGCTAGGTTCCTACTATATAAGTACTAGAACTCTTATATAGCGAACGCGTTAATTTACTTTAAAACCTCGATATAATTATAATATAGTCGCAGCTACCCTGTCGTTAATAGTAACTACGGCGATAATAATAGCCTCTAGGTATTTACGCTCGCTATTACTATAACTATAACGGCTAGAGGCATTTATTAGTCTTTCTAGTAATGGCTAGAGTCGACGATAGCTAGTTCGTGTTTAAATACCAGGTCGCCTTAGCACAACTGTGCTGAAAGTCCGTAGCGTACAACCTCTATTCCTAAATTACACTTTATATAAAACAGCCGACCTTATAATAAGTAGAAAGATATTTGTAATATTCTCAGACTAGCTAACAAAGCAAAGCGCCGCCCTATATATATAACGTTAGAGTAATTAGTAATAATAGAAGTAGTAGCGATACGGAGTTTACTAGTTTAGGAACTAAGACTAGCTGTACGTCTTACTACTAGGTCGCCTTGGCAAGTTAAAACAAACGCTAAAAAGGCTTGGCGTGCCCGGAAGTGGAAGCTATTTTAAGGGAAATTAGAAATAGAAAAATAACGATTATAATCTTAATATACCTCTTCTTTTACGCGCGCGCAAGTAGTATTATTCTCCTAGATCGTAGGTTTCTTCAGGTACTTTTCTTTCTAAGCCGCGGATAGGAGCGCGGGCGGTATTAATAGATATCTTATATCTTAGTAGGAAACACGTTCCTAGGACTTTAAAATCTTTTATATTTAACGACTACGACGCGGATATATCCCCTTTCTCCGCGCGCGCCGGGGAGTCTATTCTCCTAAGCCTTAGCTTTCTTCCTGTACTCTTTTTTCCAGAGTACGGATAGGAGCGCGGGCGGCGCTAATAAATATATTATCTCCGGGTTCTTTTAATAGGGAAATAAGTTCTGGATTTCGAAAGCCGTCTATTTCATTAACTATATTACGGTTATGTCTCTTTTCTCTAAGCCCGTTAGTAGGCTTATTCTTCTAGATCGTAGCTTTCTTTTAGTACTCTTTTTTCCAAGGCGCGAATAGAAGCGCGGGCGGCGCTCATGAATATCTTGTCTCGGGGTTGTTTTGATCTCTTCCGCCAAAATAGCTCCCACTTCCCGGCACGCCAAGCCTTTTTGCTTGCCAAGGCGACCTAGCGGTTGAGATGTACAGAGGCTTTTCCTTCCTCTCTCGTCGTCGACGCGTCGACGCGTCGCGCGTCCAAATTCCAAATAAGCACCTTCGGGTCAGCATCTCCAGAGACGGTGCCATCAATTCCGACACGCCGCTTGCTCTAAGGGCATCAAGATGACGCGTTTTTTGGGGCGTTTTAGGCGTCCCTGGTCTCCGTCAGACGCGTGACGTCTTCCCAGACTCTGAAAGCCCCAACGACGACAACGGCAACGCAGCGATTCCGCTCAGTATTCCTTACTCTGAGGGCAGTAAGTCGAGGGCCCAGCCGCGTTTCCATTTTCTCAGGCCGACAACTCCGACGCCGACGACGGCCACGCGCGCTCGAATACCGGCAGCCCCGACGACGGCAGGAGCGCACGCGTTCAAGCCCCTCCCAGGAAGACAAGCGAGTCCAGCACCTGTCGCAAGTTCTGAAGGCACCAAGATCACGGCCCAGACGCGGTCAATTGTCATCATTTGCCCCGTCTCCATCTCGACGGCGACGACTACCACGACGGCCAGCCCACGAGTGCCCAGAAGCCCTCCCGACAGCGAGTCCCGACAAGCGATTCCATACAGCAGGAACGTGATACCAGGCCATAGGGGCGAGCACAAGTAATTCCACAGCAGGGACGAGCGTTCTCGATCAGTCGTCCCCGTCTTCGGTCAATCAGCCCTGATGAAGCTCACGACACACAAGATGGCCTCGATGGCACGCGACGGAGTACCGACGGAATACATATATACAAGCAAGAGGGCAAGGATCTCGGCGCCCAACAAGGTCACACGAGGCGCGGCGATGGCAAGATTTGTCGCGCTTTGCCAACCCAGCGCTGTCCAGTCTGTTCGGTCCCGACAGCGCAGACAACGGCCCAGACGAGTCCTTTTCGCACTGCCTGCGCGCCATCGCTGCCGCCATCGCTGCGTCGAGCCACGACATCGCCGTCTTGTTGCTGGCTCTGTGCACACCCCCAGAGAAGCCCTGTTGCCGCTGCAATGTCATCTGCAACTGTCGACAGCGATATGGAACCCTTGGCAAGGTCGGAGAGGTACAATCAGTTTGGCGACTCAAAAGGAGGTGTTGACTACCAGGCAACCATGTCGAGTCGGGGGCAGAGTGTAGTCGAATCAGCACTCAAGGGCTGAAGCAGCCAATGTTACAGGCAACTGCAACTCCACAGCATAAACATAGCTTCTGAGTTGGTGTGCCAAATGTCTCTCGCATACAGACAAACCAGGGCGAGAGTACAACAGCTCCCACTCATGCCGCCTTGTCCCCCAACCCCAAGCAATTGAGCACAGGCAGTTGGCAGCAGCGGCAGCGGCATACTTTCAGTCCCAGCGCCAGCCTCTCCTTTACCTCGTGTGTCATGCCGGTTGCTGCCGAGGTCATGTTGCGCCAGCCAGTCCGGGTGGACTCTGCATGCTTTCGTGTGCCATCCCGCACCGTGTTCTTCCTGACAAGGCCGCGTGTATGTCGCGTTGCAGGAGTGGGATCGAGTCAAAGTTGATCTCGTCGTGGTTGTTGGTCTCGCCGTGGAAATGGAGGATGTTGCGGTGCAGAGGAGTGGGATCGAGTCAAAGTCGAGCTCGTGGTGGTGTTGGTCTCGTCGTGGAACTGGAGGATGTCGCGGTGCAGAGGAGTGGGATCGAGTCAAAGTTGATCTCGTGGAACTGGAGGATGTCGCAGTGCAGAGGAGTGGGATCGAGTCAAAGTCGAGCTCGTCGTGCGTGTTGGTCTCGCCGTGGAACTGGAGGATGTTGCGGTGCAGAGGAGTCGGATCGAGTCAAAGTTGATCTCGTCGTGGGTGTTGGTCTCGCCGTGGAACCGGAGGATGTCGCGGTGCAAAGGAGTGGGATCGAGTCAAAGTCGATCTCGTCGTGGGTGTTGGTTTCGCCGTGGAACTGGAGGACGTCAACCATAATGTGGAGGAGGCCGGTGAGCTTGTCGTCAAAGTCGCAGCCGGGCGCGTCGAGTCGCCGAGGCCGATGGGCAACTCGAGGATACGGTTGTCGAGCGTCACCTTGGTCTTGGGGGAGGCGTTGGTTTTCTCCCCGCGACCTTGCGCCCCGAGGAGAGGTGCCGTGCGCGCCGAGTCACCGAGGGCGATGGGCAACTCGAGGATGCGGTTGTCGAGCGTCACCTTGGTCTTGGGGGCGGCCTTGGCGCCGCGAGGGGAGAAGCTGGGCGCCGCCGAGGCCGATGAACCGCTCGACGATGCGGGTTTCGAGCGTCACCTTGGTCTTGGGGGAGGCGTTGGTCTTCTCCCAGTGACCTTGGCGCCCCGAGGAGAGGTGCCGGGGGCATCGAGTCGCCGAGGCCGATGATCAGCTCGAGGATGCGGCTGTCGAGCGACACCTTGGTCTTGGGGACGGCGTTGGTCTTCCCGTGGACTTGGTGCCGCGAGGGGAGGTGCCGGTCGAGGATGTTGAGGAAGCTCTTTTGGAAGCGGGCGAGGAGGTCGGTTTGTCGGGCGTGCTGCGAGAAGATGCCGCCGAACTCGCCGAGACAGATGTCGGAAACCCTGCTGCTGGAGGCATGTGGAGCGCGGAACGGTGGTAGATGACTGCAACAAGGCGGTGTCGAGGGAGAAGGTCGAGACTCGCGAGGCTTTGTCGGTCGGATTTGTCGGGGAAGCGCGTTGAGGAGGGCGCCGAGGAAACACGTCGAGAGTTCAAGAGTTCGGCGCTCGAGGGTTCGCGGGGGGGGGGGCAGGGGGGGTGCTGGGTCCCGGTCTGGTCGGGGGGCAATTGTCGCTGGTGGTGAATGCGTCGCCTCGCGATGTTGGTCGATGTGAAAACAAAAAGAAGTGGAATGCAGAGGGCCAGCGCATGTCCACACCAGCCATGCCAACCCAGCCGCTGCCAGCCCCACCGCGGCCAGAGAGGTGTCGCTGTCTGCTGTTTCAATTGCCATGTCGCGGAGAGTCGACACAAATCTGTGCGCACGGACCCTTGGTAGATTGCTTAGTCATGGTTAAACCAGCGGGTAGTGGATTGGCGACAAAGTTTGGAAATGGGCAATAGAATATCTAAGGTTCAGTGACATCATCACACTGCAGCAATGGCAAGAGCGCACACAGTCATCCACCACGGCGCAAACCTTGGGCTCCGGGCTTCACCGCGCAGGCAATCGCGAGACCCTCTCACAAGCGATCGCGACCGTCAACTGCGGTCAATTGAGGTGCCCCCCACGCGAGTCGCCGTCGCCGTCACCCTTGCAACCAGACTCCGGACATGTCATGTCGACTCCCGACACGCATCAATTGACCGAAGCCGACCGTGCTCCCACGAACCGTTCCTCGTCGCCGTGCACCATTGACGCTTGCGCTGCCCTGGTGTCGATGCGCCGCAGTCTTCCCCTGTCAATCCGACGTGGTCAGCTCGAGGTCAGCTCGGCCAGGCGACTGCCACTGAGCACATCACCACTGCCAGATGGAGTCGCTCGCTGTTCTCACCAATCCTCTCGACATCCATGACAATCCCCGGAGAAAATTCAAGAACATCAATTTTGTCACCATCACTGGCGGCAACAAGGACATTGGTGGTCACACAGAAAACAAGTGTCCATTTGATGAGGCTGGTCAGTGTGTGCCCGCCCCTACATCCGAGTCTGCAGCTCGAGGACCCTTTTCCGCAGCTCAGACCTCTCCTCCTCCAAGGCACGGATCCGTGCCGCCAAGTTGCTGCCCGGGGTGGAACGAGGTTGTTTTGCTAGCGACAGCAACAGCAGCGAGCCATCGTCCTGACCCTTGATCCACGGCTCACACCCGGGATCGCCTCTCTCTCGGGCGCCGCTGACAACGGTTTCTCCGACGGGACGCGGTGGGACGGGTTGTGGAACCCTCGCTCTTCTTCCTGGATTCCTTATCCTGGATTAGCATGATCAAAGCTGAAATGCAGAGACAGGAAACCCACGGGGATGCGTCAAGGTTCACAATCTCGTCCAGGCACGACTCGAGTCGCCGCGTCGTCTCTCGCTCCCAGGGTTCCTGGCTGCCATGGGTCCGCAACCAGGCTTTCATGGCCGTCATGGTCTTGAAATGCCGGTCCAGGACATCCTGGTTCCACACATGCGTGCCGTCAGGAGCACACACCCAAACATTCTTCTTGCCCATCCAACGCGTGATGTAGTCTCGAACTGTTTTGGCAAAGAACGGGTGGACGACGGCCGCGAACTCGGAACCGTGTTCCAGATGGCAGATGCCACGGAGCTGCCGCAGGAAGATGTCAAAGTCGGCGTGGTGGACGCTTGGCGGGAACGCATTCTTCTCGACAATGGTCATCAAGATGGAGGCCCGCGTTTCCAAGCAGAACTGGACCCGAGTGTCTTTGCGCTTCCCCTGATAAAAGGAGAGCGGGGTGCCGCATACAACCTTGGGGATGGGGGTGAGATTTGGCATCAAGAGGGACAAAATGATTGCTTGACTGGCTTACCAGATCCGTGTTGTTGAAGCACATTGCAGTGGAGTTGTGCCCTGGAGCAAGCCGAGGGAGGATGGCGGTTGGGTGTGTGTGTAGGAAAGGCTGGCCGGGAAGCGCAAGACGATGTTTGGAGAGCAGGCCGAGGGAGGACAGCGGTTGGGTGTGTGTGTAGGAAAGGCTGCCGGGAAGCGCAAGACGATGTTTCAAGAGCAGGCCGAGGGAGGATGACGGTTGGGTGGGTAAGAAAGACAGACCAGGGAGCGCGAGATGATCTTTGGAGAGCAGGTTGAAGAAGGACGGCATTCAAAAAGGGCAGCCCGGAGACTCTTAATAAGAGAGGTTGTGCTTGGAGAGCAGCCGGAAGAAGGATTGCCGTGTCGCAAATGCTGGCTGTGGAAGAGACCAGAACGCATTGGACACCGACAACCAACAAAGACCAACATCAGCACCGACCTCTGGTCCTGTACCACAACACGACACAAAGAAAAGTTGACCACGTCAGACCGCCATTTCAAGCAACCAAGCTGCCTGCGAGCAATCACTTCAGGATTCCGACAAGCGATATTTCCCTTTTTTTCATATCATTTTGGCGGTGGAAAACGGACAGCGCTCTCAGCCGGGACGGCATGGAGTCTCACACTTGGCCGCATCCAGATTCACTTTGAGCTCAACTTCACACGAGTCACCTTTCTGTCAGCTGCGGAACTTGGGCTCATACTCATCTGGTAGGGATGGCTTCCCAGGGAAACCTGGTCACAGCTTCTGTTCTCTTCTGTTTATTTTTAGATGTTGACAGACTGACACACCTCCTCAGCTCAGTCAGATGTCGCCCAGGTGGTTGAACAAAGGCGAAGACCTGCCTGCACCTATCAGGGGAATGGCCACACTGACACACCACCTCCTCAGCGCATCTATCAGGAGAAGGGCCATACTGACACATCTCCTCAGCTCAGCCAGATATCGCCCAGGAGGCGACCAAAGGCAGGGCCTGCCTGCACCTGTCGGCCGCATGTTTTGGAACGGTTTACTCCCATACCTCCCAATACTGTTATACGACATGTCTGGCAAGAACACAGCCATCGCATATACCTGCGACGCTAGCGTTGGCACGTCACAAAGAATCAACTATCTGCAGTACTGGCCGGACCGCAAATATGACATCCTGCCCTGTCTTGTGGCCCTGGCTGCATCACTAGGCAAACGCATGTTTCTCCATGTAACACCGGACCCTCAAGTGACAAGGAAGATTACGCTTGAGCCAAATCAAGGCCCGGTGTCATGCCCAAGAAGCATGTGGACGTTGCCATACAGGTATATTAAGGTGCCGGGCATTTGAAGATTCTGTATGCTTACGATTTCCCAACTCCCTCCAAGCATTGAGCTCCCGCCCCTTCGTGCGTGGTTTCACGGCTTCATTCTGTCACTCTCGCCCCTTTGGGTGAATGTCTGATTGTCAACAGCTCCGACTCTGGCTCTCGCCCCTTTGGGTGAGTGTCTGGTTCCAACTCTGGTCTCGCCCCTTCGGGTGAGTGTCCGAGTGTCAACAGCTCCATCTCTGGCTCTCGCCCCTTCGGGTGAGTGTCTGATTGTCAAACAGCTCCAACTCTAGCTCTCGTCCCTATGGGCGAGTGTCTGATTCCATCTCTGGCTCTCACCCCTTCGGGTGAGTGTCCGTCAACAGCTCCAACTCTGGCTCTCGCCCCTTCGGGTGAGTGTCTGGTTCCAACTCTGGCTCTCGCCCCTTCGGGTGAGTGTCTGATTCCAACGCTGGCTCTCGCCCCTTCGGGTGAGTGTCTGAGTGTCTGATTCCAACTCTGGCTCTCGTCCCTATGGGCGAGTGTCTGATTGTCAACAGCTCCAACTCTTGACTCTCACCCGTGCGGGTGAGTGTCAGTAACTCCAACTCTCGCCCCTACGGGTGAGTGTTAGCAGCTCCATTTCTGGACTCTCGTTCCTTCGGATGAGTGTCAGCAACTCCAACTCTCGCCCCTCCGGGTGACTATTGGCAGCTCCGCGTCCTGACCCTCGTTCCTTCGAATGAGTGTCAGCAACTCCAACTATCGCCCCTCCGGGTAACTGTTGGCAGCTCTACGTCTTGACTCTCGTTCCTTCGGATGAGGGTCAGCAACTCCAACTCTCGCCCCTCCGGGTAACTGTTGGCAGCCTCGCGTCCTAACCCTCGCTCCATCCGATGGGTGTCAGCAGCTCCAGCTCTTGCTCCTACGGGTAAGTGTCGGCAGCTCCAGGTCTTGGCTCTCGCCTCGATGAGTGTCAGCAACTCCAACCTCGCACCTACGGGTGTGTGTTGGCAGCTGTAATACTTCACTCTCATCCCTTCGGTCTTTCGGCCGCTTGGGTGAGTGTTACCAACCAACTCCAACTCTTGGCTCTTGCCCCTTTGGGTGAGTGTCAGCAACTGGAATGCCTGACTCTCTCGCCCCTTTGGCCCTTCGGCCCCTCGGGTAAGCGTTGGCAACTCCATCCCTTGACTCTCGCCCCTTCGGGCGATGGTCAGCAATTCTGCCCAACTCTTGACTCTCGCTCCTTCGGGTGAGTGTTAGTAACTCGAACCTACGTCGGGTGATTGCCAGCCACCCTTGCCCTCAACATTCGCCCCTTCGGGGAAGTGTTGTGGTAACAAGTGTGGGAGCACGGGCTGGTAGGCTGGCGGGCTGGCGAGTGGGTCGGATGTCCGAAAGAGACGGGAAACACGGCGTCCTCAAACAGTGCCGAGAGGTGCCGACGCGTGTATTAAAGCCAGCCGCCCTAATGTCTGTCTCCAAGGAGGTAAACCGACCTACCAGTGCCACCCCAGCCCCACCCACCCGACGGCCTCGGCCGAGGGGAAAGAGGGCGGCTATAAAAGGGGCCGGGGACTCCGTCTTCGACCCCGAAGATTGGGCTTTGTGGGTGACTGGGCTCTACCTACTACTGTAACGAGTCCCGTCCCGTGCGCGACCAAAGTGTCGAAGCCGAGTGCGACGGTTGTGCTGTTCTTGGTGTTCTTGGTGTTCTTGGTGTTCTTGGTGCTCTTAGTGGTCGCGGTGGTCGTGGTGGTCGAAGTGGTCGTGGTGTTCCTGGTAGTCGCAGTGCTCGTACGTGGTGCTCGTGGTGCTCGTGGTGCTTGTGGTGCTTGTGGTGTTCCTGGAGCTCCTAGTGCTTGCGGTGTCCCTGGTGTTCGTGGTGCTCGTAGTGCTCGTAGTACTCGTGGTAGTCGTGGTGTTCCTGGAGCTCCTAGTGCTTGCGGTGTCCCTGGTGTTCGTGGTGCTCGTGGTGCTCGTCGTACTCGTGCCCATCTCCTGAAAGGACACCTCGCCATCCTCCCAGGTGTGAGAGAGAATGACATATGGCGGAATGTTTGGCTCAAAGAACTCGACCAGGGCGAGCGTGGAGGCGTGGATCAACTTCATGGTCGTTGAGTTTTGGGCGGGGTAAAGAAGAGAAGTGTCTCGACCGCGATGCTGTGGGGGAACTAATTGTGCCAGCAGTGTCCCTAGAAGATGGCTTGCACTAAACTGCAACTAACCGAGCCCTTTGCAAACAACATCATAGTACAAACAATTCTTACATTTGGTAGGCGTGCTTGCACTGGTGGTATATATCAGGCAGTCTCCTCCTTTATAGTACGTGGTAGTTGTAGTGTTCCTGGAGCTCCTAGTGCTTGCGGTGACCCTGGTGTTCGTGCCAGATACCAGCCCAATCGCTCTGCGCCCCAAGTCAAGCGCCCCCTCGAGTCTGCGTAAGCTCCTGCGAGCAGACTCGAAAACAACAGACAGCCAGGGGCTGGAAACAAAAAAAAACAAAAACAACTACCCTCTACAGGGTTTGAAAACTTCCACGATTTCTACCTCCAGGGTTCCATCTTGCTGTCCTTAGAGCCAGGAACAAATGCTGGTAACGAATAGGCTCATCGGCGGTCCAACGGTGTTGCCGGCGCAGGTCAGGGGCCGGAGCTAAGGCAACAGACAAAGGCCTACGGCCCCGCTGTCAGGGCTCTTCTTGGTATCTCCAGAGCGCGGAACAAGTACTCGGATCGAACAGGGTCGCCGGCGGTCGACAGCGGAGCTCGGGGGTCAAAAGGCGATAGCGGAGACGAAGAGGTCCACGCCCCCCGCTGTAGACTTCCACTTGCTGCCCTTAGAGCCAGGGACATTCCATCTTTGTCGTCTGTGCGGGTGGCAGTCGTCAGGGTTGCCGGGGGGGGTCGGAGGCCGGAGCCAAGGCAACAGACGAAAGTCCACGCCCCTGGTGCGAGCTGTGGCTTAGCTCAGAGTCGGGGACAGGTGCCGGAATCAAACAGTAGTGCCCTCGATCGTCAGGCGAGAGGGTAGGAGTCGCAGGGGTGAGTCGCAGGGGTGGTGGAGAGGGCTCCCCGCACATTAGAACTACCTCTTAAGAGGCAAGGCGAGGCGATGACGACGGCGGACAAGGTCGTCAGGGGTCGGATCCAAAAAGGCAAGGCAGGGCGAGCCGGCGAGACAAAGGCAGGCGAGACGGAGCAGACGAAACTCTACGCCCCCGCTGTCGGGGCATCTTCTTGCTGTGCTTAGAGCCTCGGACGTACTGGCGGTCGTGGAATCCAGAGGTAGAAAGAAAAAATCAAGGCTTGACGGCACGGCTGACGGAAGGAAACCTCGAAGCAAAATAGACAAACACTCTCCATCCTTCAAAACAGATCTCTCGACTCCAACACAGGTCTTACATCCATCTCATCCGTCCATAACCTTTACCATCTCTCCTGTAAACAGGGGGCGCGCTGGGGAGGAAAACGGTCGAGCGTCCTCGCCGTTACCTCCCCCCGAACGAATCGGTACTTCTCGCCCTCGAGAGGGCGCGGTACACGTGTACGCACGTATACGCGCTGGGAGGATGCCCCATTTAGGTCTAGCACATCTATAGACATTCGGGGGCTGGTTACCCACTCGAGGCACCGCATCGTCACGGATTTAGGGGGGCTGACTATCCTCTTCGAGGCTCTTCCTTCTTTCTTCAATTCGGGTACTCGCCCTCGGCGCCTTTGGCCAAGCCGTCTAGATACTCTCTATCTAACCCTTTCGAGTGGTGGATACCCTCTGGCCGATAACACCATCTATCAACGTCGAGAGCGAGGCAAGTCTTCCTTACCTGCAAAAGACGTATTTCTTGAGCATTTAAGGGAGCAAGCATATAGGATGGCAAGTCTCTGCTTCCTCGCATTCCGCTGCAAGCACTATGCCGTTGCCGTCTCGGCCGTCGCCAGCGTGCTTGCCAATGCGCTGGTACCAACGCTCAGCGCCGGCGGGTGCGAGAGAACACGCACGGCGAGGTGCTGAAGCCCGAGCGCACAGAGTGGAAGGGCCGTCGCGGGAAGGGCGGGCTGGGGGTCTCCTTTCGGGGCACTCATCCTTAAGTATTCAACATCGAGCGCCCTCAAGTTCCTAACGTCGAGCGCGAGGCCAAAACAAAACAAAACAATATCGAGGCGACGGGCCCAAGTCTCTCTCTCTCTCTCGTCAAACAGATCTATCGCCGTACAATCAAGACAACAAAGCTCTCTGCCATCGTCAAGGAAAACGTCTCCCAGAAAGGGGTAGCACTCGCCATAGCCTGCAAAAGGGGAAAACAACCGTTGCCGTGCCGTCAAGGAAAAAGGGCAAAACAAAAGAGGGAAATACTCGATCGAAGCTGTCGCTCTGACTGTGTTCAGAGCAAGCGACATGGCGGCGTCGTGCCTGGGTGCGAGGCGAAGCAATGGCGGCGACGGAGCGATGGCGGCGATGACTGGGCAAAAAGGACTCAGGGGGCTAACGTCTAGTTGCGTACAGAGCAAGCGGCAGGTCGGGGATGCCGTGGCGCGAGAGCAGGTGGTAGCGCGACGGCAGTGCTGGGCGACGGAGCGATGGCGACGAGGGCTGGGCGACTCTGGGGCTGTGCTCAGAGCAAGCGATATGGCGAAAGCGTGCCTGGGCGCGAGATAAAAGCATGGTGTGGCGTGACGGCGTAACGGCGGCGACGGTAGGGCGGAAAGGACTCGTCTGGGCTGTCGAAGCCGGATAGACGAGACGGGGCTGGGCTGGCGGAACGCGTGCCAAAGACGCGAGGAATCTTGCCATCGCCGTGTATATGTCACATGGAATCTGATGGATGGAAGGGTCTCAAAACGTGGCCGGACGAGGCCGTCATGAGTGGCAGTGAAGTGAACGTATTAACTACCTAGAGAGAGATGCTACTATCTGTGAGGCATGGCCACCTATTTATGAGCAGCTGGAAGCATGGCAACATGTGAGGCGCCAGCGATGGTGACTTGCCGAGGAAATGAGGCTATTCCCAGTGGATGTGGTGAGAATTCAGGGGCAATGGATAGGGGCTGTACATCTTGTGTCTTGGCACGTGTGCCGGCAGTTGACAGTATAACCTTGTTGGGCGCCGAGATGCTTGCCCTCTTACCTGTGTGTGTGTGCTCCGTCGCGTGCCATCGAGGCCATCTTGTGTGTTGCGACGCGTGCCAACAGCGCTGAATGACCGAAGATGGGCTCGCCCCCGCTGTCTCGCATCACGCCCCCGCTGTGTGGAATCGCTTGTCAAGAGCGTCGTCGTCGAGGGCTTCGGAGCGCGCACGGGCGGACTGTCGTGGGAGTCGTGTCGAGATGGAATCGCTGGCGCCGGTGCCAAAGGTCGAGGAAAGCGTGACGGGGCAAAAGGATGCCAATTGAAGGCGTCTGGGCCATCGGCTTCTTGCCCTTGGAGCAAGGAACGAGTCGCTGTGTCGGAAATGCTTGAACGCGCGCGAGGCGTTTGTCGGAACTGTCGGGGAGGACGCGTCCGCCGAACCGAATCGCTCACGCCGATGGAAATGGACGAGGGCGTCGCGACGGGGCGAAAGGTGCCAATTGAGCACCTCTGGGCCATCGTCTTGATGCCCTTAGAGCAAGCGGCGTGTCGGGATTGATGGCGGCGTCGAGGTGCTGAGCGCGCGTGCTGCCGTCGCCGGAGATGCTGTGCCGGACTTGGACGCGCGACGCGTTGTCGAATCGAGAAAGGAAGGAAAACAAAGAGCCCGCGGCTGGGCGACGAAGCGATGGCGGGCTCGGGATGCGTGAGAGCTGGGCGAAAAGGACTCGTCTGGGCTGTCGGAGCCGGACAGACGAGACGGAGCTGGGCTGGCGGAATGCGTGCCAAAGACGAGACGAATCTTGCCATCACCGTGTATGACCTTGTTGGGCGCCGAGACCTTGCCCTCTTGCTTGTGTGTGTTGACGCGTGCCATTAGGGCTGATTGACCGAAGACGGGCTCGCTCCCGCTGTCTGGCATTACGCCCCTGCTGTGGAAGCACGCCCCCGCTGTGTGGAATCGCTTGTCGAGGACGTCGTCGTCGAGAAGTCGTCGAGAGCGCGTATAGGCCGGCCGTCGTGGTAGTCGTGTCGAGTGAATCGCTGGCGCCGAGGCCAAAGGTCGAGGGCGTCGCCACGAGGCGAATTGACAGGCGTGAGACATCGTCTTGTTGTCCTCAGAGCAAGCGGTAGAGTCGGAAAGGCTGCCGTCGTCGGCGGGGGTGCTGAAGGCGCTCGACGCGTTGTCGGAACTGTCGGAGATCTGGGCGAGGAGAGGCGACGCGTCTGACGGAGCGAATGGAACGCGTCTGGGCCGTCGTCTTGATACCCTTAGAGTAAGCGGCAAAGTCGGAATTGATGGCGGCGACGGCGGCGATGGAGCGATGGTTGCGGCCGCAGGGCGAAAACGACTCGTCTGGGCTGTCCGAGTCGGATAGACGAGACGGAGCTGGGCTGGCGGAACGCGACGAATCTTGCCTTCGCCGCGCGTGTGACCTTGTTGGGCGCCGAGATCTTGCCCTTTTGCTTGTGTGTGTCGTAACGCGTGCCACCGGGGGCCAATTGATCGAAGACCGGCTCGCCCCCGCTGTCTGGCATCACGCCCCCGTTGAGGAGGTACGCCCCCGCTGTGTGGAATCGCTTGTCGAGGAGTGCTCGTGGACCGGCCGTCGTGGCAGTCGTGTCGAGGCAATCGCTGGCGCCGAGGCCAAGGGTCGAGGTCGTCGTGACGGGGCAGATGATGCCAGTTGAGCGCGTCTGGGCCAATGTCTTGATGCCCTCAGAGAAAGCGGCAACGTCGGAATTGATAGCGGCGTCGAGGTGCTGAGCGGTCATGCTGCCGCCGTCGGAGATGCCTGTGTCGGGCTTGGACGCGCGACGCGTTGTCGTCGAATCGAGATGGAAAGAAAACAAAGAGCCCGCGCGCCAGCAAACAAGCGAATGTCTCCGGCGCGCCTTCTGGTTGTGCTCAGAGCCAGCGATATGAATCGGGGATGCAGTGGCAGCGCTGTGGTGGCGCGACGGTAGTGCTGGAGCGATGGAGCTGGACTGGCGGAACGTGGGCCGAAGACGCGACGAATCTTGCCATGCCGTGCCGTGTGTCCTTGTTGGGCGACCAGATCATTGCCCTCTTGCTTATGTGTGCTCCGTCGCGTGCCAACGAGGCAAATTGACCGCCATCAGGGCTGACTGACCGACAACGAGGACGGTTGATCGAAAGCGCTGACTTCCGTTGTCTGCCATCAGGCCCCCGCTGTCTGCCATCGCGCCCCTGCTGTACAAGCACGCCCCCGCTGTGTGGAATCGCTTGTCGAGAACGTCGTTGGTGTCGCTGTCGAGTCGGCTTCGGAGCGCGCGTGGCCGGCCGTCGTGGCAGTTGCGTCGTTGTGGGAGGCTTGTCGAGATGGAATCGCTGGCGCCGGTGCCAAAGGGCGATGACGGCAACGTCATGACGAGGGCGAAATGATGCCAATTGAGCGTGTCTGGGCCGTCGTCGTGTTGCCCTCGGAGCGTAGAACACGTGTCGGAAAGGCTGGGCGTCGTCGCCGTCGAAAGGCGCTGTGTCGGAAATGCTTGAACGCGCGCGATGCGTTTGTCGGAGCTGTCAGCTGGAGTCTGGGCGAGGAGGCGAGACGCGTCTGACGGAGGCCAGCAAAGGCAAAACAACGGAGACGCGTCATCTTGATTCCCTCAGAGCGTGCGACACGTTAAACAAAGAGCCCGCACGCCAGCAAACAAGCGAAGTCTCCGGCGCGCCTTCTGGTTGTGCTCAGAGCAATGGACATGGCGGCGAGTCGAGGTCAGAGCGATGGGGCGTGTCGTGGCGCGAGAGCTGGGCGGCGGAGGGACCGCGGCGACAGAGCGATGGCGACGGAGCGATGGCGGCGACGGCAGGGCGTCCCTGGGGCTGTGCACAATGCAAGCGACAAGTCGGGGATGTCGCGGCGTAACGAGGACTTGCCGGGGCGCGATGGCGGCGACGGAGCGATGGCTGGCGAAAGGGACTCGTCTGCGCCGTCGGAGCTGGAGCGACTGGACAGAGCTGGGCTGGCGGAACGCGAGCCAAAGACGACGAATCCTGCCATCGCCGTGCCTTGTATGTGTCCTTGTTGGGCGCCCAGATCCTGGCCCTCTTGCTTGTGTATGCTGTCGCGTGCCAACGGGGCAAATTGACGGCCATCAGGGCTGATTGACCAAAAAGGAGGGCAATTGATCAAGACCGCTCGCCCCCGCTGTCTTGTGTCTTCTTGTACTCGCCCCTGCTGTCTGGCATCACGCCCCCGCTGTGTGGAATCACGCCCCTGCTGTGGACTCGCTTGTCGAGAACGTCGTGAGGGCTTTGGAGCGCGCGTGGGCTGGCCGTCGTGGGAGTCGTGTCGAGGGAATCGCTGGCGCCGGTGCCAGAGGTCGACAGTACAATTGAGCGCGTCTGGGCTCACGATTTGTTGCCCTCAGAGCGCCGAGGAACATGTGCCGATGGCGGCGTTGTGGCTGTCGGAAAGCGTTGTATCGGGAATGCTTGACGCGCTTGTCGCGTTGTCGGAGATAGGAGGCTGGAAAAACGCGTCTTCTTGATGCCCTCAGAGCAGGCGGCGTGTCGGAATTGATGGCGGCGCTGTCGGAGATGCTGAGCGCCCTCGCCGTCGATGGAGATGCTGGACGCGCGACGCGTCGACGAATCGAGGAAAGGAAAGGAAATGCCCACGGCTGGCGCCGTCGTCAGCAGACAAGTAAATGCCTCCGGCTTCTTCTGGTTGTGCGTACAGCGAGCGACAATACGGGGATGCCGTGACGTGATGATGGGACTCGTTGCGGCGCGACGGCGCGATGGTGCGATGGCGGAGCGCGAGAGCTGGGAGAAAAAGGCTCGTCTGGGCCGTTGGAGGGGCCGTTGGAGCTGGCGGGACTGGACGGAGCTGGGCTGGCGGAGCGATGCCCGAACACGACGAATGTTGCCATCGCCCTTGTTGGGCGCCGAGATCCTTGCCCTCTTGCTTGTGTGTGTGCTCCGTCGCGTGCCGCCGAGGCCATCTTAAGTGTCGTGACGCGTGCCAACGGGGAAAACGCTCGCTCCTGCTGTGTGGAATCACGCCCCTGCTGTGGACTCGTTTGTCGAGAGCATTGTTGTGAGGGGTTCATAGCGCGCGCGTGGGCCGACCGTTGTGGGCGTCGTGTCGAGAGGAATCGCTGGCGTCGGTGCCAAAGGTCGAGGAACGAGTCGCTGTGTCGGAAATGCTTGAACGCGCGCGACGCCTTTGTCGTGACGGAATCGCTGGCGCCGATGGAAATGGACGAGGGCGTCGTGACAAGGCGAAAGTTGCCAATTGAGCGCGTCTGGGCCATCGTCTTGTTGACCTCAGAGCGAGGAACGACGAGTGCTGGAATCGCTGGAATCGCTGGGCGTCGTCGCTACCGAAAGGCGCTGTGTCGGAAATGCTTGAACGCACTCGACGCGTTGTCGGGGCTGTCGAGGTCTGGGAGAGGAAAGGAGACGCGTCTGGCGGAGGCCAATGATGCCAAAACAACGGAGGTGCGTCATCTTGATGCCCTTAGAGTAAGGAACAACGGAGCGGAAGCGCTGGACCTTGTCGGAAATGCTTGAACGCGCTCGATGCGTTCTTGGGGCTGTCGAGGTCTGGGCGGCGGGGAGACGAGGCGACGAGGAAAGACGTGTCTGACGGAACGAATCGCTGGCGCCGCCAGAGCGAAAGAAAAGGCGTCTGCGCTATCGTCTTGATGCCCTCAGAGCGAGGAACACGGAATGAAATTGCTGGCGGCGTTGATGGAATTGATAGCGGCGTTGTCGACGGAGATGCTGATGCCGGACTTGGACGCGCGCGAATCGAGATGGAAAGAAAACAAAGAGCCCCCGCGCCAGCAAACAAGTGAATGTATCGGGCGCAACTTCTGGTTGTGCTTACAGCGAGCGACAATGGCTGGAGGCCATCATCGTCGCCGTGGGTGTGTTGGTGTGATGGCGATTGCCGCCATCGTGGGCGTCGCTCTGGCTGTGCTCAGAGGAAGCGACAGGTCGGCGACGTGCCTGGGCGCGATGCGGGGCGATGGCGACGGAGCGGTGGCGACGGAGCGATGGCGACGGGCGACAGGGCGGAAAGGACTCGTCTGGGCTGTCGGAGCCGGACGGCCGAGACAGAGCTGGGCTGGCGGAACGCGTGCCAAAGACGCGACGAATCTTGCCAGCGCCGTGCCTTGCATGTGTCCGCTCGTGTTGGGCGCGAAGACCTTGCCCTCTTGCTTGTGTGTGTGCTCCGGGTCCCGTCGCTGCTATTGAGGCCCTTGTGTGTCGTGACGTGTGCCAACGGGGGTGATTGATCGAGACCGCTCGCCCCCGCTGCCTGCCCTCACGCCCCTGCTGTGGACTCGCTTGTCGAGGCCGTCGAGAGGGCTTTGGAGCGCTCGTGGGCCGGCCGTTGTGGGCATTGTCGCCGTCGTGGGAGTCGTGTCGAGGGAATCGCTGGCGCCGGTGCCAAAGGTCTAGGGCGCGTGCGGGCCATCGTCTTGTTGCCCTCGCAGCAAGGAACGCGGAACGGAATCGCTGGGCGTCGTCGCCGTTGGAAAGGCGCTGTGTCGGAAATGCTCGAACGCGCTCGGGGCGTCGTCGTCGTCGGCACTGTCGAAAGCTCGGCGAGGAAGACGCGTCTGACGGAGCGACACGCTGACGCCGACGAGGCGAAAGAAAAACGCGTCTCTGCTATCGTCTTGATGCCCTTAGAGTAGGCGATACGTGCTGGAATTGATGGCGCTGTCATCGACGGAGATGCTGATGCCGGACTCGGACGCGTGACGCGTCGTCGAATCCAGTGTCGAGAAAGGAAAAGCCCGCGTGCCAGCAAACAAGTGAATGTCTCGGGCGCGCCTTCTGGTTGTGCTTAGAGCCAGCGACACGAAGCAGTCGCGGCTGTGGCTGCGTTGGTGATCGCGATGGGCGTTGATCTGATGATGCCGACGATGCTTCTCGCGATGGGGTTGATTGACGCGTTCGCTCATCTGGCAGGAAACCAGGTTGCTGAGCATCTCTCCGGTATAACCCTATCCCTAAAAGGCACACGATCCCCGTCAAGTGTTATTTGCCCACCTTTTCCCCTGGGAGCCCAGAAGCCAGCCCCTGTCATAATCATAGCCATGAATCGATACCAAAAGCTCGAACGGCTCAGTCACATCGCACAGCATAAAAAACCTCGGATTCACGACTGTACAGGTGTGGGTGTGAAACTCTTCCGTGTCCTCCGTGATCAACCTGGGCTGGTGATGGACTTCAATGGGTCCTGCTCGTGCGTGTGACAAAGCCCTTAGACTGCGGGGGCACTGCCTGCGGTGACCCAACGGTCAATAGGTTGTTGAGATCAAATTGTTGTTCTCTTGGAGCGTCGTGATCTCAACGGCCATGACTTCGAGTGGCCCGGGGGTTTGTGCTTGATAAGGGTCGGGTGCTCATGAGCAGGTCACTCATCGGAACGGGTTCCCAGACTGGCGCTGCCTCTCCAAGATCCAAAAGTCTCCTCTTTTTCGAGCTTTCCATATCATCGTCCTGGACCTGTTAGGTTTCGGTCTAGAGGTGGGGAGGTCTTGAACGGATTGAACATGCAGTGTTTTGGAAAAGTGGCAAGGTGGAATATGGAAATGTCAAGGCTCTTTGGTATGCCAATGGGACTTTTTGCTGCTGATCATCCGTCTCCCTCTTTCCCCCTCTCGCCCTCCACCCCAACACATCCCACCGTCAGGAAGATGCCTGCCCTATATCCGCCGCTATCTTGTCCCATTTCAGAAGAGCATCTTGGAGCTCGAGGTATGCATAAAACGGATCTTCGACAAAGGGCCCGGGCGGAAACAGGTTCATGGCACACCGGGAGAGGGTCACCCACGACGGAGGGATGATCCACCACTTTTCAGTCCGCAGGTCGGCCTCGTACGCCTCGCTTGCTCGCTGGAGCTGGGAAAAAAGGGATTCAAGGGCTTGGATCATGTCCTCGGCCCCTACCTGGGTTGCTTCAATCCTCTCGAGGGCGGCTGTCAAAAAGGCGAGGGAACTAGACGTGCTGCCGACCAGCCCTTGAATCCTCTCGACTGTAGCAATCCTGAAGAAGGCGAATGCAACAAGATGATTAGCCAAGGCGATGGAACAGACTTGGAAAGAAGAGAGGGGGACATACCCGGCATCTCGAACAAGAGTCTTTTTAGACGTCTCATACGCAAAGGCATCGGCAACACCAGCTACACTCTTCACCATGATGGCAACAGGGGACCCCTTTTCCCGGGCAAAGTCGAGAATGGCTTGAAAGTCAGCCACCATCAGCTCCAGGCGTTTCTGAACCGGCCCAGCCGAAATGTGAGACACCAACCCACGGCTGATACGGTCGTCCCACGAAGCTGGTATGGTCCCGTCCGTGTCACGATCGGGACCAAACCTCTCATCCGCCCTCTTGGCGGCCCACTGGAGGTTTTCGACCAGCGACCGGATGCTGGGACCAGAGGAATGCGCCATGCCGTCACACCACGTCCTGGAAGAGTGCCAAGTGCTCTTGGGCCCGTGTGGCATGGCGGCATCGTACGCACCCTGGAACTCGCGGCAGAAATCTGCGACATCGTGCCTGTGAGGGATGATGCCGGCAAGCTTGCACAGCTCAAAGACGGGCTGAGCAGAGGTCGAAATGCCGTGGGGGATGGTCGCCGGTCTGGCGGTGGGCGGAGCAACGAGCTGGGCATCGAGGGGGATGGACAGGTTGTAGCACCGGTCAACGGCGGAAATCAGCGTGCCGTTGAAGTAGATGATGCTTGCCTCCTGGGGGGTCGCCATTCTGCGGGCTCTGGTGGCGAGCTGGTTGACCCAGGGCCGGAGCGCGAGGCCGACGACGAGGCCGAAGACGATGCCGAGGATGAAGACCTGGACCGGTGTGTATGCGTGACGCCACGGATGCTTGGGGTTCTGCAGAAGGCTCGTGCCGAGTCGAGGTTCAGGCTTTGGGGGTTTGTTCGTGTCGAGTTCGGGCCCGGGCGGCGAGGGCCCAGCCGGGAAGGTCGGTGGTTTGGAAGAATTCGTCTCTCGGAGCCGGCAGCGTCCGATCCTAGTGGCAGAACTGCCGGCCCTCTCCCTCCCTCTTATCCGTCGGGGCGGTGTCGGAAGCATCGTATCGAGTTGAGGCTCGGGCTCCGTCGGGGAGGTCGGTCGTCCGAAGGAACTTGTCGATTGGATCCGGCAGTGCTCGATCTGGGTGGCAAAACTGCCAGCCCTCTCACCCCCTCCAGTCCGTCGGGGCGGGGCGGGAGGACTCGTGTTGAGTTCAGGCTCGGGCTCTGTCGGGGAGGCTGGTGGTCTGAAGGAGCTTTGGACCCGGCAGCGCTCGATCCCGATGACGAAACGGCCAGGGGCGGCGTGGGGCACCTCCGAATCGGGGCTGGAGTTTTCGGGAGGACTCGTGTCGAGTTCAGGGTCGGGCTCTGTTGCGGAGGTCGGTGGTCTGAAGGAACTCGTCGGTTGGATCCGGCCGCCCTCGATCCCGGCGACGGACCGATCAGCGGCAGCGTGGGGCGGCTCCGAGTCGGAGTTGGAGCCAGGAGGACTCGTGTCAAGTTCAGGCTCGGGCTCTGTCGGGGAGGGCGGTAGTCTGAAGGGACTCGTCGATTGGATCCGGCGGCGTTTGAACCTGGTGGCAGAACGGCCAGCGGCAGCGTCGGGCGGCTCCGAGTCGGAGCTGGAGCTTTCCCGTTGTCGCTGCAAACGGCGGGTCGCAGCCACGACGCCAGCACTCTCCCTTGACCCCGTCCGTCGGGGAGCGGAAGGAATCGTCGTCTCGGGATTGCCTCTCCGGCCAGACCTGGTCCTCATCCGCATTCCGGGGGCCGGGCTGGGTGGCCGGGGCGGTCTGCCCGGAGCTGCCATCGGGGCTCTGGGCGGAGCTGTTGCCGGATCGAGGAGTGGAGATGGACAGGAACCAAGGCAGAAAGCAGGGGGTATGGAGGGTGAGTTTCACTGAAAGGGGGTGTGAAGTGTGGTAGTGGTGAGACAGGAAGGCAAAGGGTGTAAGGGAAATGGTCGACGGGCAGTCTGATGGTTGGGAGAAGAGAAGCGGCGATGAAAACAAACGGCCAAGGTTGGAATGCCAGAGTGCAATGGGCGTGGTCTTTGTCTCAAACGGAAGAACCAAACGCCCGAGTTGAAAGGAATGCTTGCCACTTGCACAGTGCACACGCGCCGCTTTTCGTTTGCTGTCTGTTTGTCTCACTCTGGCACATCATTCCAGAAGGACGCGCCATGACATGGAGTTTGACAAGTCGCCGTTATGAGGTTACAAGTCGCTGTCATGAGGCTGACAAGTCGCTGCCATGAGGCTGAAGAGTGTGTGAAGGAAAAACCGAACACTCAAGGCGGGTGTTGAGTGGTCCAGTGTTCGGTTTTTCCTTCAGACAACCTGGCTGACAAGTCGCCTACGCTGATGGGACGCACGCCTCTTTTTGATTGGTACCTCAATAGATTCTGCCACTGCAACTGGGATGATAGATCTCAGGAGACTCCCAGCCATCCCTTTCTTTGTCACATTATCAACGCGGCAACTTACACCACGACCGCACAGGATGCTTTCACACATCCACACCGCTCTTTTCGCATGGAAGCAGAGACGCGCTGGGCTGGGCTGAGGTGCTGTTGCCTTGTCATCTGCTCTGGCAGGAAAGCTGGTTTCCTCGCTTCGTCGTTGGCCCTCCGCAGAATATGAACTGTCGCACTGCTCTTCCACCGCAACAACCCCATCCACCATCGGCTCTTCGCGTGCCCTCTTGACAACAACAACAACAACAACACGTGCTCCAGCCAATCCCCAGCCGCCCTGACGCCCGCCGTCCAAGCCCGCCATCCCCAAGAGGTTCCATCCAGCTGCCGGCTCCACCCCATCGACGCCATCTCATCCACATCCATACGTGCCAGCCACCTGGCAGTGACGCTGCAATGGCCGAGATGAGAGCCCCGGCAGAGCTTTGGCCCTTGAACCTGGATCATGACGACATCAAGACACTCGCCTCCCTGACAGACATTTGGCCCTTGAACCAGGATCTTGACGATACCAAGACATTCGCCGAACCCGCGTGGTCATTCGAAGCTCTAAGCTTGAACGAAACCGCGTCATCAACCTCAGCCCAGTAGGTCACAACTCCCTCCCTCCACCCTGGAGGATGTTGAGCCAAACTAACTCGGGGCCCCAGGGACTGGGGCTCACAAACTGTGGTCGGCTCCGAGTCCCCATCTGTCATCCCAACCCTCGCCGGCACCGACAGCGATCCCAGCTTCAACCCGTGGGCCGTTGAGGGTCACAAACCCAACGCCCTTGCACCCAGGCCAGTCACTCCGCCAAGGCCGAGCACTCCCGTCCCGTTGTCTACCTCACCCCCGACCCCCCTGTTTGCTTTGCCCCCCACAGCCGAGGATAGGCCCATCGCCGTGCCCCGGCCCATTACTCCGCCGCAGCCGAGCACTCCGGTCTGGTTGTTTGCCTCACCCCCAGCCGAGGACGGGACCGTCACCGTGCCCCGGCCCATCACTGCGCCGCGGCCGAGCACTCCGGTCCAGTGGTTTGCCTCACCCCCGGCCGAGGATGAACCCATCACCGTGCCCCGGCCGAGCACTCCTGTCCAGTTGTTTGCCTCGCCCCCGGCCACCACATTTGCCTCGTCCCCAGTCGAGGACAGGACCATCACCGTACCCCGGCCGATCACTCCGGTCCAGCTGTTTGCCTCACCCCCGGCCACCCTATCTACCTCGTCCCCAGTCGAGGACGGGACTATCACCACGCCCCGACCAATCACTCTGCCGCGGCCGAGCACACCGGTCCGGTTGTTTGCCTCACCCCCGGCCGGGCCCATCACCGTGTTCCGGCCGATCAGTCCGCCGATGCCGAGCACTCCGGCCCGGTTGTTTGCAACACCCCCTGCCCCCGTATTTGCCTTGCCCCCGGCCGAGGACATGCCCGCTACCCACGTGGGCGGCCCGCAACAACCTCGGGCTCTACGGAACTCGTTCTGGGCTCCTCAGCATCAGACCCCCACGAGTCCCCGTTTCAAACCCGCTAGGTCCATGCCGGAGCATTTGCCGCTAACGCCGCCGGCTACCCCGACGTTTCGCACCGGGAATGCCCTCCACTCGGCCGGCCGTGTCCCCAGTAGCCCAAAGACCCCCTCTCGGACATCCCGTACCCAGGACACGTTTCAGTCTTCCCCATCCGCCCGCACTCCGACGCCTCTCTCCCAGAGGTCTCGCACCGGGACCTCGGCCACCTTTCCCCCCCACACCCCGAAAACTCCCTCCCGGCTGTCTCGCAACCACGACGTGTGGCAGACTCCCCAGTTCGCTCGTACCCCGACAACCCCATCCAAACAGGCATCGACACAGTCGCTCTTGTCTGAGCTTGCCCTCCTCGCCCTTGACAGCCCCCAGGTGACGCGATACCTGGACATGGAGGACGAGATGATCATGTTGCAGCACAGGATGCTTGATGCGGATGCAATGTTCCAAGAGGCTGTCTATTTCGGGGGTTGCATGTCATCCAAGTAGATAGACGGGGTAGAACATTGGCGCTGTCTCGCCCCAGCACGTGGACATGTAATGAATTCTGAATGGCATCGAGGTGAAAATCAGGCATAAACACACAGCAGAGTTGGATGACACCTGGCACCTATGCCGTGGCCATAGCTTGTGGTGGTCTACTCTGAATCAATCTATTGGGACGCAAAGCCCCCCCATCCCATGCCCTCGTTTCCACCCCCTCTCTGGAATGCTTGCTCCTTGTCCTTTTCTTCCTGCTTGACCTGGACACAGGGGGCAGAAAGCACCCCCCAGACCTACAGGGAACCTCTGTCGTGTTTTGCCGTGGTCCCATTCCCTGCAAGCTAAATACATAGATGACATCAAGACGTCTTCGAGTCCGTGTCCCACTCGCAGAATTTCTCCAGTCCGTCACGGGGATTCATGCCCTTGAATATGGGAAGCAGAAACTCATCGTACAGTTTACGGCGGTGTTTGTCGGCCAGGATGGTATATGCCTGGAAGAGGGCTTCTCGGCGGGGGTCTTGCGGCTTGTTCTCCCCGGCCTGGACGGCTTGCGTCATGAGAATCTCCAAGTCTTCGTATCCGAGCTCGCCTGAGTTTGGTGGTTCGATGTGCTTTTTAATGGTCGCCAGCGCCTTCTGGACGTCGAAGCCGTCCTCGGGCGACAAGCCGAGCTCCGAGTAGAGCGTTTGGGGCTCGGCTTGGTACCCAGTCCGAAGGAATGCATCGTGGACAATGCAGACGTGGGCCAGGCGGCCAACTGGATCGGTCCAGTCAGCCCATTCTCGGGGGTCTGGTGCTGGGGAAAGGGGTATATGTGTGAAAGGAAGAGCTTACCGTCGTCTGCGTTGGGGAAGCCAGATACAACGACAAAATTCTTTGCTGTCTGGGGCGAGCGCCACCACCGGAAGGGAATGGACAAGATGCTCCAGCCAAGCACCACGACGATGGCCCACAGGGCGCCGATCATGACTGGTCTGCAAAGGTTGAGTGGGCGACGGAAGTGCGTACGGAAGGCGGTGAAGAGAGGGGAGAGGGGAGAGAGGGAAACAGGGAAAGAATCGGAGAATGGAGGCGGAGGATTGGAAGCCCAGTAGTCGGCTTGGAAAAAGGGGGTGGCCCGTCGCGTGGCACATGACAAACGGCTAAGAACAACAACAACAACAGCACACGACAAACGGAGGTTTTCTTCGGTTGTACTTCGGACTGAACCGCCAATGGAGGACGGCCAGGCATCTGGCTGTGAGACAGATGTTGATAGAGCTGTCGTCTGGCGCAATTTACAAATTGTTGACTTGTCAACCCGGCCATCCCGCAACTCAGCCGTCCCTCAACTCAGCCGTCCCTCAACTCAGCCATCCCCATCATCCCCTCGTATCTTGTTTTGAACCATCACAGATGTCAAGTTGACGCGGCCCTTTGCTCCTCGTTTTGAAGCTGTCTCAGCCCAACCCAGACGTTGCCAGGTAACACGCCTCTTTGTTTTCACCCCCTTTCGTGCCTCAGGTCAGGCAGGCCAGTGCTGCTTGGTTCTGCCCAAAGAAATGTCCACAGTCCCCACTCTCTCAGCCAAGCCCAGACGTCGGAGAAACCCGGTTCTTTGTTTACAACCCCTTGGTGCCTCAGCTCAACGCAGACCAGTGCTGGTTGGTCCAAAATAACGGCCACAACTCACTCTCTCAGCCAGCCCAGATGTCGGGGAAATCCGGTTCCTTGTTTTCACCCCCTTTGGCGGTCTCAGCTCAACGCAGACCAGTGCTGCTTGGTCCACGTCAACAATTCCCACTCCCACAGCCTGGCTTGGATGAAAAGGGGAACCCCCGTGACCCGGAACTCCATCTTTATCCTTTTCCTCCCAATCTTGTCGAATAGCCACACACCAACGCCGTCAACCTCACCACAGTTGATACCATGCCTTCCCCCGCCCCCACTCCCCCCTCGGAGATCGGCACTACTGTCGCAGAGTTCCTCCGCAGAAAAGGCAACCTGGAAGAGGTAGAGAGGGAGATGCTGGAGAGTTACGACGCCCGGAAGGCTCAGCAGCGGCAGCAGCAGGAGGCGACTCGCAGTGTCGCCTCCAGGGGTAGCCGCGCCCTCAGCATCATTCGGCGACAGGGGTTGGTTGATCCCGTTGGCGTTCTGAGGCGGAGCAGCATGTCGACCCAGGAGTCCATCTCGTTGAGCAGCCTCGACCCGCGCGCCCAGGCCAGGCTGGACATGGCGATGCTCGAGACCCGGACCGCTTGGGGAGAGGGTAGCGCCAGCAGCAGTGAGTCGAGCACCCACACCCACACACGAATTGATGGCAAGCGGTGGCACCGACTAACGCTCGCGAGGGCTCAACCATGGCATGGCGGAGCCGGAAACTCCCACCCGGCGCGGGCGCGCTCCTTCAACCTTGGGTACATGCATCGAAGAAGAGGGATTTCTCGAGCCCGCCGGGGCCGACCTGGTCGAGCGAGCCCGCCCCATCATTGCCGCCCAGCGGCAGTACTTTGCCAAGGCCCTGGAGTGCGACATCTACCTTCGTCGCATCTACATGGTGGCCGCGGCCCGAGAGCAGGCGGCAAGGCGGCAAGGGGACCCTCACAGATCCGCTGACATGGAGGGGGAGGGCGAGAGGGACGGGGGGGAGGAGAGTGACGCGGACGAGTCGTCCCACGGAATGTTTTGAAGGCAGCCTTAGGAATCTGATCAGTCGGTGCCCGAATGTATTTGCGTGCGTGTGCTTCAACCAGTTCCCCTGCGGATCCAACCCATGGCTTGTTCTGTCTGCCACCACCCGGTGACCATGCTGCATGAGATGAGGCCCAGCCAGCAAGTTCCATGACGGCGAGGAGATTTGAAAGCACTGTGTTTGCGAGACTATTGGGCCATTGGGCTGGAAAACAAATGACATGTGGCGCCAAAGTGGCCGGAACTTGTGAGAACCAGCCCAGGAGGTCATTCACATGAGTCGTCACAAAGGCTGGAGGGGGCCGTAACAGACATGTACGGTAGCGGCAGTGTTTCATCACTTGAAGCTGTATAGCATGGAACTGACGGCACCCAACCACTCGTCGCCAAAGCTGCGATGAGTTGAGTCAAATGACCTTTCGAGTGACAGAAGGCCCCAGAACCCAGAGAACTGACAAGTTGACAACCTAGATAAAGATCCACAAGTCCTCACTCGTATTCGCTTCGCCCGCCATCTGAACACCATCGTCAAGGCCAGGACGCCTCCACTGGGCAGCATGTCGGATCCTTGGAGCATTCGTGCTCGCCAACTCCAGCGCTTTCACGCCGACGGCCCAGGCTTCCCAACCCATCATCTCATCAAAAGGGATGATCTCCGTCGGGCCGCTTTGCTCTCACCAGACTTCCGCTTCAAGGACCCCACGGCAGACGCGCCGGAGCCCGACTGGCCAACGCCATGGGAAAGCAATCCCAAAAGCTTGACCAGTACATTTAACCACCCAAACTGGCGTGCCTTTCCCGTCGGCGACGTCTCTCCTCCTCCTCCCAAGCACAGGGTATGGAAAGCCTCCTCTCACTTCAGCCCAGCGCTGGTACTGACGTTAACAACCCTTTCAGTTCCCTCGCCTGCCGACCATTCCCGCTCCCGACGATGGGGTGGGAGCAGGACAGCAAGACCAAGACGAGATTGACGGTGCTGCTTCCGAGTCTGGCGAGTCTGTAGGGGGGGCAGGGCAGCAAGACCAAGACGACATTGCCGGTCCTGCTTCCGAGTCTGGCGAGTCTGGAGCGACGGCTCAACCTCAGCAACCGCAGGCGGTGCGTCGGTGGACTGACCAGGACTACCGGGCTTTCCGTCGTTGGCTGGCATCAAAGGGCTACCGCCTCAGCGCCAGCTTGAGACAAACGAGAGAGGGATGAAGGGAGGCCAAGGGGGACGTATCATGTACGTGGGCTTTTACACGAACCGGAGGGGGATTGCTCTCAAGGTAGCGCACCAAAGATCGGATGCTGCGCAAGGAACAGTTTCTGCAGCCTGCCGAGTCTGTGGGGGTGGTGACGATGGTGATGCCGGTCCGGCGTGAGGGGGTGGGACTGATGGGGCAGATGGACTAGTTGTGTACCTAGGAATTGACTATATTGCAAAGGGAAAAGGGTCTGAATGTTTTTCGTGTTCAAAATTGATGTTCTCCTTGAAAAATACCCTGCCACCCGTGTTTGAACCGTGGACCAACTTGCCTCCGGCGGCCCTCCGGGGGCGCCTGCGGCGGGCCGCTCGCTTCGCTCGAACGCTCTTGCTTCAACTACGGACTTCTTCCTCCAAAAGACTCTCTCGACCAGTTGCCGTTCGTTCGACGGGAGCATGCATGATACACAGGCATCAGACATTAGACCAGTGGGACGGCGAGAAATTTCTACTCTCTGCCAGTACTGGAAATGGAGGCTTCGCCCCCAACAACTGCCACAGCAACTACCACTGCTCCGGCCGTGACTGCTCCAACTGCTCCAACTGTCCTGCCGCAGCAACCACCATGAGACGTGACTTGTTCTTGCTCTTCCTTCCTCGCCAGACGCACAGGTACCAGCGGAAGCAAGCATCATCTCCCGTTTGCTTGGGACTCGAGTGACCTTGAAGAAGAAAAGAACAGCCCCCCGTCACTCGCTCGAGCACTTGGATCAGTGCATCCAGTGCTCTCGGAATGCAGCATTGGACCGCCTGTCCAGTCCACCTGTCAACCCAAGTCCAGCATCGCCCATCATCAATGCATTGGCAATTTGGCATCATCATCGCATCTCGCATCCTTCTTGCCACTCGTGTCATGAGTGAGGGCGCAGGGCTATTGCGCGGGTGCCGAAGGTACGTGTGGGCTTTTCTTTCCATTTCTCGATTCGACAACGCGTCGCGCGTCCAAGCCAGCCATCTCTGACAGAGCACCTCCATCGCCAGCGACGACGCCAGCAATTCCGCTATATGGCCAGCACCATTCCGACATGGCAGACGCGTCACGTCTCCTCGCTCAACCCCGACAGCGCCGACCGCGACATCCCTCGGCGCGTTCAAGCATTTCCGACGCCGACAACGCCCAGCGATTCCGGCTCGTGTTCCTCGCTCTGACAAGAAAATTACCCAGGCGCGTTCAATTGGCATCATTTGCACCGTCACGACACTCTCAACCTTTGGCCTCGGCGCCAGCGATTCCATCTCGACACGCCTCCCACGACGGCCAGCCCGCGCGCGCTCCGAAGCCCACTCGACGACGACGCTCTCGACAACCGATTCTACACAGCGGGGGCATGCTTCCACAGCAGGGGCGAGCGTGATGGCAGACAGCGGGGGCGAGCGGTCTCGATCAATCACCCTCGTTGTCGGTCAATCAGCCCTGATGGCCGTCAATCAGCCTCGATGGCACGCGACGGAGCACACATACAAGCAAGAGGGCAAGGATCTCGGCGCCCAACAAGGTCACGGCACGGCGCGGCCATGGCAAGATTCGTCGCGTTCCGCCAGCTCAGCTCCGTCCAGTCGCTCCAGCTCCGACGGTCGTTGCCATCGCTCCGTCACCCCGCCACGGCATCCCCAACCTGCCGCTTGCTCTGTGCACAACCAGACGTTGGCCCCTCCGAGTCCTTTTCGCCAGTCGTCGCCGCCGTGGCCGCCATCACTCCGTCGCCGCCGTCGCCGTCATCGCTCCGTCGCCGCCATCGCTCCGTCGCTCCCACGCCTTCGTCTCGCGCCCAGGCTCGCCGCCGACACGTCGCTTGCTCGGAGCACAACCAGAAGAAGCCGGAGGCATTTACTTGTCTGCTGGCGACAGCTGCGGGCGACTGCAGCCGTGGGCATTTTTCTTTCTTCGGTTCGACATCGCGTCGCGCGCCCAAGCCCAGCAACGCCGACGACGGCGCCATCAATTCCGACTTTGCCGCTTGCTCTGAGGGCATCAAGACGACGCGTCTCTGTTGTTTTGGCTTCGCTAGCCTCTGCTAGACGCGTCTCATCTCCTCGGCGTCGCGCGTCCAAGTCCGGCATCAGCATCTCCAGCGACAACAGCGCCATCAATTCGACACGCCGCTTGCTCTGAGGGGCACCAAGACGATGGCCCAGACGCGCTCCGAAGCCCACTCGAAACCCACTCGACGACGACGCTCTCGACAAGTGATTCTACACAGCGAAGGCGTGCTTCCACAACAGGGGCGTAATGCCAGACAGCGGGGGCGAGCCCATCGCGACACACAAGATGGCCCCGATGGCACGCGGCAGCACACACACAAGCAAGAGGGCAAGATCTCGGCGCCCAACAAGGTTACAAACACGACGAAAGCAGATTCGTCGCGCTCCGCCAGCCCAGTTCCGTCTCGTCTGTTCGGCTCCGACAGCCCAGACGAGTCCTTTTCGCCCAGCTCTCGCGCTCCGCCTCCGCGCCATTGCTCTGCCGCCGCCGTCGCCGCCATCACTCCGTCGCTATCGCCGCCGCCGTCGCCGCCATCACTCCGTCGCTATCGCCGCCGCCGCCGCCGTCGCCGCCATCGCTCCATCGCCCCGTCGCCATCACTCCGTCGCGCCGGAGCAAGCCCCATCATCACGCCACGACATCACCGTCTTGCTGCTCGCTCTGTGCACAACCAGACGCCGGTCCAGACGAGTCCTTTTCGCCCTGTGGCCGCAACCATCGCCGCCGTCGCCGCCGTCGCCACCATCGCTCCGTCGCGCCGGAGCGAGCCCCATCATCACGCCACGACATCACCGTCTTGCTGCTCGCTCTGTGCACAACCAGACGCCGGCCCAGACGTGTCCTTCTCGCCCGGCCGTCGCCGCCATTGCTCCGTCGCCGCCATCGCTCCGCATCGCACCCAGGCACGCTGTCGTCTTTTCGTTTGCTCTGAGCACAACCAGAAGACGCGCCGGAGACATTCGCCTGTTTGCTGGCGCGCGGGCCCTTTTCTTTTCTTTCCCTTCCTCGATTCGACGACGCGTCGCGCGTCCAAGCCACGCATCTCCGACAGCGCCAGCAATTCCGACAGCGCCGCCATCAATTCCGACACGCTGCTTACCCCAAGGGCACAAGATACCGCGCCTCCGTTGTTTTGGTATCGTTGGCCTCCGTCAGACGCATCTTCCTCGCCTGGCTCCCGACAGCGCCGACGACGACGTCCTCATACGCGCTCAGCACCTCCGAAAACGCCCAGCGATTCTGTTTCCTGTTCCTCGCTCTGAGGGCAACAAGACGATGGCCCAGGCGCGCTCAGTTGGCACCTTTCGTCTCGTTACGACGCCCTCGCCCATTTCCATCGGCGCCAACGATTCGTTCCGACAGACGCGTCTCCCCCGACAGCTCCGACAAACGCCTCGCGCGCGTTCAAGCATTTCCGACACAGCGACTCGTTCCTTGCTCTGAAGGCAAGAAGCCGATGGCCCAGACGCGTTCCTTTCTTTGGCACCAGCGCTAGCGATTCCCTCGATGCAACGCCCGCGACGGCCGGTCTACAAGCGCTCCGACAATGACGTTCATTGCCCACTGCCAGTGCCCTGTACTTCTTCCCCGACAACTCTCTCGAACCACACCATCCAGGATCCCCAAATCACGACCTCGACGACGACGACCGATCGCCATGACTCCTCCCCACACTGGCATTCCATCTCCCGGAGCCATGTTTCGCCCCTCTCGACAAAGCCCAAGCGACACCGCACAAGTCGATTGAACACGACCACCTCCCATCCCGACGCCTCTCTCGAGTCTCGACCGACAAACGATTCCACAAAGCGGGGGCGTGCTTCCACAACAGGAGCGTGATGCCAGACAGCAGGGGCGAGCGGCTCACGGAGTACACACACAAGGCAAGAGGGCAAGGTCTGGGCGCCCAACACGGATATATACGCGGCACGGCGATGGCAAGATTCGTCGTGTTCGCGTATTGCTTTCGTCAGCCCAGCGCTGTCCAGTCGCGCCAGCTCCGCCGGCCCAGACGAGTCCTTTTCGCCCAGCTCCGTCTCGTCTGCCCAGCTCTGTCCAGTCGCCGCCATCGTTCCGCCGCCGCCACAGCAACGTCTCCGAGGTCCCCGATACGTCGCTTGTTCTATATACAGCCAGAGAGACACCCTGCCGTCGCCATCGCACCGTCACCATCGCTCTGTCACCGCCGCCGCTGTCGTCGCACCACAACAGGCCCCATCGTTCCGCCAAGGCATCGCCGTCTTGTCGTTTGCTCTAAGCACAACCAGAAGGCGCACCGGAGACATTCATTTGTTTGCTGGCGCGCGGGCTCTTCGTTTTCTTTTTCCATCTCGATTCGACGACGCGTCGCGCGTCCAAGCCAGCCATCTCCGACAGAGCACTGTCATCGCCAGCGACGCCGCTATTGCTTCCAGCATACGCCGCTTGCTCTGAGGGGAACAAGACGATGGCCCAGATGCTTTTCTTTCGCTGCGACGGCGCCAGCGATTCGTTCCGTCAGACGCGTCGCCTCTCCTCGCCCAGACTCCGACAACGCGTCGAGCGCGTCAAGCATTTCCGACACAGCGCCTTTCGACAGCAACGTCGCCGCCATCGATTCCAACACTTGTCGCACGCTCTGAAGGCATCAGGACGACGGCCCAGACGCGCTCAATTGGCATCATCCGCCCCGTCACGACGTCCTCGACCTTTGGCACCGGCGCCAGCGATTCCATCTCGACACGACACGACTGCCACGACGGCCGGCCCACAAGCGCTCTCGACGACGACGCTCACGACAAGCGATTCCACACAGCGGGGGCGTACTCTCGTTGTCGGTCAATCAGCCCCGATGGCACGCGTCAAGACACACAAGATGGCCTCCATGGCACGGGACAGAGCACACGCGGCAGCACACATACAAGCAAGCTGGCAAGGATCTCGGCGCCCAACAAGGTCACGCGGCACGGCGATGGGAAGATTCGTCGTGCCGGCGCCTCGCGTTCCGCCGGGCCAGCTCCGTCCAGTCGCCGCCATCACTCCGCCGCCGCCACGGCAACATCTCTGAGGTCCCCGACACGTCGCTTGCTCTATATACAGCCAGAGAGACACCCTGCCGTCGCCATCGCACCGTCACCATCGCTCTGTCACCGGCGCCGCCGCCGTCGCGCTACGACAGGCCTTGTCGCTCTGCCAAGGCATCGCCAGAGCAACGCCCTCGATCGAGTATTTCCCTCTTTTTGTCATCTTTCTGTTTTGGTTTTTCCTGTCTTTGACACGACGGTTGTATTCCCCTTTTGCAGACCCCTGGCGAGTGCCACCCCCTTCCGAGACGTTTTCCTTGACGATGGCAGAGAGCCCTGTCTTGATTGTACGGCGATAGATCTAAAATACCCTGCCACCCGTGTCAGAACTGTAGACGCTCAGCTTACCTCCGGCGGCCCTCCGGGGGCCCCTGCGGCGGGCTACTCGCTTCGCTCGAATGCTCTTGCTTCAACTACGAGCTCCTTCCTCCTGAACACTGACGCTAAGTCTCTCGACCAGTTGCCGTTCGACTTGGCCATGTAGCATCATGCGGACATTGTACCAATGGAACACGCGATAACTCTGTCAATCCCCAGAAGAAAGGGAAGTTTCGCTTCCAATGAGACGAGAGACTTGTTAGGCCCGTGTGGCCGGAAAGATTTGTTCTGTTTGGCAAGAGAGAAGAGAGACTTGGGCCTGTATGCCCCGACAGGAAGATGGAAAGATGTATTTGTCTTTTGGCCTCGTGCTCGACGTTGGTAACTCGAGACCTGCTCGACGTTAAATGCTTGAGGACGAGCGCCCCGAAAGAAAGAAGGAAGATTTGCCTCGAGAGGATAGTCAGCCCTCCTAAATCCGTGACGATGCGGTGCCTCGAGTGGGTAACCAGCCCCCGAATATCTATACGGGAGGTGCTAGACGTGAATGGGGTATCCTCCCCAGTGCGCCAACGCGTGTACGCGTGTATACGCCCCCTCGAGGACGAGGAGATTTCCGATTTGTTCGGAGGGGAGGTGACGGCCAGGACGCTCGACCATTTTCCTCCCCAGCGCGCCCCCTATTTATAGGAGAGAGGGAGAAGGTTGTTGTTTGGATAGTCTGGATAGAAGTCTTGTTACGAGAGTCGAGAGGGATTTGTCTGGATAGCCTGGAGTGTTTTCGACTGTTGTTTGTTTTTGGGGGTTTCCTTCCATCAGCCGTGCCGTTAAGCCTTTGTTTTCTTTGCCCCTGGATTTCCACGACCTCCAACGACTCGCCCGCGCCCCGAGTACCCCAACGACCTGTTCCGTCTTGCCGTTTCGCCGTTTCGCTGTCTCGCCGGCTCGCCGGCTCGCCTTGCCTTGCGTTTTTGGATTCGACTCCTGATGACTCTGTCCGCCCTGTCGTCGTCGCCTCGCCTCGCCTCGCCTCGCCTCTCGAGAGGTAGCCCTGCGACCCCTACCCTCTCGTCCGACGATCGAGGGCACCACCGTTCGACTCCGGCAACGCGACCCCGAGCTCCGCTGGCAACCCCTGACCTCCGCCGACGACCGCCGACGACCCCGAGTACTTTGACAACTTGTCCCTGGCTCTGAGGACAGCAAGAAGAAGCCTGTGGGAAGGGAATTGTCCCCGTGTGGTATCTGGGAGGTGGAAATCGTGGGCATCTGGTATCTGTGCTATCTGGCAGCCGTGGCACGTGCCGAAGGTACGTGATGCAAAGCCCCCTTTTCTCCTTGCCGCAGCAGTTAGATCTAGATAGCCAGACTTCCAGAAGACAACATACACGACGGGCCAGACAAGCCATCTGCCACAGCGCGCCCAAGGCAGTCAATTCCACCTTCTTGGGGCGTCTTCGCCGCCCTGCCTACTCTTGTTGTTTTTTGTTTGTTGTTGTGGTGTGGTTTTGGTTCATCAGGGTGGTTCAAGTTTTCCCCCAACTCAGTCACTCGTGCGAACATGACCAGAAACTCGTCGTCGCCCAGGATGTCCCGTCCACCCTTACTGTCAGCCCGAGCCAGTTCAACGCAACCTGCAACACAATGTGGTTTCCTCGACAAGCCTGAGGAGAGCGGAGCCGCGGTGACACACGGCATGAGAGACAGCACCTTCAGAGCTTGCGCAAAGTGTCATTATTGCCCCGAGCCTGTTGAGTCTGCTGGAGCTTCAGAGCGTGTGAGCGTGAGTCTGCAGGTCTGCTGGCGGAAAAGTGGGAGGAGCTTGTCTCGGGCGATGGTTTGGGAGGAAAAATGCTTGACGGTGGTGGTGGCCCTTCCCCAGGCCCTTCCCCAAGCCCAAGGCGGGGGGCAGCACCGGGCATGCGTGGCATGTCCCCGTGGTCCCCTCCCATTTTTGCACTGACCCACTGCATGTCACATGACAATGATGTCAGAGGACATAATTTCTTTCCTCCCCTATGACGTCATTGACCTTAAGTGGTCTGTGCCCCAAATTGCCCCTCGACGCGAGGAGTCGCGTCGCGCGACGCGCCGACCCCGCACCTGGAGTTGGCCACCCCAGCCCACGCCGCCGCGGTTGCGAATTGCCAGCGACTGTCAATTGCGACCGTGTCACCCACTTCATCTGCAGCACAGCGATTCTTCTGCCAAAACCATGACCCCATCGTCGAGTTCCAATCAAGACCTCCTTCTCCGGTACCCTCATACTCCAAGAGGCTGCAGTGGACAATGGACAGAACAATGTTCATCAAACGGTATTTTGTCCCCGGGTGCGGATATGTGGGTGACAAACGCAAGATCAAAAAGCACAACATGTCCCAAGGTCGTCTCCCCCCCCCCCGGAGGACAACCCCAACCCTGCCAACCCTGCAGGCAGGTTGTCCGGACAGAAAACCAAACACTGGACCAGTCCACGCGCCGCTTGGGTGTTTGGTTTTCTGTCCGGACACCCGCCAGGGTGTGCAGAGTGCATCAAGTCAACAACAACAGCAGGTCTTCCCAGTTCTCACCCGGATAATATTCCTCCTCCTCCCGACACACTTGCCTATGACTCTCCCGACACTCCGTCATAATTGGGCCGACGTTGGTCCTGCCCTTCTTTTGTGCACCATGGGCACATGTGGTCGCTGTTCTGGGAACCAACCGCTCGCTGCGGGGTCTTGGTTGTGTCAGATGCCGGGGTCCTGGAACGGCGAACTTGCCAGACATCTGGACATCTGCTGCACTGGTTTGAGTTCGTCGGAACCAGAGTGGTCCCAAAAAAATGTCACCTGACGTGCACGCTTATCCATTGGACCAAAAAGCAATCTCCGCGCACCGCGGGGTCGACCCAAAAGGTACATCGATGAGTGACTGAGGTTTTTCCGGCCTTGTACCCTTGGCAGCCGACGTTTGGGAGGTCGTGCAAAATCTGGGCCCCAAACGGGGAGGCTCGTGAGTCCCGGCTGGGCGGCCGAAACCACGTGGATGCGGGGCATCAAACCGGTCACGACGACCCCGAGCACCCCGCGGACAGCGCCGAGAGCACATCGAGAGCACTGAGCGGCGGACGCAGCGTGCGGGTGCATGAAGCTCGACGTAAAAGAGGAGAGGAGCATGCTCATGTCTCCAGAGTCTCCGTCTTGGTGCCATTTGGATGGTCGGCCAGCGTTTGCGAGCACATCTGGGACGGTGCTGCGGGCTTCCGGCGTCGCGTCGGTCGTGGTTGGGAGGGTGGTTTTCCTCCAATTCATCAATTGGTCGTTTCCTTTTTTTTTTTTTTTTGGCAACCCGATCCAACCACGACTCCAACTTGTCACCAAACCATGGATTTCATGTGCAACTCCAAGGATCCAAGGATCCAAGGATCAAACTCCACGACCACAACCACATGCGACCGCTGCCTTCCATCGCAACTATGCAATGCAACTCACCGCCCTGCCATCGTGGTTGTGGGTTGCGGTGGCATTGAGTTGTTTTGACGGTGACAGATGGTGTTTTTTGCATGATGGTTGAATCGATGGATTGCTATGGATGATGGGAATCTATTCTAGGAACAAACGAGACTGTCAATTGCCATGCTGCTCAGCAAGGTGTGACGCCAAGACCAGCACCCGCCAGCCTGCGGTCAAGATCCTCGAGGGTTTCGACGCCCCCCTCGTGCAACCCCGCCTGCCACAGACAAGCAGAAATGTACTTTTGCATGATGCCAGGATTGCCCTGCAGGTTGCCCACGGGCTCGGTCGTGTTCTCCCCCGGGTACCCCAGCCATTCGACCTCCACCACATAGCCTCGTCTCGGGCACCGCTGGTGGGTGCGGATGCCAAGGATCTCAAACAGCTCCCCCTCCCCCTTGCGACGCTTTTGCTCCTGGAAGGCCCTGCGGCCGCCGTGGGCATCCCAGTACGCCTTGACCAGCTCGGGCGCGTCCAGCTGGAGCTCTGCCTCCCACTCCCACGTCGTCTCGTCGGCTGCGGCCCACTTGACCTGGAAGAGGACCTGAGGCCCCCACTCCCCCTGGACCGAAGCGTGCGAGAGGATGCCATCGACCTCCCACTCCTGGGAGAGCCCCGTGCTGGCATTGTCATCTCTGGGTGAGATGCAGGCCACGGGACGCTGACGCCATCTGAGGTCAGCCAGTTGCACCCGTGAGAACCAACACGGCCGTGGACAAAAGGGTCACTCACTCGGCCTTGGGTTCGGGACGGGGGCGTGGCATCCGGTTCCGCGTCCTTCTTTCTCTTTCGGCTCGTGTTGGGTTTGTGGTTGGACACAATGGGAGGAGTGTCGATGGCCATGACATGGGCGGGTGTCAAGTCCAGGTTGGGGCTGTCCGACGGCTCTCTCTTGACGTCGCCGTCCGCGGCACTCTCGCGGGGCACGAATGTGCGTTCATCATGCACGTGTGATGCTGAGGGAAACAGTGCCGATTCTGCAGTCTGGACTTGGGCGACGAAAGCATGAGCGGGTGCTGAGTCCGGGACGGCATGGTCAAGCTCCCCCTCGGCATCTTCATCGGAAAGGACAGTCGGTTCGCCGGCCTGGACGGCCGCCGCGGTAGCTAACTCGGCATCGGGGGTGACGGCATATGGAGAGTTGATGTCGTCAGCAGGTCCCGGTTCTGGTGCCGAGTCCGGGACGGCATGGTCAAGCTCCCCCTCGGCATCTTCATCAGAAAGGACAAGCGGTTCGCCGGCCAGCGCTGCCCCCACGGCAACTTGAACAGCAGCAGGCTGGGCGGGATGCGGGTCGAGAACAGCAGGTGATGAGGCGCTGGCGTGGAGATGAACAGGGCCGGCCAATTCGAGGCTGCTTCGACGGTGTCGTCCCTCATCGGTCCGGGACGAGAAAAGTGCCCACGTTGGAAGCATCATGTCGCAATGCAATGAAGGTACACACAGGATGGCAAAAACATGAAGGGATGGACAAGTCCCGGGAGAGATCCAGTACCATACCAGACGGTTCTTATGTTTGGAAGTCTGGTTCTTCAGTGCTCGTGTTGTCTTGCATTGGTCGGCATGTGCAAACGGGGGCACCTCAAACAGCTCAGCAAAGGGAACTCAAGCCTGCATCTCCTTCTCCCTTCTCCTCCCTCTTTCCCACCAGTGGGCTTGGGACCTAGCGCGGCTGGACGGCGCGAGACACACGAGCTGAACGCTGGCTCGGCTTGCATTGGTTTTGGATCCCATCAGATTTGAGAAATGATCAAGAGCTTTCGGGGAACAGCACAACACGTTTGCTTCGCTCCACGGCCCCGACGCCTGCAAGTACGGTGTATCAGATGCGCGGAACGAACAGTCGTCGTTTGTCAGGGGGCAGGTTGGGCTCCCGGCTGGCTGTCTTGGGCGGGTATGTTTGGTGTTGAAAGGCCACGAAGGGTGCAAATGGACGTCCTGTCACCTTGGCCAGCCACATTGACGACGTGGACCGGCAGAGTGGAAATCTCCGTGGCAGCAAAAATGACAGCACAGACGGCCCGGCCACTCCGGCGGGCCGAGCGCCCAGCAGAGCACCTTGATGGTTTCGTCGTCTGTTGGGTCGAGCTGTCAGATTCCCGCCACCTGGTTCCGCGACGCGGTGACATGTTGGGAATGGAGGCAATGCAAGCCACCTGGACATGGGACATGCAAGAGGTGCGGCTGGTGATGGGAGCAAACAAGAGGCCGCTGGGTTGGGCTATGGAACAGGGTTGTCCCTTGAGGGATTCCTCGTGATATCTCACTTCTCGTCGGTACCGAGCCGGTGGTGTGGTGCGAGTGGTTGGGTTTTCTTCCCGGACCTGCCAGAACCTGAGACAGGGTGGTGGTTGTCAGGGATAGCTTGTTTTGTTTATATTGGCACGATCAAGGGGGGAAGAGGGGAAGAGGGGAAAAGGGGGTTGACGAGAGCATCGCCGCAAACACACACATGTCAACGACGCCCGGAATGAGATGCGACCTGACCATTTCTGGGCCCGGACAATTTGTTGAAATGACAGAAAAGTGTCGGTGAGTGTCAGTGTACCTGTCTCCTGTCTCGGAGCGATGGGCATGGGCATGGGGGATTTCGGTCTTCCCGAGCACCAGGTCAAGCACTGGCAGTTGTCATTTGTCCTTTTCTTCTGGTCATGGTCGCCACAGGACCTGGTGAGCCCAAGTCATTTCCAGAGTCCAGCCCCAGCCCCTGGATCGTGCCCGTCTCCCAATTTGCACACGTCGAGACCTGTGGCATACGAGGCGGTGTTTGCACCCGAAACCCGGATATTCAAGTGGACTTTGTGGGAGAACTGATGGCCGGCGGCGGTCAGGTCGGGCACTGGCAGTTGTCACTTATCCTTTTCTTCTGGCCATGGTCGCCACAGAGCCTGCTGAGCCCAAGTCATCTCCAGAGTCCAGCCCAGCCCCTGAATCGTGCCCGGCTCCCAATTTTCACACGTTGAGACCTGTGGCATGCGAGCATCCAAGCGAGCCTTGTGGGAGAACTGATGGCCAGAGCGGTCCGTTCGGGCACGAAGGGCGAGCACAGCAGGCATCAGGTGGTGAACCATGGTTGACTGTGCAAACGGAGGGAGGCTGGGGAGGATGAACTGGTCTCCCACATCATGCATGTTTCACAGTTCAGAACCAGATGCTTCCGTCTCCGACGCCGACCCCTGTTCCGTTGCACATGGCGTCTCCCACACTCCGAAAGACCCGTGGTATGGGGCGCATTGGACAAGATCACCGCCGTGTGAGACGACATAGACGACGTTGCCGGTTATTTAGGGTTAGGGTCGGCTCGGCGACAAGTGAATGAAGCACTTTGGGTTCCCAGTTGTCTGCCCCCCTTGAAAACACGTCGGGCATGGTGGTCGGATCATAGAGGAACAAACGGCGAACGAGCTGCCCAAACCTTGTGCCGGAGGGTCCTGGATGTTCCTGGGGCGTCGCTAATGGCTGGTGAACCAAGTGGAACATTGAAGGACACGTGCTAATCCGAGTCACGGTTGCTTAGCCCGGTAGTGCTCCGTGTCTTGGGGGAGTTGAGTCTTGCCCCTAGCAGAGCCGAACTCGATGGAAAGATCCCGCCCCTAAACGGCAAGGCGGACATTCCTCAACCACCCCGATGCTCTGTCTCCATCTTCTGGTATGGATCGGGCTGCGCCTCCGCCAGGCCGTCGTCGAACTCGACTGGAACTTGTGCGGGTTGGCCTGACATGTAGCGCTATCGACGGGGAGCGCGAGGCGTGGTGGCGATCCGGTGACGCCGTCGACATTGAACAGGAGACGTATGGCCGAAGGAAAAAGACATCCGGCAACGAGCGCGAGGCGTGGCGGCGAAAGAAAAGACATCCGGCAGCGAACGCGAGGCGTTGTTGCGGTCCGGTGACGCCGTCGATAGTGAACGCGATGCGTGGCGGCGAAAGAAAAGACATCCGGCAGCGAACGCGAGGCGTTGTTGCGGCTCAGTAACGCCGTCGACGGTGAACAGGAGACGTGATCGAGCTGAAAACACAGGTGTCAGTCAAAGCGTGGGACGGGGACTGGCAGATAGCCGGATCGAGGAGTTGAAGAAAGCGCTGGATGACCAGGTCAAGGAGGAGTGCAAGGTTAAGGAGGAGGGCGAGGTTAAGGCGGAGGGCGAGGTCAAGGAGGAGGAGGGAGAGATCAAGGAGGAGGGCGAGATTAAGAAGGAGGGCGAGATCAAGGAGGAGGGCGAGATCAAGGAGGAGGCTTAGATCAAGGAGAAGCTTAAGGTTAAGGGTAAGAAGACGGACGAGCCCTGACCAAGGGAGTGGTCGTTTGAGGTGTTGCCGCTACATCTGGCTTAGACAACCTTCCCTCGTCCGTCTGCCCACCAAACACCCCCGGACCGCTGTTGGCAATGCTTATTTTCCTGCTGGTAAAACAACGACCCCTCGACTACTACCTTTGGCAGTCTCTAGCACGAGGTGCAAGATTGGGAGAAGGCGGCACGCATCCACTGCTCAATTGGGACCGGGGACAGGGGCTCGAGAGAACGCAGATTACTCAACATGCTTGACATCGGGATGAGCGTGTCACATGCCAGAACAGGAGGTCTTATCCTTCTTGGCCTACAGGCTCCACCACGGCAGTCCCGTCTGTTGCGGCAGATGCTCCATCTGTTACTCCGGGCCAAGAATACCCCTATAAATAGGGACTCTCCCTCCCACCAGATACACACAATAGAGTAGAGCAGAGTCTTCCTCATCCAGATGGCCTTCCACTGATCAGTGGCCACTGCCACTGGTCGCCTTCCTTCGTGTGACAGAGCGATCGCACATACTCCCAACGGCGGTGGAGGGTTTCGTCACTTCAGGCGCCGTGTTCAGATCTCGCGCCCGGTCGGCCAGGAGCTCGCCCCGCACACCCACCCCGACGGCGTCCGCGAGCCGGACGGGAGCATACGCGGCGACGGCGCTGCCCAGGCCGAGCCCGTCAGTGATCTGGAGTCACCGGCCCCTGAATGCCAGCAAGACGCTAATGGGCAGTGACACACCAAGCATATCGAGGAGTCGTGCTGTCAATATCTGCTGAAAGGTGTGGTTCTGACCAGTATGGCGCAGGACAGGGCTCCCAAGTGGACTCAGCCCCTAAACCACTTTCTGCTCTGTATATAAGGCTTTAGGCCTCCCTTTCATCTTAGACAGATCTTTACCCTTTAGTCAAGCCTTCATCTGTCTCCTGATTTTCAGCAATATCCATTATCCTACTCACCAAGCCCATCATATTTACATGTATGCCTCTCGGGCTTGCAGTCTATCCAACCGTGCCTGCATCCGGGCGCTCAAGATGGGCGACTCAATACTGTCCTCCATGCAAACGCGCTCCCAGATGACGCTGGGCAAGCACCAATCCATCATAATCTCGAGAACCCCTTCATCACCGCCGGCTGCTTCCAATGCGAGCTTCTGGTCAAGCAAGTCCCCAATGTCACAAAGCTGAACAAGGAGCTCCTCCCGGGCCTTGCGAATGGTGACCAGCTCAGGGGACGGGGTCTCGAAGATGAACTCCTTGGAGTAGCTTTGCAAGACGAGGCAGCGGGTTTGCGCGAGGTGATCCACCCCCTGTTCCAAAATCGAGATTAGCTCGTCGATGGATACATTGGCTACCCACGCCGCATCATCTTCGTCCTCCTCGGTGGCTCCCTGGTGCGTGAAGGCTGGCTCGGGAGCAGACTGTCTGCCGGTAAACGCCTGTTCGGAAACAGGTTGGTGTGTGGCAGGTTGCTGGGTGGCAAGTTGCTGGGTGGCAGGTTGCTGGTTGACAGGTTTCTGGGTAGCAGGTTGGTAAGTGGCAAGTTGCTGGATACCAGGTTGCTGGGTGGTAGGTTGCTGGGTGGCAGGTTGCTGGTTGACAGGTTTCTGGGTGGCAGGTTGGTAAGTGGCAAGTTGCTGGATACCAGGTTGCTGGTTGACAGGCTGCTGAGTGGCAGGTTGCTGGTTGACAGGTTGCTGGGTGGCAGGTTGCTGGTTGACAGGCTGCTGGATGGCAGGTTGCCGGTTGACAGGTTGCTGGGTACCAGGCTGCTGGGTGGCAGGTTGCTGGTTGACAGGCTGATGGGTGGTAGGTTGCTGGTTGACAGGCTGCTGGGTGGCAGGCTGCCTGGCGCCGTGCCTCGTTGGGAAGACCGGGGGCCATGGTGAGCCCCCAACAGGTCTCGATGGTCCTCCGGCACAACTGAGACTGTCGTCCGGAAGGACTGTTGGTGCGGGTCGTTCGGCCAGATCGAGGGTTGACTGCCAGAGTGCGACATCCGGAAACGCTTGGATCGCTGCTGGTGCCTGGACTGGTGCCGCAGGGGATGCCGTTGCTTTTGCCGTCTCGGCCTCCCCTCCTTGTCGAAGAAGCCTGAGGGCTGTCTCCTGGTCAAAGGACACGCCGTCCCAGTTCGGGCTCAGGAAACCCTCGGTCCAATCCTCCCACTTCAACTTGCCGTCTTTCCATCTCGCCAGGCCGTGCTTTTCGACAGCGTCGGTCATGCGGCGCTGAACGGCGCTGACAAGCTTCGGCAGCACGACAAGGAGCCACACCGAGCTCCATGGCGTCCCATCCGGGCGGACGAGGTACATGCGTTGCAGCAGCCCATCCGGTCCGTCCCAGCCGTCGCCGCTGCCGACCGCATCGCCCACCGCCCCCGCGGTAGCCTTTTCACGGATAATGTGCTGCCATATCAGCCGCTGGCAACGAGGTGCGAATCTCAGGCGTGAGCTGGAGCCGCGGACCTTGTCGAGAGACGTGCCACACACAAGCTATGATGAGTTAATAACATTGGCTACAGAGGTGAAATTCCACTTGGGCCTTTGAACTTGCCGATTCCGAGTTTCCCGGGCACATCTCGAACCGCAGTTGTTCCTCGTGTTAAGCAGGCTGTTGTGCGGAGTCACTGCGAAAGTTGGACTGGACTGGATGGCTGTGGACGAAACTCAGGGCAAGACTTGGAAAGGATAAATCTGTAGGAGCCGAATGAGGGAGGAGACGACAGCATGGCTGGCGCGGGCCTCGCTGTTTGATACAAGAAGGGCCACCGTTGACGTGGCTGCATGGTCTGAGCGATGCTCTCACCGCTCGGGCGTTGGAGAGGCAGACCTGAGACCGGTGGGTTGAGTGGGAGCGAATGACCAAGGGGAAGATACAAAGGACAGTGGAGGACCTGCAAATGAAGGCGGCAGTGTGGATTCCACGATGCGTTGATTTCTTTGTCTCTGAGGTGTCGAATAGAGACGTGGGATTCTTGCATCGCCGGGTCATGCATAGGTATATGACAAGTCGAATAGAGAAACAGAGCTCGCCCATCGCTTGTCCCCAATCTCCAGCTCCCTACCAGACCCGAAACGTACTCAGCAAAGAAAGGGTGTTCGGAGGGGTCATTTCCAACACTCCATCTGTTTACCAGACCCGAAACGTGGCTCAGGCTCTCAGCAAAGAAAGGAGGTTCGGAGTGGTCATTTCCAATGTTCCATCTGTTTGGAATCTTCTCCGTCTTCCCGGTCTCACCCGAAAATGGTTCGACAAAAAAGGACGGTTCCCGCTCTGCCATCTGGCCATTGTCAACTCACCATCTGCTTGCCGACGTCCCCTTTGGACTTAAACTCTTGTCCGACAAATTCTTGTTGTGTCGTTATTATTGTGTCGTCGTCGTCGTCGTCGTCGTCGTCGTCGTTATTGTTGTTGTTGTTGTTGTTGTTGTTGTTGTTGTCGCGCCCCCTTCCTTTTGACCCTTCCTCTCGACCCCTTCATCTCGACCATTCCTCTCGTCCTCTTCCTCTTGTCGCCTGTCGCCTTCATCTCGTCGCCTTCCTCTCATCCCTTGGCAACCAGGGGCCCCTCACCCCCCAGCGACCGCGAGCTCCTCGTGAGTTTCCTTGTCCAGGCTGGGTAGACAGCATATCAACCTTGACGCATTCCGGCAGGCCATCATGACGGGGCGAGCTGCCACCTCTTCCGGTGCCCCGTCGGAGCCCACGACGCCAAAGCGAGCTGCCACCTTCGGCAGCCCGCCGGAGCCCACGACGCCAGAGCTCATCCGGCGGGGCGCGTCAGACCGACAGATAGCGCATAACAGGATACGGCGACAAATGCGGCAGGCGATGGAGCAGGCGCAGCGAGACGAGGAAGAGGAAGGAGTCGAGAACGGCAGCGGTGCCGCCACGTTGGGCGGGAATCCAAGCCGGGTTGCCCCCGTGGACCGACGCGTGCGCGAGTTGCAGATTTCCGACTCGGACAGACAACGCCCACCCCCTCTTCAGCTTCCGCCAGCTCCCGACAGTCTCCGCGGTGCTTCCGCCGAAACAGACACTCGTCCCCGGGACCAGGGGCCCAGAGCCCGCCGGCCTCCTCCGACATCGTCCACTCCGGACTCGGAGGCTGGGCAAGAAGCAAGGCGCCGCCATCCGCCTGTCGCACTGTCATCAAGCTCCCAGCCCAGCTTCGCCCCGATGGTGCCCAGAGCGGACTCTCCACCCAGAGATACCAAACCCCCTCGGCCCACTCCGACGTCGTCCACTCCGGACTCGGAGGCTGGGCAACAAGCAAGGCGCCGCCACCCGCCTGTTGCAATGCCATCAAGCTCCCAGGCCAACCTCGCCTCGATGGTGCCCAGGGCAGACTCTCCACCCAGAGTGACAAAGCCCCCTCGGCCCCCTCCGACATCATCCACTCAGGACCCGGAGGCTGGGCAGCAACAAGCAAAGCGCCGCTATCCGCCTGCCATCGCAATGTCATCAAGGTCCCAAGCCAGTCTCGCCCCGATGGTGCCAAGAGCAGACTCTCCACCCAGAGTTATCAAGCCCCCTCGGCCCTCCTCCCGGCCTTCCATCCCCAGCTCGGTAGTGCCCAGGGCGGACTCTCCACCCAGAAGCACCAAGCCCCCCCGACCCCCTCGGTCTTCCAACCCCAGCTGGGCCGTGCCCAGGGCGGACACTCGGCAACCTCTTGAGACGGCAACATCGGGAGGACCCGCGGGAGGGGCCCGAATGATTGGGGACATATTCAACGTCGTTGCTCAGTGGATGAAATGGGGGTTCCTGCTCCTCAGATGGGTTATCTGCTTGGTCCCCGACGTCTGCAGGGCGGTGAAGACAATCACGGAGGTGGTGCCGTTGGACCAGGTGCTCCAGGCGGTTGGGGTGAGATACGATGACTCAAACAACGTATCCGTCGCTGGCGTCCTCACTAACCCCTGGTGGGTGATAAGGAGCCTGCCCCAGGTGGTCGGGGCGGTTGGTGGACATGATCACTTGAGGACCGCCCTGAGCTTTGCAGTAGGCAGTGGGGTCACTGGCGCCGTTGTCTGGTCGAGCTGCGGCTACTTGTTGACAGGAGCTCAGTACGCAGCGTGCTCATACGTTCCGATGTCGGACCGGTTGTTGAATGGATGGTGCGACGGCGTGACGGGGTCGCCCCAGGATGGCGCAGCAACGATGCGCGGCGACTTTGCGTCCCAGTTCCAGATCGAGACGCCCTGGTCCGAGATTACCACGGCTGGCTTGGACGTCTACACGGTCACCCAGCTCGCGACCGAAGTGAGCAAGTGGTACGTGGCCGAGGCGAGGGGGAGCACGTCCAAGAACAGACCGGTGTCGGCGGCGCAAGGGGAGCGGGATCGACTCAATGCGCAGACCGAGGCAACGGGCCCCGTCATTTTCGCCAGGAAGGCCCTCATCACCCAAGAGAGTGCCGAGACGCAGCTCCTGCAGCGGCGCCTGCTCCGCCTTCTCGAGACGGTTCGGGAGTCGCCCGTGAGCGGCAAGTCGGCGTGGCAGCGTCTGCGTGACGAGCATTTCGGCGGCGGCGGGAGTGACCGCCAGGTCATGGCCGACCGGATCGACAAAGCCCGGTCCGTGGTGGAGAGGGTAAGCTGCCCTCCGTCTTTGGCAAGGTCGCTGGTCGGTACTGACGCTCTGTTTAGGCACTTGAAAGACGAGGCGTCCTCGTCAAGCAGCTCGAGCAGCCGCTTCCGCTCATGGAGTTTTGCCTGTCGCAGGAAAAGGCCGGCGGGCCACAAGCCAGTCGGGTCGACAAGCGCGACCAGTACTCGGGCGACACTCACAAGCAGAGGGTCCAGGAGATGCAGTACAGGCTCGAGCATCCAAGCTACGACCGGACCAGGATGAAGATGCCGCTGTCGGCCGAGGAGCTGGCGAAGCAGGCGGAGCTGGAATACCAGCAGGGTCCCCAAGAGATATCGGGCAAACTGATAGAGCGGGTCAACCTGCTGTGCAGCTTTTGCCGATCAGCAGCAGCAAGCACGACAGGCATCATGAAAAAGGTCCAAGGTGAGCATGTCGGGCTGAGTGACGCGTTTAATTTCCTGTCCATGTGGCAGACCGAGGTGCAGTCTTGGGGGGTCATGGTCTCGGAGCAGGTCATCCGGGACAAGGAGAAGGAGTTGGGGAGGGTTCTCGAGGAGCTGATCAAGGTTTTTGGGGTGACGAGGCGAGGGTAGATGGGGGCGACCAGGGAATAGTGAGTGATGGTGCTGGATCACCGACACCAGCACCGGCACCATCACGTGCCGCGGCGGTCGCGCGGGTCGGCGACGGTCGAGGCGAGGCGGACATCCAGGGTGCCGGTGGCGGTGATTGTCGAGAAGAGGAGAGGTTCGGTGGGCGCTGGAGGTGGTCAATGACGAGACTGTCGTGGGGGGGGCGTTGGAAGAGTTTGTTTTTGTTCGGGTGGGTGCAGAGAAATTGCAATCCAAATGGCGTTCGGAATTGAAGCGGTGGATCAATCACGTGCATGCGTCTTGGGCACGCGCCCGTCACGGGCGCATGGGGCCCCCACTTGTCGTGGACCCCGTGACCCCCACCTGTCATGGGGGTCCCCAAAGGCGGGAGATGGGGATCCCCACAGGCGGGATTTTCATGACTAAGCAAGTGGAAAATGTCACGGGGCGTACAGGCTCCGCTGGAAAAAGATTGATGCATCATGCGCCTGTCCACAATCACATGACAGCGAGTGGACCACGCGACCAAATCGCGCACCAGGACGCGTCTCGCGCGTCAAACTCGGTGGGGTCCACCGTGCACACCTGCAGCCGAGCTCGAGCACCTCACAATGACATCAAGTCTCCCTCCCCGCGACGGTCAATTGCGACGAGCGGTCAATCATTTCGATTCGCCTTCTGCAAGCGACCGTGACGGTCAACATCGTGACATCTTCGTCGCCCTGCCGGCGACCGTCTCCATGTTGAGCGCGCTCTCGAGACATCGGGCTCTCCAGAGTCGAGACATCGGGGCCATCAATGGGCGAGCGGTCACCGCCGTGACCGCAACGGTCAACCAGGTTGCCAGGCTGCCCCAAGAGACAACGACACGAAGCACTTCCCATGGTGCCATTCAAGTCTCGGCCCCAGGGACCGACCCGTCGGAATGCATGACCCCGACGCCACCGTGGACCCAGCAGTGGTTGAGATGAGGGGACTGACTGTCTTGGCCAGGACATTTCTGACGATTGGCCAAGGTTTGTTTTGTCGACTTGTATTCCGATGGATGTACGGTCGGCCTTGGGGTCCGGGGAGCGGTACGTCGGCGTACTGGTTGTGGTGGTGATGCTGGTGGCAGAGCTGACATGCCCGTCCTCAGCGGCCCCGAGGTGCTCGCCGGGCACGATGCTTTCCTCGTCGGCATCCTCACCCGATACGGTAACTTCCTCGAGCAGTAGAGGACGTTCTGGGACACCGCCGCCGCGTCCACCTCCACCCCCCAAGAGGCGACTTCATCTCCGCCCCGCTCACCACCCTCCTCATCCACGCCTGCAACTCCATCGGCTCCTGGGGCGGCGGCATCGCCTTCTCCTTGACGACGAGCTGTCTGTCGGGCTTGAGCGTCACGTCCTTGGTGATGAACTGCACGTCGTCTTGTATCTCCATGCGCTGGTGGCGCGCCTCGAGGAGGACCGTATCTTGGGTATGCACCATGACCTGTGCTCGTGAGGAGGCCCAGGGGAACGGGGACGCCAGCGCCAGTCACGACGGCATAGACACGGAAGAGTATTTCAGCGGCCATCTTGAGCTGCTCAGCATGGATGGGTGCGTCCACTCCTCTCCCGTTTGAGAATACCACGAGGCAGTTGCCGACCCGACCCTGCGTACCAACCCAAGCGCCCTCTCGTGGCTCTGCAGCTCTTCGCGGTCGGGCGGCAGGCGACCGACTGCGCGAGCCATATCAACGACGCTTGCGAGGAACAGCGCGTCCATGCTATTCCCCTGGAGAGCGGCGTCCTCGTGGAACCTACCGATTGAACCAAGAGCACGGCGGCCTAGAAGATATTTGCCCATGTCAAGGCGAGCCTGGGGCCGAGCCCACAAGTCGCGATGCAGCCGCGAGCTGCCCTGCCCTGAATGCCACCAGCGCGGCGCTCCTCTGGAGTGCGTCTACACCTCCACGCCCCCGTACATGCGCCTGCTCAACAAGACCCCGAAGAGATGGCCATCTCTTCAGACTTGAGTATTCAGAGCAAATAGTCGTCGACTCTCATGTCATGTCACCGCCCAACGTTTGCATCGTGCCCGTTGTCGATCCGCAACGACCCGGAGCGGAACCGCGAGTATCTTTCATTGCCAACCTCGCCGAGGTCATCAGCAGGGCGTCTGAGCTGCTGCCGACCCAGTTCGCGCTCGCCTATAACATCGCCTTTGCCGACGCTGCCCGGAAGCCAGGGACATGTGCTTGGCCAAGGCCGAGGTGGTCTGGGTGGTGTGATGTTCTGCTTGAGTTGGCGGCACATCCTGCCCTCTTTTACAAGACCGGCGACGGCATGCCCTTTGAGGACGCTGTCAAGGGTTGCAGGTCCGAATCGCTTCCACGAGCCGTTTTGGCCAGGCCGCTGGATTGTCAGGACAACCACTCGTGCCCCCCCTTTCCACCATACACACACAAAGCTGCCCATTGCAGCCCACTTGGGTGCACCTATTCGCACGCACTGCAACAACAGCAATTGCCTCTGTTCCAAGCGACTGCAACAAGGCGGCAATTGACTACGGCAGAGAGTGGAAGATGGGGAGGATTTAAGGGACCTCTTTGTATAGAAATACTGGCTACGGAGCCCTCTCTGAGCTCCCATTTCTACCCTGCAGACACAGACAATTCAAGCACTCTTTGTGGCCACAAAACAACAACAGTCTCCATCTTGCGCGCCTGATGGTTCTGCTCTGTATGTCTACAATGTTGCTTGGTCCCTGGTGCCGGGGTACCACAGTTCATATGACAAAGAAGTAGATGCCCGGACTAGAGTCAAATTTAGCTTATACCTCTCAACGGCCTCAATGTACTTGATCCCCCAAGAATACAATCTGGGGCCTCTTTGTCTCTGGTATGGGTGGGGAGCCCCTTGACTGGGGCCAGCCGTGTGACACCATCCCCCTGCTCTTGATGCTCGACTACGAGCGAGCTGACTCTGAGAGAAAGTAGTGACTTCCGGGTGGCAGCAGTTCAACCCTTGGCCGGGCGGCTCTTACCATCGATGGCAGTGGCTCGCGGATCTGTTGGCTTGTCAGGATGGGCTGTCAGGATGGGCTCTGCAAAACTGCGTCAGCATATGTCGTGGAAGTTGGGGTCGTGACTTTCCACCTTGCGCATGGCTTGGCCCCTGGATCCCGATTCCCACTGCCTTTACCACCTCGCAGTTAGGGCTTTGAACGACTGCATCAACAAGGGTCGATTCATTACGACAGTTATGAGCCCGGCCCTCCAACCCACTGCGCACCCAGCTGTTGTTGCGGAAATTGATTCTACGCCTTCGCTCTCGACAACGACGTCGACAACGACCTCGACAACGATCTCGACAACGGCGCTCCGGCAGCCCAGCACATCGCAGAATCCCCCTGGCAAAATGCCTTTGCAGAGGGGGCGGGCACGGCGCGAGATGGGCTGCCAGCGAAGAGGACACGAGTCAATCCCCCAGAATCCGTGACAGATCTCCACCCTGCCTGGTCCTCTCTGCGCCGAGGGGTAGGTTGGCGAGCGAGGAAGAGTCCGTCTGACAGGTAGAGAGAACGAGAGAGAGGAAGGATTCCTGGTGTCCTGGCCTCCCTGCCCCATTCGTCGGGGTGGCAACCGGCATGCCGCTCCCTTGCTTCTGGGGGGTGGGGAGGCCCAATCAAGACGGGGATTTGGAAGGACTGGGCGCGTGCGAGGTAGGTGCATCTAGAGCTGTAGCGTGTACCGCGGGCCACGTCTGCCTCTCCCCCGTGTGGGAGAGGTCCGGCTACTGGATGGGGGCCTCCGACTGCACTGTGGGGAGGCTCTTCAGGGCACCCACTGACCGGCTTGCGAGCCTCAGGGTCGGGGGTAGGCGCCGGCTTGGATACGGCGTTGGTGCCGTTTGGCGAGTCGGAACGCGTCTGCCGTGCTGGATCTGGGGCTCTGGTTTCCGAACCCTGCTTGGGCGGATGAACCCCCTCTCGCACGAGAGTCTGGGTCTGGCGCGGTGGAAGTCGACTGATGGCAGTCAATCGCCTTGGAGATGGATCTGTAGGAGCCGACTAACTGGGGGGTGTGTTGTGGAATTTGGGGTCGTGACTTTCCACCTTGCTCGTGCCTTGCCTTGCTGTATCGCTTCTTTTGCCCTCGACAGCATATCATTCGATCCATCAGACTATCTGCAAGTGGTCAAACGGTTCCCGAGTCCAGTACGGTCATCCTTCCCACTTGGCCAAGTACTTGACTGCCTCACCGATCACCGTGGAGTCCATGACGTTCTCAGCCCAGCATATGTGGTAGTTGTCCGCCTCCACCGGCGCGGCATCCCGCAGGACTTGGTCAGGGTCAGGTTGTTCCTAAATGCCAGCGCGGTACGGCTCGATAAGGGAGACGTGGAAGGAATCATGGATGCGCTATGAGGTGGGGAGCTTGAGTGGCACGGCAGAGGGAGAGATGACATTCTCGATGGAAGCATCCCCTTGTGGAACTTCTTCAATGGTTTGCGAGTGCGAATGTGCTTCGCGTTGAGGAGGGCGAGCTGTCCGTCGGCAAACACGGGAGCCTCTTTGCGGTGCTTCACTGCTCAGTGCTTCATCCGTATCCGTGTCCTGGCCGCCTCGAGATTCTTTCATGCCTCCTCGTGGACCTGTGTCATCCTGTGGGCGTAGAGAAGTGGGCGTAGATATGGTTGGCAGGGTTGCGCACAGCGTTGGTCGGCCCGGTGGGTGGATTGTGTGCTTCTGGCCATCGGTCTGGGGGTGAAATGCGGTGCTCATGCGGCTCTTAACCCCGACAAGCGCAACGAAGTCCTCCAAAGATGGGCGGTGAATCTGGAGTCACGGTCGGAGATGATGGCGAGTGGGATGCCATGGATGCGCCAAATCTCTCTGGCAAAGATGCAGATCAGGTCGTCAGTCTTCTTTCCGTCCACCTTCAACGGAATGAAGTGTGACATCTCAGGGACCCTGTCGATGACGATCCAGACGGAGTCGCAACTATTGTAGAGCGGCAGGTCGGTGATGAGTCCATGGGGATGGCCTGCCATGGCCTCCAGCATGATGCGAGGGGTTGAAGGAGTCTCAAGACGCCGTGACGAGTTCTTGTTCTGGTGGCACTCCAGACAGCCCCGCACGTAGCCTCGGATAGCTTCGTCCATCCCTGGCCACCAGAAGATTCCCCTCATCAGGTCCGTTGTTCTGTCCATGCCCATGTTGTCTGCCACCTTGGTGTTGCGCTCTTGTGGTCGTCGCTCTGCTGTAAGATGACCGCGGAGAGGGCAAAGTCCGATGGTCGGTGTCCACAATAGAAGGCTTGTCCGGATCGTAGTGCACGAGGATGGGTGCACTGGTAAATGCCTGCTTGAGATGACGGAACGCTTGTGCGGTGGTGTCCACGTCCATGCCTTAGCCTCAAGCTGAGGCAAATGGGCTCTTTCCAGTCAAGGACGCACTCCACGTTCTCCTTGGACATCTGGATGCCGTGCTGGGAAACGATGTACCCCAGGTACTCGATCTCCTGGGAGGCCCAATGCACTTGTTCGGGTTGATCGCCCGTCCGTGTGTCTTGAGCCGTTGCAGGACCTCGCATGCGATCCTGTCGTCCTCCTCGAGCGATTCGGTCTCGACGAGGATGTCGTCGACGTGGATAAGAGCACCGTGGTCGACGAGGTTACCAAAGATATCATCATCATAGCCTGGAAAGTCGCGGGCGCGTTCATTATCCGAATGTATCACAGTGAACCCGAAGAGTCCGTAGCGACATCGGGATCCTGTCTTGCACTCATCGCCTGGCTAGCGCGGATGAGGTTAAACCTAGGTATTCTTGAGGTCGATCTCCGTGAAGAACTTGGCGCCGGTGACACGGTGTTGTAGCTCCGAGAAAGTGGCAGAGGGTACCTGTTGGGGATGCTTTGGCATTAGGGCGCACACACAGAGCAACTCGGACAGAACATCACTGGCATGCCAGTGTGCACCGACTTTTTACCCCCCCTGGCGGCGGCGGCGGCGGGTTTAGGGATCTGCACTCCGTACTCCGGACGCGACACAGCTATCAGGACGAAGCATCGCCTTCACCTGGGCAGCGTGGCACCCAGAGATTGTTCTCCAGAGAGGTATCTATCTTTGCAGATTGCTCCTCGGTAAGAATACGCCGGGACTCGGGCGTCGTCAACTTCCCTCCGCCCATGGGCCACATGAACGGGGAGGACAACTATGCGGCTGACGGCCATGCGTACGGCGGCGGCATGTACGACCCCCGCTACGACCCCAAGTCGCTGGCCGAAGGGCGTCCAGGCGCGTAGCAGCGGGACTCGTCGTCGTCGCTGGCGCCTCCCGAAGCCGGCCCAGGAGTGTGCGCAGGCGACAACGCGACGGTACACTTGCATGCCATCGTCCTGGTTCCTGGGCAATGTCGCGAACCCCGCCGCGAAATGCCGTCATGCTCGGCGCCGATGGTTGGCGATGGTGGATGGGTTCGTCGGGTCGGCGGCGGGGATCGTGAGGGGGTTGTTGTCCCAGTCCACCACGGGGCCCGGGTTTTCCTCGTATGTCCCTTTCTTCTCGATGGATGCATCGTTGTTGACCATGAAAAATGGGGGCACTCAATGCATGGTGCCTTTGGGGTTCGGATCTTCTTTTCAGCCAAGATGTCATCCAGCCAAGTGCGGAGCGCTTGAGTTCCTTTCCGCTCACTGGTACATTAGTCCCCTTTAGAGTACGGCATCGGGTTTGAGGTCGATACCGTGGTCCCATAGCTTGGCATCGGCGAGCGGTTTGGCGATGCCCTCGGGGACAAGAGGAGCAACGTCTTGGAACCGTTCCGCACCCGTCTTGTCCGAGAGGCCCGACATGGTGGCGTGCTTGCCCGGTACATGGAGGGCCGGTGCAGGATTGTCGGCACTTGGCGGTTGAGAGGAGGACCTTGCCTGAATCTCCTTCAAAAGACCCTTGGGGTTGGTGTTCTTGCTTTTCTGCAGAAGCTGACCTGACCGCCGTCAACCACCGAGAAGCACTCGGAGAGGGGTCTCCCGTGGTCGTCCTTTCAGCGTCTGCATCACCGACATGGTGACAATCACACGGGAGCTGATCTTGGGAGGGTCTGGCCTGCTCTTCTTTGGCGGAGGCTCATCAAGAGGAGAGGCGGCACATCTCTTTGAACCGGAACCCAGACGACGGCACCTGATGGCCCTATCCTCGTTGGTGCATCCGAGGGGCCTAGCGAAAACGCGCCTCCACGAGTCCATGCTAGAGGCGCGTTGGACAGCTCGGAGATGCGCGGCTCGAGGTAGACGGTCATGGCGTCCACACGAGCGCGTTCGGGGACCGGCGTCTCGGTATCAGCGATGCCGGTAGTCTTTCACTTGCAGCCAGCACTCAGCGCCGGCGTGGTAGCGGAGGTGCTGGCGGCGGAGATGCGTGGCGCGGCTGAGGCGTGGGTTGTCGTGCGTAGACTGGGCGCTTTGTTGTTGTTGTTTTAATTAACGACCTGCTGGCGACCCTAATAGTCATGAGGTCGCGATGAGTGAGACCCTAGATACATGTGGAGGATCGTCCCCTTCACCTGTCCCTAAACCCCATCACCGGCGTCAAGCCTCGTTTGGCATCGTTTTAGTGGCGTGCCATCCACTATGAACGTTGTCCTCCTCACCTTCATTTGCGTAGAGTAACGGAGATTCGGGGGCGTCGTGTAGTTGAGACCCTGCGGCATGTTGAGCGCCTGCCACGCTCTGCCTGTCGTTGTGCCTTGCCGGCTGCGCGAGGCCACCCGGCCATTGTGTTTAACGGGGTGTTATGCCCCGTAATGACAGATGAAATGTGATGAAAGAAAGAAAGCTAGCGTAAAAGAATGTATCCTGAAACCCCGTATAGAGACCTCCGTGGAAGAGAAGTGCCAGGCGTTCCTCCAATAGCCAAGGACTCCAATGAATGCTTTTATGTTTTTGTTACCTCCGTCGACTGACGTAGGTAACCATAACCCTCCTTTCGGTCCCCAGCGGCGCAAGGCATGATGGAACGGGAACGGCACGGCGCGGCCAGTAGTCGAGTACCCGTGCTGACCACCGGGGAGGCAGATTGGCAACGTGCTGAGAAAGGTGTCCCCTGAGCTAGCGTCACTGGGGGGGGGCGGCAAGTGCCGGCCTTTACTCCGAGTCCCCCTGGAGAGAGGGGGAGGGTGGCGCGTACCACGGGTCGTGCTCCGGGCTGCGGGCGGGGCTGTCGAGCTAACTGTCGAAGCTCGCGTCAGGGCCTTCGGTCTCCGGGGTTGCCGGGATCGTCGGTTCTGGGGCGGTCGTCCGTGTGGCTGGTATCGGTGCCGGCCTGGCTGGTGTCGGGGAGGGCGTTGCCAGCGGGGCAGACGTCGTCGTGGCGTACCGCGCTGCGAGGGCGTGGCTTTGCCCCCACCACTGTCAACTGAGCCGCAAGGCTCAACACCAACAACACACCTGCGCACCTCTGCACATGAAGGCTGGAGGATGGCAGCACAGACAGGCAGTTCTCACTCTGCCGCAACTACGCCGAACGAGGCTTGGCAACGCTGACGGGGACCGGGGACCACGGGGGACTGGGGGGGGACCTTGGGGCACGGACTGGAGGGTTTGACCTTTGGGAGATAACCTTGGACCACATGTATCTAGAACTTGCTTAGCGCGACCCCATGGCTATTAGGGCTTTCAGTGGGTCGTTAATAAGAACAACAACAACAACAAGCGCTGCGGCGGCTGCCCTGTTAAAGGCCCTCAGGTTCTCTCGCTGCTGTGCGGAGGTGAGGCGGATCTTGTCGGCGCGTGTCGACCGGTCGTAGTAGCTCGTGGCGATAAGCAGCTGCCTGAACGCCGCAGGGTCAGCCATCACGTCATGGAGAACTGGCGCTTTTCTGCCGTGGTCCGAGGGCGCTCGGGGCGCCGGGCTTTGTCGTCGTCGTCGTCGAAGAGGCGGGGCTATCGGCTGAAGCGTCGAGAGACCGCCTGCAGAATACGATGTGCTCTGGGGTCTTTAAGGCGCCGTACCAGCGGCACCTCATCTCGTACTCTTCTTCCGGGTGGTTGAAACGTCGGTGGTACGACGTAAAGTCTCCGTGCCAACTTCCAAGACCTGATGGCGAGGAGGCGATGGAGGGACTGGCGGCTCAGTACCTCCAGTTTCGGGGGGCAGCTCACGGCGAAGTTGAGATCCTACTGTCGATAGTGCCTACCTAGACAGGCCGGGTTCGATCTTGAGCCACAGCGCCTCCCTGGAGGCGCGTAGCATCTTGCGCATCTCCATCCTCGCGCCGGCGAGGGTCGGCCCGCAGTCGGGGTCCGCAGGAGCGTCGAGGCCTTGCTTTGCCAGCAGGTCAGCCGTTTCGTTCCCCTCGATATCTATATAACCGGGGGCCCATTTGATCCACACCCTACCGTCCATCTAGGCGACCAGGGCGTAGAAGGCCAGGAAGTGCTCCTGGCTGGTCTTTGAGGCTGTGCCTCGCAGGCACCAGATACACGCCGTGTTGTCCACGCAGACCCAGACCGTACCAGTCGGGGCGAGGGTGGCGGCGCTTTCGAGGCCTCGGCGCGCGCCGAGGGCTTCCGCGTCGAAGACAACAGCCTGTGGGTCCAGTGACGCCATGCCGGTGACGGTTGGTGTCTCCGAGTCCGTCCGCGTGCTATCGGTAGAGGGTCCATAGACTGCGAAGCCGTATCCGAGCCGGCCATCCTTTGCCGAGCCGTCCGTGAAGACCACCGTGTCTTCGGGGGGGCGGCGCTTCCACCAGTCCTTAAAGAGTTGCGTCGCGTATTCCTTCGGGACGTGTCCGGTGGGGTCGACCTTGCAGCCTGGCGTAAAGCGCTGGGGCCGGAGGAGGGGTCGGCGGAAGGCGGGGAACAGGTTCGCCGCCCTCTGGATCTTAGTGATCGGGCGTTGGGCCTTGCCAGCGTGGCGCCCTCTTGTGGCGAGGGGCGTGAAAGATCGTCGGACCAGGGGGTGGTCCTGGTCGATCGTCTGGAGTCGAAAGGCGTGGCGGAGGCGGTGCTCCTCCAGCGCCATGTGTAGACTGGGCGCGCGACGGCTGAGGGCCCGATTTCGAGTGCCCCGGGGTCGAACAGGGTATGCCGTTTCCCGAGAGGCCGGGGGTGGTTAGCATATTCTCGTAGATGCGGCCCGCATCTGAGATCTGGTCCAGGAAATCGTCATCGCGTCGGGATCGCCGCCGTGCCCTACGAAGTGCACCGAACGGGTGGTCTCTCTCGGCAGCACGTTCGAGATGTAGGTCTGGAGGGTGATGCCGGACCACTCTACGACCTCATTGAGGTCCATGAGCTCGGTCAGGTACTGCTTAATAATGTCACCTGTGAACTTGAGCTCCTTCGTCTTGCGGACGTTACGGTGCTTCTCCGAGTGGTTGGTGAAGCGGTCCTGGATGGAGATGGAGCGCTGGCGCCGCCCAAATATCGAAGACTCGCATCTTGCGCACCTGGCTCAGGCGTGCTTGGTGCCAGAGCTGTACCTTGTCGGCGAGGAGGGAGCCAACCCAGTTGATGTGGTGGTGGTCCGAGGGGAAGCTCTCGAGGTAAGTGTTGATGTAGCTCTTGACACTTATCCACTATGAGCGGAATTTGGATAAGTCCTTGCCGGTAGGTGGCCAGCTTATTAAGCTGCACAGGATCGACCCGTACCACGACCGGGCCTCCAAAGTACCCCCGACCACCTTGTGGTGCGGGCGAAGGGCCACACCAGCCACGAGACAGTCCTCCCCGAGGGGGTCCCCCGAACCTACCAGTGTTGTCGTCACCGCTGGGGTCGTCGGGGTCACCTCCTGGTACACCTTCACCTCGGCCTTAGCTGGGCTTAGGTCTTCCGGAAAACCCCGGAGCTGAGGTTCCGGGAGGCGGTGGCGGCCCGAAGATGCCGCTGACTCCTGCTATGGCTGCAGAAAACCGAATCCTGGCAGCGGCTTGCGTGCGAGTGGCTTGGTCTCGACGCAGGGCGGAGGCGGACATGTTGAGTTTGAGGTTGCGGAGAGCACTCTGCCGTCCGACTGAGCTGACACGCTCATGCTTGGCGCGCCGCGAGGGGCTTGCGACACAGCAGCGGCCTGCTTCTGGAGCGAGTCATGACAGTGTCAGTGTCGACGCAGCCCAAGGCTTGCTGGGGCTTGTACTCCTCCGGGGCAGGCCGAGTGCACTGGCGGAGGACCTCCATGCTGCGGCGAGTGTGCTCGAGCTGTGCGGGTTCCACAAACTGGCGCGAGAGGAGGTTGTTGATGTGGCCATCGGCCCTGCCGGCCCAGGTGGTTATCGCGCGACTGCTGGACGTTACGCTGGAGCGCTTCCAGCTTCGTCTGGTCGTGATGGTCGACTGACTTCCTGTACCTTCGCAACTGATTGGGCGCGTGTCTCGGAATCCTTTAGGTTCTTGGGGAGTTGGCCCTAGACATCGCGGGTGAACCCGGTGCTGGTCTGCTGGTCTGCTCAATGGTGCGTTGCAGGTCAGCAATTCGTCGACCGATGGAAGAAGCTGGGTATCGCTCGGCGCGGCCGTCGTTCGGCGCCTCATGATCCGGGGCAGGGGAAAACACGGGTGTCGGGATTCCTGGCCCAAGTCACGACGTCCCATTCGCGACGTGGGTGTCGACACTCCCCAACGCTTGGTATAGCAGTCGCTGGCACTCCCACTGCGGTCAACGGCCCCGCTGGCGCTCACGAGGGTTCCCGACGTGGTGGTTCTGGTGGCGAGGGTGGGGTGGGGGGGGGGGAGGCCGGCGCCGAGCTGGTCTTGGGCGGCGGTGGATGAGGCGGTGAGGTTTGTGGTTCCGCTTGAGGGGCGGGAGGCGGAGGCGGCGGTGGAGGCGCTCACCAGAGAGAACGACAGGAGCCCGTAGCCGCTGTAGCCGCCGAACAGCTGGTTGACGACGATGCTGTCGGGCCAGATCCAGGTGAGCCACGACAACCACGACAGCCCCTGGAAGAGGATGCCGGTGAACCAATACCACAAAAAAGAGCCCACAAAGAGCCAGAGGAACCACTTGTACCGGCTGATGGACCAGCCGTTGGTCCGCGTCGGGTCCGAGGGCGAGTGGTCGCGAGTGGGCGAGGTCAGGGTGGTGCCGGTGACGGAGGATGAGAGGGGGCGGGTGGTGGTGGTTCTGGCAGTGCTGGGTGCACCTGCTCAAGTTGGCCCTGCTCCTCCGTGCCGACACGGAAGGCTGGGGGTCACGCGCGATGACGAGCATGACGAGCATGGCCAGCTCTCGCACTACAGGAGGAAAATGGATTGGACTGTGTGGTCAATTGCGGATTCGGTTGTTCAGGGTGGCGATGCGGTTGGCTGTGGTCAAAGTTCCTGCACCTTGGTCAATCACATGGAATGGTGCATGGCACTCGGCAAGCCGGGAGAGACGCGGGACACGATTTGCTCTGCGGAAATGTTCATGTGAAGACGGGACTCGGCTCTTCCCAATCGAGGTCGGGACCGCTGGGAAGCTACATACATGCTCGTCGCCCTCTCTCCCACCAGAGGCCTTCGTCCACTCGCCACCGTTGCCGCCGTTCATCAGGCCATTTGGCGCTCCAGCTCTTCCATGGCGGCGTTGATGACCGCCTCCAAGTTGGAGCCTGACCAAACCTCAGGCCCCAGTGACGCAGCCCCCTTCTGGCGCAAGACCTTGGAAGTATAATTCCTGACGATGCGAATGTTGATGCCATCCGAAAACGTGGTGGCGGTCTGCCACGTCCAGTCCTCCTCCTGGGGCCAACGCAGAAATTCGGTCTGAAACTCCCAGTGATGTCCCCGCTGTCGGTGCGCATGAATGCGAAGGGGGTAGTGATTGTTCTCGTGCTTGTCACGAGGCAACTTGTAGGGCGCCAGACGATCACTCGGGCGCCAACCCCTTCCCTTCCAACCTTTCTTGGTGTTGTACAGGGTCCAGTACTGCTGCACGAGCACTGGGGCACCAAGCTGGAGCAAGGCCTCGTCGACTTCTTCGGGGGTCGCTCCTTTGGCGGAGCTCTCCCACTGGACCAGAAACAGAACGCCGCTCTCGACCTCCTTATGTCCGTCGATTGAACGAACGACACAGTCCTCGTCGTCGGCGTCGCTTTCCTCGTCGTCGTCGGCGCTGATCATCTCGTTGACGTCACCGCCGGCGCTCTCGGTACTGGGAGTCTCGTTGTTGTCGCCGCCGGTGCTCTCGGTGCTGGCAATCTCGTTGTTGTTGTCGCGGTAGGGGGCGGTTTCTGGGAAGAGAGGGGCGTAGTTAGCTTGCATCTTGGATCAGGCGCGGCGCGGCGCGTAAGGGAACCTGTCTTACCTGAGGTAGTGTCGCGTGTAGCCTCGCGGGCTTTCGGCTGCTTCTTGAGACGCGCCATTGTAGACACAGCAGGGCTGTTAGGCGGGGTCGTGGGGAGGTTCGGAGGAGGGTGGGGGTGACGAGCTCGCGGCGGGAGGATGGCGAAGGGCGACAGAAAGCGACGAAGAAAATTGGGTGGGTTTGCGACTGTCGCGTCGAGGGCGCAGGATCAGGTGGTGGTGGTGACACGGAGCGCGGGCGTCCAGGTGTTGGAGATCGGCACGGAAGTTGGGGTGGAAGTTGAGGTGGTGAAGAGAGGGAAAAAAGAGAAAGATTCGGGGGATAGAGGCGGAGGATTGGAAGCCCAGTGGCCGACGTGGAAAAAGAAAAAAGGTTGGCCTTGTCGCGTCAGCACAAACGGGCAGAGAGGGTTTCGGTTCCAGTCGGTTCCACGCGCGACGAGGCGCGGGGTCGATCGGGGGAAGCAGTGGAATTGGCGCGAATGTTCAATGTTGAGAATGGCGGGAGGGGCGGGGCAGTTAGTTGGTTTTCCGGATCGTGGCCTGGGACGGAGAGGAAGAGGGAGCTCCCTCCCCGTGCCAGGCTGCCAGCCGGTGCGGTGCAGCCGGTGCAAACGGAGAGTTTTGGGTTTGGAGACGTCAATTTTAGAATGGCGTGCAGGCTGGAGGTGGGGCAGCCGTCAATTCTGAGGTGGGGCAGCAGGTGGGGCTGAGGCCCGACGGGACGGTTTAGGTACCGGGGGCATCCGCTCCTCGCTGTCAGGCACCAATTGCACACACGGCCCGAGCGGGGTGGACTTGTGGACTGCAATGCAATTGCATCGCTGGGGCAGCCCCGCCATCCCCGCCATCCCCCACGTGCCCTCACGTGCCCCCACCCCCGCTTCCAGCATCCGATGATGTGTTTGCACTCTCAGGTCCAGGAATTGTCACTGTCGCATTTGACAACACAACAACAACATAAAAACAAATGAGGAGCAAATGCATGTCCATCACCATCAATTGCGATTCCACCGTGACATCTCTGCACTCAACTCGCTCCCGGTCATCCTGGCTTCCATCAACGGTCCGCGACCGGGGCCCACTCGGCTCAAAGTAACAGCGCGCAGGTCGGGGCATCGAGACATTACTGCCATGGGGCTCTTTTTGGAGAGCCGTGTCCAGTGTCTGACTGCAACGACGAATCTCTGCCCGTGATGTCCAATGATCGCCGACAACTGGTCGCTGACATGGCCTGTGCGATGGGCGTTGCCTGCGTGTTTGGGCGTTGGGCCTGGGCGTGTGTCGTCAACATCACGTGTTCTGACACCAAGTGTTTGGTCGTTGGATGAGACTCCCAACAGCGACAGAGCATTCAAATCTCAACCAAAATCTACGGGAAGACAATGGGAAAAATTGCCTGACCCCCCTGATTCAATTGATCCCAGTCTTGGTCGGGTGCACGAGACTGGGACGGCGATATGTATGTATCCTGAATGGTTGCTGTGGCGACAGTATCGGATAAGTACATACATAGTCACATACATCGTCACGAGGCGCAGGAGGATGGCAACAATGGCATCGTTCGATTCCCACGGTCGTTGCAGGTTCGCAGGTCATATTTTCGTAACAAGGCGGATCGATTTGAGAGGAGTTCTGGTGTTGAATTCATCTCGGTGTTTGGGGAACTTTGGGGCGCCAAGAGTGTGAAGTGAAAGAAGTGAAATTACGGTAATATTACACGCACAGGTCACCATCCAGCCCGAGTTGATTTGCTTCCCATTTACGGAAATGGCCTGTCAATGGGCAAACAATGGGCGGCGGGCTGTGTCGGTCTGCCAGGGACGCCGGCGGTCCGGCGCCGGCGTCACCCGCGGTCCGTCATGGACGCCGGCGCAGTCCAGCGCAGGCAGCAAGTCATTCACCTAACCCACGACAGCGTCGTCAAGCCAATTCGAAAACCAGTCCATCAAGCCAGCTCAGCGTTTTCGATTTGATCTTGAGAGCTGCATGATTCATCTCCATCGCGTCGTCCATCTGTCACTCTGTCATTGTCATCCTGGCACTCTCTGTTTGTCACCCCTGCCCTCTGCAGGGAAGTCGCAGTGGGGGCCCTCATGGTTTTGTTTTTGGGCTTTTTCTCGAACCATGAGCTCTGTTTTCATAAAGCATGAGCAGGAAGGCGTCCACAAGATTACAGTCGCGCAGTCGCCAAGATTCCCCCACCAGAGAGCTCGAGTCATCCGGCACTACGAGCAGTTCCGTCGCTCCGTCAACACACAAGATCAAGCTCACCCAGTCAGTTCATCACGTCAGTTCATCACGTCAGTCAGCGCAGTCAACCTCCGAATTCCACCCCGAGAGCGTCGTCTTCCCCGTTCCACAAGATGCACCTCGTTGCAGCGCTCCATCGCCCTCCCAGTTCCGTCGCTCCAGCATGCCATTGCCTCGCCGCGCATTCGCTCCGTCCAGCTGCGCCCTCGATGCGATGAGATGAGCTCGAAGAGATGAGACACAGGTGCCACCGTGAGTGGGCGTGCCACATTCCCCGAATTCCATCGACCCCACGACCCCGCACCTCTTCGTCTTCCACCTGCAGTCATCCAAGCGAGGCCGAACCGTGCCCACCCTGCGCCTGCAGCAGTTGCTCGTCGCAGCAGTTGCTCCAGCCAAGAATCATCCCCAACCAGCAGTTCCGTTCGCCCAAGTCCGTGATGCTCCTTCGCAGCGCCAGTCATAAGCAGAAGCCGCAGCAAGCAGCGCCAGCGGCGGGCCCAGCATGCACGTCCGCACCGTTTATGTCAGCCATGTCGTCGTCGATGCCGCTGCCGGCAAGAGAGCCGTGCTGTCAGGGATGCCGCTGCCATCCTCCAGCCTTCGTTTGCAGAGTTGAGTAGGTGTGTTTTGGTGTTTGAGCCGATGGCTCAGTTGACAGCGGTGGGGACAAAGCCACGCCCTCCGCCGGTCATGGTCGATCCCCCTTGGGGGCAGCGTCGAAGCCTTCAGGCCATGGTCGAGAGAGTTGAGCAGAACACCTCAATGCCGCTGCCGGCAAGAGTTGCGAGCAGCCGTTCTTTTTCGGCACATTTCGTGGGCGGGGTTGTCGGGAGTTTGTCGTCAACGTCGGCGAACTTTTTGTCCAGGATTTCTCCCTCGCACCAGATGCACAGAATTCAGAACAGAGTCTTCTTCATCCAGATGGCCTTCCATCGATGAGTGGCCACTGCGACTCCCCTCGGACCATCAAAACATCAATGGCCAATGATGTCATCGACCAAAAAAATGTTAATGCCCTATGATGTCATTGGACAATCAAAGAACTGCCCCACCCCCACCACAGCTCCCACACAGCCCCCACCAATTCCCCCACCACAGCCCATCGACACCTGGCTCGAGCATTCTTTCGTGTGACAGTTATGCGCCCAGACGTACTGTACGGCTGGCCCTGTCAAAAGCACCTCTTTGCCTCGACTCCTCTCCTTCCAACCAGCGCAATCGCATCCAACCACTGTCGCACCAGCTCAACCCTCCCACCATCTGGCCCTCTCCCGGCGGCGCCGGTCAACAGCCATCACCACCTTCGGGCCCCTCATCGCCAGAGGTCCGGAGCTCGCCACCTCCAACCCCCGCCCCGGGCGCCTGGACCTCGGTACCTTCGGGCTCCCCGTCGCCGGCGGTCCGGAGCTCTTGATCCCGTGGCTATCCTTGCCGCCACTGGCACCACACCACCTTTCCCCGACCGCCGCCACCGGCACCATCACGGCCCACGGCAGCCGGGCCCCCCACACGGCTTGGGGGTCCGGACTCGGCCCGGCTCGGCCTCCATCTCGGGCCTCGGCCTCTCTTCCCCTTAACCATTGCGAAGAGTGGACGTGCAGTTCCTGACGATGATCACAACGTTCCGCGAGCCAGGGGGAACACGCGCAGTCACCAGCTGTGCCATGTCAGCCACCCCTGCGCTCTCGCGTCACAGCAACGTGCAGATCTTGCAAGTCCACAAGCTCCGCCAACCCAGGGTGTGACATCGCTGGCATGTCAGCTTGTTGCTTGAACCACTTCTTGATGTCCACCTGGGCGGGTCGAGTTCTTTGGTGAACCTTATGTCCCCCCTCCAGGCAGGATACGACGGGATGCCCACATGGACTCACCTGCGACCAGGTGGAGTGCAGGCAAGATATGTATTCTACTAGGGAACCGGGAACCGGGAGGGCCGGAAAGCTGGGAGCCGCCGGGGGCGCCGGGCGACTGGGTAATTAGAGCCCCCCTGGTGGCCGTGCCTCTGAGCTTATCATCGCGTCCTGTACACTGCACTGTATCTCGCTGCCTATCGTGGCGACGAGGATATCGTCGCGTAACAAGGCCAACCCGCATCTCTGGTGGGACGACTGGACCATCCTCATATCTGTGGTACGTCTGCTTTTTGCCCCTGGCGTGCAAGTCAATAAAGAATTAACAAACATCACCACCAAGACCCTTACAAAAAGGCAACAAAGTAAACCCCTCTCTCTCTCCCAGACCTTTGATACCATAAACTGGGTCCTCGTCCTCATCGCCTGCGCCCACGGCTTCACACGCTCCACGCTCTACTCGGCCCCCGACGACGCCACCATCGCCCGCCTCTGCCAGTACTTTGCGCACGCGGCCGGCTGGGCTCTCGGCTTCGGCAGGTCTCGATTGCGGTGGCGCTACTTCCTGTAGGGCATAATAGGCCTGTCCATCGTTATTGCCGTCACCTACAGCGCGACGTAGCTATACAGGGAGAGGCATTCGGGGACGAGAGTATCCTCGCCCTTTATGTACTCTATGGATCTCGATGTTGTATTGGCTGGTGTCTTTATCCCAGTGACCGAGGCGGCCATCGTAAGACTTGAGAAGATTCGTGGAGACGAGGAACTTGGCCGGGTTGTGATGATCAGTACACGACGGCATGGTATGGGCGGGTTGAGCCAGGAAGGGCCGGCAGGGCTTCAGAGCGTAGACAATGGCGCACAGTTCCTTGCCGGGAACGTTCCATCCTTTTCCACCATCCTTGAACTTGTGTAAGTGCATTGTCACAAAGGGAAAACGGCCATCAGGGTAGTCCTGTTTATTTGTCGCTTAAAGCAACGTCAGAGGCACCAGAGGCACCGAGGATGGGGACAGACCGATGATAGGGACAGACCGATGATGGGGACAGACCGATGATGGGGACAGACGGGTCGAAAACATAAAGGTACCCTTACTGACACAGGCAGTACTTGCAAGAGTCTCTGGAAGGTTTCTCGTGTCGCAGAGTCCACTCCCACTCCGTGTCTTTCTTCTGGATGTGAGTCAGGTGGGTGGTGACATCGGCATAGTCGGCCATGACGCCGGAAACCCAACCCATCTTGCAAAGTACCTAGGGTGCGGAGGTCAGAGAGATGGCGTGGTTGTTTCATGTCGCGGATACCCTGGACTTTCCGTCGGCCATTCGCATGCCTTTTCCGAGGTCAAAGGTGAAACCGAGGAAGCTGACACTGGTACGGAACCATTTATACTTAAAAGGTTTCAGGAGTAGCTGGTGGCACGGAGGATCCGCAGCACCTGCCAAACGTAGTCCTTGCGCTCGGCATCATTATCAGAAAACACGAAGATAGCGTTAGTTAATTGCAGGCGGCGATGCCTAGGGCCCACATTCTGATCGTGCCCCGCGATGTCGTCGCCTTTGCGGCAGTGGTCGGCGTGTTACTACACCCTATCTGCATACCTGTTCGAGGTCTCTCGGCCGTACTCGTCGCCTTTCGGCGGTGCTTCTGCGCGTAGTGTGAGCCTCGAATTGTGACATAGGAATGAGCGGGCGAAAGCAGTGAATGGATGGAACGCTGGAAAACAGCAAGGGCGGTAACAAGTGCGATAGGCATGACGGTGGGCTCGTGGAGGCGGTCGCCTGTGACAACGGCCCCGAGCTGGGCAGAAGCGTCATCCATACGGATATTCTAGACGCCAGAGGCGATGTCGAAGACAGAGGCGATGTCGAAGACAGAGGCGACGTCCAAGACAGAGGCAATTTTGGCCTTGAGTAGGCGTCCCTGGATAGAGCGGATCAGGGGCAGCGGGTAGGCGTCCATGATCATGTTTAGATTCAGTTCCTGCAGTCGATAACGTAACAGAGCTGGCCTTTAATACGGGACTCGGACGGTAGGCCGCGGACGAAAAACGCGGAAGCGGAATGCGGTGGGTTCGATGGTTGGATAAGACCGAGATAGATCTAGCTTATGCTTTGGGAGTGTATCCAGGGTTTCCCCGCCCGCTGGCCAAATCGTCCGCCACAATGGCGAGAAAAGATGCCCATAAGCGGGCCACTATATACTTGGTGTTATAGTCGCGGCCAAAGAGGATAATTTGGCCCCAGATGCCTCCAGCGATGCCCTTACAGATCCAGTCCCTCTCTTGTCCATCCTCTCCACCCGCCGCTTCCCCTAATCCAACAGTTGCCGGCACTTGCTTCTTGTGCCGCCGTGCCGGGTGGCCTGCAGCAATAAGGGCGTATTTGAGGCCTGGATGGTCTCATGCACTGTCTCGCCGAGGGCGGCTGGCTGAAGCGATTCGTGCCGAACTGCGAACTTTAATAGTAGGCGGTACGGTCCACCACGTTACGACAGTCCTGCATCAGGAACCCGACCTCGTCGATGATGTCGTAGACTATGTCCTCGGCGACCTGCTCCGGGTAGCGATCGCAGATGGGAGCCAGCTTGGGAGGCGGTTACCGTAGCGCTGCTCCAGCATCCACTATGTCGACGTCCTCAGCGCTACCCTACCCCTCGATACCGGCGGGCGGGCACTAAAAGTAGTTAAAGTGATAGCCATCTCGAGGGACTACCTCGGACCAGATAAAGATATTAAAGATATGTTATTGATAAGTTTTACCTCTAAGCTATGTAAGTTAATCGTTATTCTTTAGGCAAATCCAGACGGGAATCTAACCGTCGACACAGACTATGAGCTTCCTCGGGATGTCTCTCGAGAGGCAGCGCTTCTTGACGACTTTTGTGAACCACCGACTAACCTCCCGTTCCCGAACCTCCGCCCGCCCGCCCTTTCTTCTAAGTATGCAATGTCCCCGGAAACAACCACAGCCGCTGCCGTCGCCGTATTTTATATATACTCAGACAGCTGGACCCGGGATAACTACGGCGGCGGCCCGTAGGGAGCCGAGGTAAGGTAGGGGAAGCGCGGGGAGGATAAAAGTATTATTTTGTCAACACCAGGTTGCTTAACGTAACACTGGGCAACTGGTACCATTTTGGACACGGGTTCTTTTGCTATTCGAGGGCGGCGGTCTTCAGCGTGCCAAAGGGCATAATCTTATCAACGTCGGGGTCTTAGGTGATCATCTCGCTGTCGGCTGTCGAGCTTGCGTTCGCAGAGGCGCTTGTTGTTAAGACAGGTAAAATGCTCCTCGTCATCCTTATTCTTCCCATATGTTATAGACATTGGCTTTAGTAAGACGGGCACTATCTTCGGGCTCGATGCGGCAGTCGTGGACTTCTCGGAACGGGGGCAGGGAATTAATAGCTTCGTCGGAGAAACCGTCATCGGCGAAGTCGCTGAACAGCTCGGGGATGCTCTCACGCTACCCTTCACAGTTGGCGGTCAGCTCCCAAACGCCGGGGTCATTCGGTAGGTCCGGGGTTCCGGCTAGCGGAAGAAGTCGGGGTATCGGGGCGTTAGATTTATATCCGGAGTCCCCTGACGATCTTGGAACTTGGCGGCGGAGACTCCGTCGCGCGCAGCTCGTGTTAAGGGTTGTAGGTCCGAATCGCTTCCACGAGCCATCTTAGCCAGCTATTAGATTAGCTAGACAACTCTTTACGCCGCCCTACCCTTGCTACCCTGACTGCCTCTTCTCTGCTTCTCTAAGTGTAGAGTGTTAATGACGATACTGTTGTAGATACAGTTGATGTTATTGGTGATGCTGATGTTGATGCTGGTGTTGATGGGATAATGTATGTAGAAGGTGTAACTCGTGTCGATGATGGATGGTGTGGAGGCTGGTGTTGACGGGGGGGTGTAGATGGTGTTGGTATTATTAACGCTTGGCTCTGCTGGTGCTGGCATTCATGGGACGGTGTGGACGGTGTTGGTATTGTTGGACCAGGAGTAGTTGATGTTGACTTTGATGGAATAGTGTGGATGGTGTGGATGGTGTGGATAGTGTGGATAGTGTTAAATGTCTGTGTTGGTCCTTGGGAGTGTCTGCCTCTTCTCGCTAATCTGCGATGTGGCTAAGGCTCCTCTCCGGCCTGGAGGCTGGACGGTTTCGACGGCCGACATGTTTGGAGGTAGTGGATGAGCCTGACTGTAGGTACTCGCCGGGACGTTGTCTCAGCAAGGTGCCACGGAGAGGCGAACAAGGCCTTTGAGTGTGAATACAGCCTGATTAGACGGTCAGCCTTGTTCAATGAACGGGAAGGGTGACGGGGGGCGAACCTTTGCAAGAGTTCTTGTCCAAGACGAGACGGAGACAATTGTACCACTGGGGTCTGGTTGCCGCGATGGGTGATGCGGTGGTTTCATGGCTCTGGTCAGGTCCAGTTCCGGTCCTGGTGTTTTCCAGTCCTGGCCTGGGGCCCTGATGTAGTGCTGGTGCGGTCCTCGGGGCGCGCGCTGAAGGAAAAGCAGCAAGAGGGAAGAGGAAAGGAGACGCCGAGAGAGGGGGCGACGGAAACATGGACTGGAGACTAATGATGGGATGCGGGCAGGTTGTGCCAACAGAACCTGATCACAGAAGCGCGCTTTGGGTGATATCTTGCGTTCGTTTAATCCGTGGCGGACTGGGCAGACGGCCTCTCCCTGTCCCGACATGTTCATCGTGTCTGATCCCACCCTGGACCAAAGGGTATCTTGATATAGAGAGTTGGAGGTTGAGCTGGCGTAACGGTGAGCTGGGTTAACGGTCTGTCACTGTCGGATGTAAGCGTGATGCCGTCGTCTGGTTTGTTAAACTGCAAATGTCGAATAGGGGTTCCTGTATACCTACCGTAGTGGGAAATCCCCTGAGGGGACAATGATTGTTAGGCTTGTACAATGGCTACAGTGGTTGTTAGTGCTAACTATCATTGCCGGAGCAACAATCATTGTCCACGCAACAGTCATTATCCACTTCTAGCCAATCAGAGTGCCAGGATAGGGGTGTGTGCTGGAAATCCTTCTTCCAGTGGCCCCCTTCTGGAGATATAGAGGCCTACTAAGCACTTCCTGGGGATACAGAGGCTTCCCCTGAAGCCGTAAGAAATCCAGGAATGGAAGGAACTGCCTGGATGGTGGAGTGGAAGGTGGATGACTGGAGGCCTGGAGAGATGAAAAGGCCTTCGTCTATTTTAATCTGGGGCCTTGGAACTCTCTCCTCTCAACCACACCACCACTACCACCACCACGGCAATCGACCCCATCCAGATAAGGTAAGTCGTCTAGAATCCAAGGGCCTGCATTGAATCGAGCTGACTTTTCTGTACAACAGGATGCGACCCGGCGACCGAGCGACAGAGAGAGCGAGCGGGCGGGCGATTGAACAAGGTGGTGGTGGTGGTGGTGGTAGTGGTAGGCGATTGAAAAAGGTGGTGATCCGTGGCAATTGGGACTTTGGTGTTTTCGGCTGCTGCGCGACGACGAGGGGTTCCTTCGGGTAGATGAATTGAAATATGCAGATATCGTGTATTGTATGGCCGTGCCCCTGAAATTCCGAACCATTTAGCCCCTTTCTTTCTAGCCAATCAGAGGGTACCGTTTTGGACAATCATTGTTGCTTGGACAATGATTGAGGAGACCAAGGCGCAAGCGCCTGGGTATTAAGAGGTTTTCGTAAGAAAACAGGGGGGGGCTACTCCCGCGCAAGACGGCGACGAAAGGCAGCAATTAAAGAGCAAAGGAAGTACGTACGGCGGCCCTAGGGCCCTGCGAGCCTTTGCTTCGCAAAGCCTCTCCGGGCCCGGCCCGCCCCCTACGGGGGCGGGCACGTGATTGCGAAGGCCTAGGGCCCTCCGAGCCTTTGCTTCGCAAAGCCTCTCCGGGCCCAGCGGCCTACCCCCTTCGGGGGCGGGCACGTGACGGCGGTTGACAAGACTCGAGCGACGAGAGCTACAGAAACCTGGCTAAGGTGGCCCGTGCAGTAACGAGCTCGAGCGACGAGAGCCAGCGAAACCCTGGCCAAGGTAGCCCGTGCAGCAACGAGCTCGAGCGACGAGAGCCACAGAAACCCCCCCGAGCTCGAGCGACGAGAGCCAGCGAAACCTGCCCAAGGTGGCCCGTGCAGCAACGAGCTCGAGTGTCCAGAGCCAATCATTACGAGTGTCGAGAGCCAATCATTACGCCAAGATGACAGGGGGGTCCCCCAAAAATCAGAGTGATGGATAGAGTTTTCTTACGAAAACCACTGTTGGGTGGACAATGACTGTTCGTTACAGGGCCCTTGTTTTTCATACAGTGGTTGTCCCCCCCTATAATGATTGTCCGCCACCCCTGATCCCCACAGCGGTATCTTTCGCGCGCCCTAGTCTTTCTGAAATTCTGGTGTAGGGGGGCGGCCAGCGTTGTAGTCGGGGTGCTCCGTCCCCGTCTGGTTTGTTGCTTTGCAAATGCATACCGGCCGCCGGTTTGGACTCTGCTCGACCCGGTCTCTGTTCGGTCCGAGTTAGTGGGTGTAACCGGGCTCGGGTTGTCGAGAACTCCCAACCCTTGGAAACATTTCATGTCCCCACTCAAGCGGCTTCATCATGGCACAGCCGGTCGGACAGCCTGGGTTGGCAATTGACATGCAGGAAATGAAGGCATCACGCTGGTCACTGTGGTGGTGTGTGCCAGCAATTGGGAAGTCAGATGTGATGGGTAGGCAGTGACATCACCGAGGGTCCAAAACATCATCGCCCAATTCCAGAATCACAACACTGGGGTGCGCAGTGACATCATCAGGGGTCCGAAAATTCGTCGCCTAATTGAATTACGAGACAGAAGTCATTTGGAACTTGGGACACAAATGGAAAGGAAGGGCCTACAGGCCACAAATTCATCGGGACATGGAATCCTATCTCCAAGCTCGCAGCAATACCCTCTCCTCTGCAGCTGCTGGTCCCTGCTCCAACGTACCCGACTACAGCCTCTGGCAACCGTAATTGTCACGGCCTCTGATCTCGGCACCTGGCCCGACTCGCTTGCGCGGCCATGGTCGTCACAGAACCCCCGCTCCACGCCGGGAGTTGATATTGGGCTGTCATACACACTGTAGGAACGCTCGATCGACCAGAGAGGGTGCCTGATACGGCGCGAGCAGGGAACTGTTCCTCCACCTCGAGGTCTGCCTGGTCAACAGTGAACTGAATCGGCGCGGCAGCAGCCTGTGTGCGCAGATAGTACATGCCCGCACCAAGCACCGGAAAAAAACGGCCTCGTCCACCGCCGTGACGGCCTCATCGCGCACCGACACCGCGGCGCGGCACAGCGTCGAGTGCGGTGCCGCATGATGTCCCGCCACGCCGCCGGGTCCTGGAACGCTAGCTCGTCGACCCGGTTCTGGGATGTCGTGAAGGCTGGGTTTCGGAAGGCGGCTGCTGATGGCGGCATTGGCATGATCAGGATGAAAATCCCACGAGTCCACAACCAGTACTCGCCTCGCCGTCGATGCCCCCGGAGCGAACGGGCTGACAAGAAATGACCTGCCCTGCTCCCCTCGCGCGGTCCGCTAGATCTGCAAGTGTCACCGTGTCAAAGCCAACAGCTGCCGTCGGCATCGACGGATAATTCCGGATATCCCTGAGCGACCCGAGCAGCACTTCCCATGGTGACAACCCCTTCTAACCTACACAGCACATCGGTATCGTGGCAGGGCTTGGTAAATACTCGTGCGGGCGACGAACTACGTGATGGCGAACATGGCAGATGCTGCCTTGTGTGCTGGTGGAGCGATGGAAATGTGAGAACGTCGGTTTTGAGCGCTGTCGGCGAGGGTGTACGGCGACCAAGACACTCTCCTGCGACGGAACCTGGTGGGCGGCTGCGGCAGGGCGCTCTCTCGCGACGGCGGCGGCGGCTTGTCGGCGACGGACTGCGTGATGGCCAAGATGATGGCCAAGATGAGGACTTGTGGGCTGTGACCTGTCGAGGGCGCACGACACGCTAGGTGCCTTTAGTAGTCCGGCTCGCGCTGGTTTTCCGCCTTGCTCTGTGGTGTTATGTCGGCGTAATCGGCATCCGCCAAGGTGTTAAGCTTGGGGAGGTCGTGATCGGTAACGGCCTGGGCCCGGGTAGGTATGGCATGAAGATGGGGGGGGGAGGGGTGCATCCCTGGAGTCGTGGTCGATGTTGCTGCTAAAGACACGGTTGCTTTGTAGATGGCCCGGGCTAGAAGCGCACGGATGGATACGGCATAGCGGAGAGGCGGTAGCACAGGGTAGAGAGGCGAGGGGATGGGGATGTAGTTATGGGAGCAGACATGGAGCTGGATTACTTCGTCTCCATCGCGGTCCTTTCGCTGACAGAGACTAGTATAGCGCTACACGGCAGCCCCCATCGCCCCCATCGCCCCCGTCGCCCCCGTAGACAAGCCACCATAGCCACTCGTGTCCGACCTGGACACATACGCCTATCCACGACGACCCCGAGCATCCACCCACCCGCAACCATATACAGCACATCAACGTGATGGCAACGGCGCCAGCGAACCGTCAAGACGCGACAACCCCCGCAAGGCCTCCCGCGACGGCAGCGGTGACGGCGGCGGCGGCGGCGACGCGCCTCGTCGATTCCAGCACTTGCCCGGCTCTCCGAGGGCAGCCCCCGTCGCCCTCGGCGCGGCACGCCAGCTCCCTCGACCTTTGGCCTCGGCGCCACCGATTCCATCTCGACACGACTGCCACGACGGCACGCGTCAAGACACACAAGATGGCCGCCATAGTACACACAAGCAAGAGGGCAAGGTCTCGGCGCCCAACAAGGTCCACACGCCACAGCATGGCAAGATTCCGCCGGCCCAGCCCATTCATCTGTCCAGCTCCGACAGCCCAGACGCCCCGTCCTGGCGCTTTCGCCCAGCCCCGTCGCCACCTCTTTCTGAGAGACCACTCGGTGAGCTCCTCTGACAAAGGCGGCGCCCCCTCTCGTCGACGAGTTTCCGTGGCACTCTTAAGGGGGACGTGTTTGGCGACAACGCTCGGCCGGTACATGCTCCGGGGGCGCGCCCGTTTTCCGCGAGAGGTGGACAAGGTTGCTGTTCGGATGGTTCGGATACAAGTCTTGTTTGCAAAGACTCTCCTCTCCTCGACCTCCGCCACCCAGGATACACCAATCCGGCCAGGCGAGCCCACCTTTGACAGCGCCCCTCGTCCTCCGGCACTCTCTCTTGTTGGCGACCGAGATGGACTCTGACTTTCCGGAGAGGGACTCTGACTTTCCGGCAAGGCTTCCCCGCAACAGTGAAGTATGCCGCCCGTAAAGCGCGGCAAACACCATCTTCAAGCCCGCTCCCCCGAGCCCCTGGACACCGACCAGGCCCCCATCTCCGACGACGACTCGCTCGTGAAGTGTACACGACCATCGACGACGCCTCACCCGACCCCTGACGGCTGTACCCGCTCCGTTTCCAGGACCGGCAGTACGTCCTAGCTCCGAGCACAACAAGATGATGCCTGACTGCTGAAAGGTGTGGTTCTGACCAGTGTGGCGCAGGGCAGGGCTCTCAACTTAAAGTGGACTCAGCCCCTGAACCCCTTTCTGCTCTATAGGTATATAAGAAGCTCCAGGCCTCTCCCTCTCCTTAAGATCTTCACCCTTCAATCAAGCCTTCATCAGTCTCCTGATTTTCAGCACTAACAGCAGGGATAAGAGCTTTTTCGCCTGGTTTCGTCTCGCTGGCTCGCCTTGGCTAATCTCACCGCCGGCTCGCCCTGGTTTTCCGACCCCTGACGACTATGCCCGCCCCGCCCGCCCCGGCTCCGATTCGACCCTGACAGCCGCGTCCAGTTACCTTGCACGGGACGTGGGCGTCTTTGTTCACGGCGTCCGGTTGTTGCCCAACGTCTTCCCATCCCCGTTGTCGAGCACCGACCTCCGACATCGACCCCCGAGCGCTCCGACAGCTTGTCCCTGGCTCTCGGAGCAAAAGTAGACAGACTGTGCACCAAGGGGGCGCGGACTTCTTCGTCCACGCCACCCTGGCTCCTTGGATGACCGACGTCGCCCTGTGAACCCCGACCTCCGTCATCAAGCGTCTCCGGCACCAGTCGACCAAGATGGCGTACCCCTGGCTCCAAGCACAAGCAACCCTTGTACCAGGGGACGACGTCTTCGTCCACGCAGTCTTGTTGCCCTGTGTCTACCCATCTCGTTTTCGACCCCCGATCTCCGCCGACGACTCTTTCCGCGCCGGGCGCTTGTTGCAGCTCCGAGGATGGGACGTGGACGCCTTCGTCTACGCCGCCCTGTTGTCCTGGGTCTGCCCATCTGCGTTGTCGACCTTTAATATCCGTCCTCGAACGCCGAGCTCTGTTTTGGACCCCGACCCCCCCAGGCGCCACTCCCGTGGCCAAGCCCCCGGTTCCAACTCCCGTGGTCAAGCCCTCGGTCCCCCGGTCCGTCCCCAAGCTCCTGGTAACCACTCCTGTCGTCGTCAGGCCCAGGTTGCCACCCCGTCACCCCTCGGCCTTCCACCACAATGCCCAGTTCTCCCGCAGCCAAACCTACCATCATTGCCCCCCTTGGGCGGGGCCTTCGGCCCTCGCCCCCCCCCACCCCCCGGACGTTAATTGGAACAGACAGACAAACCAGCATTGCCCCCATCAACCCCCCCAGGTTGTCCGGACAGAAAACCGAACACTGGACCACTCCACACACCGCTTGGGTGTTCGGTTTTCTGTCCGGACACCCTGCCTCCCAACCAAAGCGCTTTCGCTATCAGCTGCACACCCGCTTGTTCCTGGCTTCGAGTATAAGCAGACCTTGCACCAGGGGACGTGGACGTTGACTTGGGCTTCAGGGTGATGGGGGTAGATGGGGGGTGTGGAGTCTGGACAGACTCTTCTCCTTACGGGGCTGTCATCTTCGACAGATGGAATCATCACCTTGCACAGCCCTATTGAGCGGCAATTCCACCCTTCTTTGGCCCTTCGCCGGCCAGCCCACTCTTCCTGTTGATTTGCTTGGTGTCTTGTCTTCTTCTCAGCAGCTTGGTTTCCTGCCAGATGAACCGCGTACCTTTCGCTGCGAAGCGACCATTAATTACCCTATCGCGAGAAGCATCGCCGTCAACCCACAACAACAACCCAACCACAGCCGCGATGGCCCCCGCTATTGTTGCTTCCTGTAAGACAGCCGGAAGAGACGCTAGAGGTATTCACTTGTCTGCCGGAGCAGAGGCGGCATCTCCTTCCTCTCTGGATTCGACGACACGTCGACCGCCCCAAGCCCGGCAAAGCATCCCCGAAAACGCGACGACTGCCACCAGCGACGGCGCCACGAGGCCTATCAATTCAGTCAATTGTTCCTCGCTCCAAGGGCACCGGGACGGCTTCGACCAGCTGTTTGCTTTTAACTTTGTTGGCGTCCGCCAGACGCGTCTCCTCGCCCAGACTCGGACACCCCCGACACGCCATTTTCGTCGACAACGACCACGACGAACTCAATCGCTTCCAGCACTTGTCTGGCTCCCTAAGGGTAGCAAGACGATGCCCCAGATCTCCCCATTGGCATCAATTCGTTTCGTCCCGACACCGCCGTCCTCGACCTTTGGCACCGTCGCCAGCGATTCCATCAGACCACGACCACGCGTCGAACGCGTTCCGACTATTATTCCGGCTCTCTGAGGGCAGCGAGATGATGGCGCAGGAACGTCGCCGCGTATTCCTCGACCTTTGGCCTCGGCGCCAGCGATTCGATCCGATCTCGACACAACTGCCACGACGGCCGACCCACGAGCGCTCTCGACTGCGATTCCAGACAGCGGGGACGCGTTTTCGACCAATTGCCTCGACGTGCGCGTCACGACATACACAAGATAGCCGCGATAGGCACACGCACAAGCAAGAGGGACAGGTTCTGAGCGCCCAACACACGGATACATACACGGCACGGCGATGGCAAGATTCGTCGTGTCGCCGGCTCGCGCTCCGCCGGCCCAGCAAGCGGGGGCGGCTGCAGTCGTCTGCAGAGGGGGGTGAGGAGGACGACCTGGGGTTCTGGGACGACGGGACGGTGACGACGAGTGATCGGGACGAGGTCGAGAGGCGGTTGGGGTGGGAGAGGAAGGAGGAGGGAGACCAAGAGGCGGCGCCAGGGACCATCATTGTCGGGCGGGCGTCATCTCACCGATTCCACTCTTTCGTCCCCGCGAGGGTGACGAAGGACTTGCTCGGGGCTAATGTGTTGAGCAGGAGCACGAAAGAGTCTTCCCAACAGCAGCGGCATCACCACCCGGTCCAGACGATCCGTTCGCCCCGCTCGCGCCCTCGCTCCGTCTTCGCCCAGCCATCACCCCGTCACGCCCCAGCAAGCCCTTTCGCTCCGCCACGGCATCGTTGACTTGTCGCTTGCTCTGTCTATGGCGTCGCCCTGCTTCGCCGATTTGTCTCGTCTGTCAAGCTCCGACGGCCCAGACACCCTTTTCGCCCAGTCTTCGCCCAGCCATTGCGCCGTCGCTCCGTCGCGCTGCCACAAGCCCCCGTCGCGTCACGATTTGGCCGACTTGTCGCTTGCTCTATTCACAGCTCCGACGACGGTGCAGACAAGCCCCTTTCGCCCAGCGCTCCCGCCATCGCTTCGCCTGCCATCGCTTCGCCTGCCATCGCTTCGCCTGCCATCGCTCCGTCGTCGCCACGGCTCGCCCAGTCGCGTTTCTGACACGTCGCTTGCTCTGTCCATAGCTCCAGACGCGTACTTGATCGAGTATTTCCCTCTTCTGTTTTGTTTGTTTTCCTTGACGGCACGGTATGCCTTTGTTCCCTGCTTGGTACGACGAGAGTCCCCCCTTTTTAGCATCTGGCGAGTGTGCCCTACATCCGTGACGAGAAATGCGGTGCCTTGAGGGTAGGGTACCGTAGTGGGAAATCCTGTGGGAGATCTAGGAGAGTTGGTCTTATGCAAGACCATATGTCATAGATCACGTGACTACCGTAGTTCCTGGACTCTAGGAGAGTTCAAAAATCTAGGAGAGTTGGCCAAGGGGGGCTCCTAATTAGTCAGATCAGGTACCCTGCTGGAAAGTCATAGTCGCAGCGTATTACCGCCTGTCAGCCACTAAAGTAATCTGTATACTAAAAAGGAGGTGGGGCCCGTATCCAAATTGCCTTTAGGGGCCTTTAGGCGGTTTATACTAGAAGCCCCTGAAAGCTATCTACCTCCTAGAAAAGGGTAGGGTCGTACCTAAACTACCTTCGTTAGGGGGCTTTAGGCAGTCGCCCCTAAAGGCCGTCTCGTAGTATCTGTACTATAAATATTAATATTAATATACTTGCTTTACTACGTTAATATATAACTAAGATAAAAGAATATATTAATTAAGGCTATTCTATAGTACTATACTACTAAGAGTACTATTCCTTATCTATCCTCTATATTCCGTTTCCTTTTTTAAGTACTATTCCCCCCGTTTTACGGTATATAACGATAACTACTATATCGCTACCGGCGATCGTAAGGGGGAATTAAGGCGTTAAAGAGGCGACTAATAGATATAACCGAGAGAGGTATATATCGAGAGTTAGTAAGTAAAGTATTACGCTAGGCCTGTTATCTACCGCGTTTACTCCTTCTAGAAGTAGGCGGCGCGGAACTTAGTATCGCGCTTTACGAAATAGCAAAGAGGACTATTAAAGAATATATCGTTATCGTTATTACTATTTATATTATTAATACTATCGTTACTTGTAGTAGAGCGATAGTCGACGTTATCTTATATCTATATTAACGGCGTTAATACTCCGTCGATATCGGAGTATATAGGCTGCTAAGTACTACGAGGGGCTTTAATACTCTTACTAGTACTAGGGGGGCTACTAAAGGTACCGCGACCGCTACGGCTACAACCGCTACGACTACGACTACGACCGCGAGCGCGACTACGTATACGACTACGAGAAACTAGGGTAGTATCGACGGGCGATACGGCTTCGGAAACTTAAGTAGTATTACTAGCCTCTATAGTATTACTAGCTATATCGGTTAACCCGTATAGGCGTTTAGGGTTAGTAGCCGACGTAACTACCGCCTTACGCTTCGTACTACTAAAATCGGGGCCGTAGTCCTATACAACTACTAGTATCTAGCCTTATACCGGTATCTAAGGCTACGAAAGCGCTTATTAGGATACTATTAGACGCGAATACTATCGCGTAGATATACTACGGCGCGAAAGGCGATTAAACATAGATAGTACCAGGGCGTTATACATTTCCATATCCTAATCTTTAGCCTTTAGACGGATAGGCTAGAAAGTAGGTAGCCTCGTTTTCTCGATATCCAAAGTACCTATACAGATAACGGGGACGACGGGCGGGAGCGCCGGCATAAAGCTACGCGGCGGCGGTAGAGAGCTACTATATAGCGGTATAGATATATCCGGTACTAAAGATAACGAGCTAGTCGTTACGGTATTACTACAGCGAGGGCCTAGTATCTAACTCGGGAACTATAACTATTCCTTAACTAGCGGTAGCTAAGTAAGGGATAACTACTTACGAGCAGGGGATAACTACTTACGAGCGGGCGATAAATACTTAAGAATAGGCGATAACCGTAGATAATACGGCGATAATAAAGCTCGTTATACCGGGAGCGAATAGTCCCCTTATATCGGGGATTAACTCCTAGTCTAGCGATCGTATACCTACGACTACTACGATAAATACTACGACGGTAAGCGGCTAAATAAGATAGAAATAGATAACTACCGTCCCAGCTTTATTACAGGCTTAACGGCTACGGGCTTAGTAATCGCAGACTCGGCGGGGAAGGTTACGGGCTCGACTACGGGAGCGGTACGGGGCTCGACGGTTAAGGGCTTAGTAGACCTCTCTGGACGACCTATATTAGAGATAATAGGCTAGGGGAAAAACTCGGGTATATAAAATTCGTCTAAACGGGCTTCTCGGTCGGCCTTTTTCTTTTTATAGCGCGCCCTCTATACTACTAGGTTTTACGTAAAGGAGAGATACTTAGTACTAACCGGTCGTATAGGTAGTCTACCGAATATAAACTCCGGCTCTAGCTCCGATAACCCTGCTAGCTTCTCCCTACTCGTAAGTATAGTACGAAAGGGGTCGATACTAGCCTCGGGAGTCTAGTACGGCCTCTAGTTAGACGGAAGCCTAATAATATTCTAGGGAGGGCGGGTAGTTAGGGGAGGGATAGCCGATACCTGTTTACGTAATTAAAGACTACTAGTCGATACTATCTACCTAAGTCCAGTCGTATCGAAATACTTCGATATAACGCGGGTTACTAGGTTAGGATTATTTAATAGGTCCCTCGTTAGTAAGTATCGGGCGTTAAAGCCGCGGATAAATATATTATAGCGCTGCTAGCGCCTAGTAGCGGGATTAGCGGCGGTATTAATAGTATCGGCATTAATAGTATCGGTATTATTAGTCTTAGCGTCGACGTTATACCCAGCCCGAGCTAAAGCCTCCTAAGCCTCCCGAATAGCCTTATTAACCTACTCCTATTAATTAGCCCTCTCCTACCGGTCTTTCTGCCTAAAGAGACGCTACTACTCCTCCTTATCGTCGGAAATACTATAAATATCCGATTAAGTTTCGATAATAGTAGGGGGGCTTAGGATTATACTTTCGAATTAGGTAGGCTCCGGGAGCCTAGTATATAGGCGAGGGGTAGGGAGGTCTAGGGTTAGGGCTCCGGGGGAGTCTTTATATATATCGAAGTAGGCGAATTTATTATTATCCTTATCGATAAATAGCGTAGGATTATAAAGGGGGTCCCGTTATTAATACTAACGTATATCGCTCTAGCGTATATCGCTCTAGCGCGTATCGTCCTAGCCGGTATCCTCTTTATCGGTATCCGGGGGAGGGGGGGAGTTACTAATAATAACGCCCTAGATAATAGTAGTCGAGATAGGGGTAAGTAGGGCATTAGGTATAACGTTAGCAGGCCTTACCTAAGTAAATCGATTTATCTCGATATCCGAAAACCCCTAGTAGATACTTAGTAACTCGAATACCCTTTCGTATACGCGGCGCGTATTCTTATCTTTCGCCTATTCCTTAGGGCGCCGAGGGTCCTAAACCTTCCTAGGATTTAGGCGGCGCTCGGCTAGGTATACCTTAGCAACCGCCTTTATAACCGTACCGAATATAATCTTTAGGTAGAAGAAGGGCTTTTTATTACGCTTCGAGAAGGTTATATCCTAGTCGAGGATAATCGCGATAGGCTTAAAGTATTATATAAAGATATTTCTATCGATACGCCCGTATAGCTATTTTTTCGAGTACTCTAATTATACCGCGGGAATAACCTTAATTATCTTAGTTAAGTTATTCGGGTCTATAGTATCGATACCCTAGATATCGATATTATAATAAAAATCGGTCGCGCTAAAGTCTTTAACCTATATAGTAACCTATTCGTAGTATCGCTTAAATAGGATAGTATGTTTATAGGTTAAGAAAACCTTATTAAAGTAGTCCCTATACCTTTAAAAGGTAGTAAACCTGTCGGGGAGGTTAGGATAGAGCTTAGTAATCGTAGTATATAATAGCTTATTAGAGTAGTAAACGAATAGGATCTTACATACTATATAGTCGATCTTACTCTTAGTACTAGCGAGCTCTTCGGTAATACGCTCGATAGGGTCGGCGATAAAGGGGTATCGTATATATATCGAGTAGTCTACAACCTTCTTAAAGCTGTCGCGACAAATAGGTAAGAAGTATAACGGGTAGGAGACCTTCGTATCGTACTTTATCTTATTAACGGTATTAAACTTAACGGCGCCGGCCCTAGATACCTTACCCGAGGATGCTATAACATTACCCGTTAATACTAGGGTATTAATAGGGTTAATAGGTATAACGGGATTAGCGGGGTCGACTAGAGGAGGGATAGCGGAGTCGACAGGGATAGAAGGGTCGGCCCGTATAGGTCCCGGCATACCGGGGATATAGGGAAGCGGGACGGCTGTCTCGGTATATAGCGCTCCGGTAGGGGTAGGCTAAAGTATACGTTTCTATTACGAAATAATATTAGTATAACGAAGTAAGTAACTACTATAATTATCTAAGTAGTTTATTTATAAACGGAGATATTAACTTATACCCTGCGAGTAGTGCTAGCTATACCGCCTATCTATCGCGACGGACGGAGAGGGCCGGCGGGCGAACCGCTACTACTAGAATCTGCTATAGCGAGGGCCTAACGGTTATCGATAGGGTATAATAGTTCTAGGAGACTTAGTCGAATCTAAAGATAGTAGAAGCTAGGCGATAGAAGCCGAAGTAGACTATACTAGGTAAGAGGAGTATAGTAGGGGTAAGAGAGAAATATAGAGGATTAGTAAGGTCGAGGAGAGGAAGATTAAGGGCAGGGATTAAAGGGGTAGAAAAATCGGCCGAAGGAGAACTACGAATTCTTATATAGACGATTATTTATTTTAATAAGGTTATATAAGAAAAAAAAGGCGGAAGAGAATAGGGTAAGTAGTAGAAGAGGGTAGTAGAAGAAAAGGCCTTTACCTTTTTTTAAATACTATAAACTAGATACTAAGCCAGGTTAGGCTACGATCTAAGCTATTAGGATTAATAAAGCGCCTCCGGCTTTGCCTAAGGCTCTTTACCCCCCTTAACCTATTTATTACAAAACTAACCTCGTCCCTCCCTATCTCCTCCGGTCGCTAAATTCTCTTCTAACGACTATATCTGCCGAACTATCTCCTACTTCTACCTTTAGTCTTAACTTAATTTCTGTAGATAAATACCCTACCCTTTACACTCTTACTAAGCAGATTACTACTCGACCGTTAAGATACCGAGAGCGAAGGGACCTAAAAGGGTTATCGGTAACTCTATTAAGAACCGCCGGATATACGTACGTAGGGCCTATCTTAATATAAGGAACCTACTAGGCGACAGTACGGTAACCGGGGGTAGTAGTACTTAACTATACGACGAGGATAACGATAACGACGAGTTTATATCCGACTCTAACGACGATACCTACTAATCGGATATATCGATAGACGAAGCTTCCGTCCGCTATAATAATAATACTACGGGTTCCGATAATAATACTACCTTCGTTACCTAAGAAGGGAATCCCGATAATATAATAAAGGGTATCGAGGGCGGTAATATCGATATCGGCCCCAATATTACCGGTAGCGACGGGGACGCCGATAGCGAGAGCGAATTACTAGGCGGAACCGACTTTAAGAGTAATATAGAAGACGAGAGTAAGTTATTTTCCAATATTATATATACCGTAATACCTAAGCGGGGTTTATTTAGTCTATTAACTAGTATCGTAATAGTTATCGTAGATATTAATACCCTCCGGGATAACGACGAGGACGATATCGCCAGTTATACTATATAGTCGATACTAAATATTAGCGAAATCCTTAGCGCGGCTAGCTATAAGGAGATATTCGAGGACGACCCGCTATAGTCGCTACCGTTCGAGGAACCTAGTAATACCGAATATATCGCCGATAGCGAGATAGATATGCCTAAGGATATAAATATCGAGAATACCCCCGGGGCTAAGGATACCGATACCTTTAGCGATATTAACGTTAACGTTAAGGCTAAAGATTTTAACGACTTTAAGGTTAGAGATATCGACCCTATATCTACCCTAGTAGCTATAGGTACCCAGCCCCTACCCTAATAACCCTAGCTTATCGATACTTTTATCCTTATACTTATCCGTTAAAATAAGTCCCTAAAGTCCTCGTTATTCGAAAAGGGTCTAGCTATATATACGGAATTAACCGGTATAAGCCGTACAGATTAGTCGTTACTAAGGGACGTACTATTCTTAATTCGCGATAGTAATAGTAATACCCCCGATATAGTTAAGGTACTACTAAAGTAGCTATTTACCCTTAAAGATCAGCTACATAAGAGGTTACCCCTTATAGACATACGCGAAGCTAAGATCCCGTTTAACATTCTTAAAATACCTACGCTTCCGGCTAGGTTAAAGCTAGATAAGCGACGTATTATTAAGGCGATCCGCGAGCGCGATAGATCTAGGACCGAAGCTAATATAGCCTTTAGAATCGCGATAAGGCTCGGTCGTAAAAAGGGCTAGTAAAGTCGGGAGGTAATTAAGGTAACCTAGGAAGCCTAGCGCGTAAAGATATACGTAAAGTAGTACTAATCTTAGGTACTTGTTCTAGGTGTCGATAAAGAGATAAAGATGCCGAAGGTAACTATAAAGCTTACCTTTTTCGATCCGCTAATACTATTTAAGAATATCGCGGCGTTAGATATCGGCCGTCGCGCGTATTCCGGCCCTAGTTTCTTTATCGACGCGCCTTGTAAGCTCTTTAAGTCGTACTCGTAGCTATCCTCTATCCGTACCTCGTCCGGGTACTACCTATACCTTATTATAGAAGATAAGAGTAAAGGCGTAGCTATATTCCTATCGGATTAGGTATATTTTCGCTACCTAGATACGGCCGACTACCCGATTAAGTACTACCTTATTACCGACGATACTAACGATATTATAAATATCTACCTTAGCTATATTTATAGCTTTAGCTTTAATCGCCGTCGGGATCGGTATATATCTAACGAGAAGGACTAGCTTATCCTCTAGATCTAAGAGGTATATCGTCCTAGAAGCTACCTTATAAACTATATCGACGCCCTATAGCCGGCGTAAAAGGCTAGAGAAGTAGTCCTATCGGTAACGCTAGTATATATCCTAGAAGATAAGATCTTTATATACGAGGATGTTTATATCGATACGTACTAGAACGAGGAGTACTATAACCCTAGCTTTAAAATAGGGCGTAATAACCGAATACCCTTCCCTAAGTACGATAAAGCTATAACTATCTTCTAAGAGATATAGGATTATAACTATTAATATTAGTTCGTACGCCGGATAGTCGTCGGCGCCGATATCGTCCCCCTTTGCTATACGTACCTTATCTAAGCCGAACTAGAGCTCTAGTACTAGGGTTGTAATAGGTTCGAGCAGGAATAGGATCGAGAGGTTAGTACTATATATATAATTTCGCTCCCCTATCTTAACTTTATCGATAGATTCGGTATCTTCTATAATTTATATAGGATATTAATAGGGTTTTATATTACGCCGGCTAGGCTACCCGGTAATAATCGCGCCCGGCCGGAAAGTATTTTCCTAATTGTATTAGGGTAAGTTAAACTCCGCTCCTCTACTAAAGTAGCTACTAACGATAGGCTATAGACCCTACGCCTTTAACTTTAGCGATATCGTTTAAGCGCTTAAGATAATAGTAAACCTTAACTCTAGTATAGAGATAGAGATTAACGGAGAACGTATACTATTATATACGTTTCCGATCTATTATATTAGCGATATACTATAGTAGGCCGAAAATTCGAAGTTTAAAGGGCCCTATATATATAAGTTCTATCGAGGGTGTTTCGTTTATACTAGATAGAAAGCTTCCGACCCTAATATCCTTATCAAATACGATATTAAAACCTATAGCCGATTCTACGTCCAGACTAAGGAAATACAATAAATAATAGTACGTCTACGTAATATATCGGAAATTAACCGGTTCGGGTCGTAATAGGGTATTACGAACCTAAAGCCAGCCTTAGTAGTACTATCGCCTACCCTGGATCTGATTTTAACTCGACTATTCGATATAGCTTATTCAGAGTACAATAGGTTAGGTAACCTGATATATTTTCTGTTACGCGATAGCATTCTTATAAAGGCTATACGATCGGAATACGCTCTCTAGCTTCGGGCCTAGCCTTTTCTACCTAGATAGGTATAACTAATATCGCTAATTTACTATCTTTCCAGTTATAGTATATCCGATTATAGGCGATGGATCGTTATTATTCCAACCCTTTTAATATACTAGTTAGATAAGCGGTATATTCGAGCGAGCTTCTATCGATAGGCTAAAAGCGATACTAGTAAGGACCTTATAGAGTTAGTAATTAGGATAATAGTTACTATCGCGAGGAGTATATCGCTACTAATAGGCCGTAAAGTACTATAGCTGGAAAGATAAAGTATAGGAGATATTATCTATTACGCCCGCTACCTATTCAACTAGCTATATTTATCTACTATAGTTACCTCCGTTAGCTCGGTTAGTATATCTACTATCGGTACGCCCGCTATACCGACCGGCGACCGGGACGACCCCGCCGTAGATACTATAGAAAATACAAAGTCGGGTCGATCTTTATAGTATATAAACGATACGCTACGGCTAAACGTATATATCGCTATATATTATTTAGATCTTACTAAGGAGTACGGGCTAATAGTTAATATTAATACATTAACTAGCGAGAATTTATATCGGTAAGTCTTCTTTTCGCCCTAAGTACCCTATAGTTAACCCCTGTAGATAAAGGGGTTATTTATTATATCGTTATCCTTAGGGAATCTAAGCCCGTATATACCTCGTACGAGTTATATACGGCCGAAAATTTCGACGATAGGGCCCTTCCATTTATACGTCCCGCGCGACGAACCCTAATCGCGTCTCTATCGCCAGACGTATACGAGCGAGAGAATATATAGGAAGTATAGATTCGGTACTAATAGGATATAGGTTATTTAAGGCATATATATACTAGACGAACTTCTCTAATATTAAGAAGGTCCTCCTTATAAAGGTTAACTTCTAGGAAACCGTCCGCCTTACTCTTAGTAATACCTTTATCCTCGACAACCCTACTTTAACGGAAAACCTCTAGGTAATATATAAGGAGTACCCTAATACGTTCTATAAGATCCTCTCGCGTACTAATCGTACTAAACTCGTACTAGTAGACGAGGCCGACTATAAGATTAATATTAACTAGTTTATAAGTAATACTTATATATCCCCGACGGCTATTAACTATATCCCCGCTAGTAAAATCTTACGCCTTCCCTACCCTTCGAACGGTAATAAGCCTCTCCTACTTCGTAGCGGCGAGCGTTATATATTAATAGTTTAGCGATAGTTACTTCGTCTAGCCTACTAGTACAACTATAATAAGCCGTACTAGTACCTAGCGGTATTCTCGAATACGCCCGTCTAATAGTCGCGTAAGTTCGGCTTTACTAACTAGTATATACCCCTATTCCCCGTATCCTATACCTACTTCCCGCCTTATACTATAATAGTTATATTAAGCGATATACCGTTTCGTTACTTAAAGTACTAGTATTGTCTATACTTCTTTTATAGGTATTAGGTTAGTACCTACTCGGACTAAGCTATACCGTCTTCTTTTTCCCTTCCGTTTTCTATAAAGAAGATATACTATTTTCTTTAAGTTAGCCGGACTATAAAGTTAGGTATCCTAGGTACGGTATTAATTTAGATCTTTAAATTAACGCCTTCTTCTACCGTCTTCTACTTTCCATTTTGTTATACGATAGTTATCGCTTCTTATCTATCTATACCGATAAGTTATATAATAACACTCGTCCGGAAGTAACGTAGTAGTAGCTAACAGTAATACCTAGTATCCGTTTAGATGCCGGGTAGTCTAGGGACTCCGATAACCGTTTTACCTTCTCCGTCCGCGATTTCGTATAGTACTCTCGCCTTATCGACGGTAGAAAGTACGTTAAGTATAGCCGGATCGACTATATCTTCGTCCTTAATAACTTCGGGGACCGCCACATCTTCGTTATTATTAAGTTAGTAAAGCGTACCTTTAAGTATTATCCTATTCTAAATCTGGAAATAATAGAGGATACTAACGATACTAATATAGTCGGCGTTACTATAATTAACCCTATATATTACTATATAGTTAACGTAGCTAATAGGATTATTTAAGTCGACTAGGATATCTATATACTTTAAGGTAAGTTAATTAACTATAGTACTTTCGTACCCTTAATAGATATTCTATTCCTATAGCCTATACTCTTTATATTATTATCTCCTATACCCTACTAGCCCCTTCTTATATATATCCGTCTATATTAAAGTACTAACTTAGTAGGTATACTCGAGACAAGATACCGTAACTAAATTACCGTAACTATATAATGTAACCTACTATATCCGGGTATATATATACTACGTATATATATTTATCCGGTTACGACTATTCCTTTAGTATCTATACAGACTATTATTAGTATATCGGCCCGTTATTCGGCACCCTTACTAACGATTAGAGCTTCGAGACTATTAACCTTAGGCGGGATAGCCTATAGGTACGTAGTAAGACTTTACTAACCCTAAATCTGGGTAATTATTATCGGTTACGGTCGTAAAACGCTATCGTATCTTCTCTACGGTCGTAATAGAAACGCTGTCGCATCTTCTCTACGGTCGTAATAGAAACGCTATCGTATCTTCTCTACGGTCGTAATAGAAACGCTATCGCATCTTCTCCACGGTCGCCGACTCTACTCTATACTCTATATAGTCCAATTAATCAGGTTATTAACTACCCCTGTACTATTAATTATCGTTAAAACTAACTTTTCGCGGTTACGGCGATATAGTTCTTTTTTTTCGCTTAGCGATTACGGATCTTGGCGTAGTGTCGCTAACTTTGTCTTTGTAACTTTACTAGTACGCTGACTACGTAGGGGCTCGTAGGGCAGCTAGGGGTCTATAGGCATCTGGGGGTTATTTTTGGCGGCGGTGGTCTATTACTAGGGAGCGGCGGTTTATCGTTAGCGCGGTACATTTACCTTTAGCGCGCGCTTTACACCCTAGCAGACCTTTAGCGCTAGGCGCGGATACTAAGCGGCACTACCAAATTAAGTAGGCGGCGGAATAGGGGGGCTTAGCTTAGCGGGCGGAGGGCGGGCGGCGGCGGCGGAGGCAGTAGACGGGGGGGGTATATAGAATACAGTATTAATTAAAGCATATAACCTCGTATACATATATAATAGTACGTGAATTGTAGGTAGGGGGTAGGCTGGGGAGCAATTCCGTAGGTCGACCCCCTGCTATAGTAGTCTGTACTTATTAACTAATCAGAATAACCCCCTGATAAACTAGGAGAGTTGAAAAATCTAGGAGAGTTGTATGTACTATAAGAGCCCCTGAAATACAGCAAAATTCTTTTTTCTAGGGGAGTTAAGATGCACTATGACAGTTTACCTACATAGCGCCCCGCTACGGTAGTTAACCCTTGCAATACGTGACAGATATGCGGTGCCTTTGGGGGAAGTCAGTCCCTTGAATCCGTATCAGATATGCGGTGCCTTGAGAAGTTGAGGGTAGTTAGTCCCTGAAATCTATAACCGCCAGCGCGCCCCCTCTTTGCTGAGGAGAGATAGAGAGATGGAGAGATGAAGAGATGGAGACCTGGAGAGATGGAGAGAGAGATGGTGACCTGGTGACGCCTCCCGGGCCGGGGGAGGGGCGGAGGTGGGGGAGTCGTCCATCTCGGAGTCGCTGAGGGCGAAGCGGCTTTGGGAGATGAACATATACAATTGTCTGCTTGTTAGGAACAAACTTGAATACAACCTAAACGGGGATAACAACTTCGATCCCACATCTACCGGGACACTAGACAGCCTTGCAAAGACGCGTGTTCTCCTCCACCATCTCCCACCCCTTGGTACCCGGCGTCAACATGGCGTAAAAGATACCCTTGGGGTCCTACTTGGACCACCGCTGCTTGAGACGGGGATACTCGGAGCTTCATCTTGATCCACGCCCAGGCTTCACTTCGTCACTGCTTCACAATCATCGAGGCTCCGCCGCGCTCAAGTCTGGCCACAAGCGCTTCCCTTTCAACAATTTCGCGTTCTGTTTGTCTCTCTTTTGAAAGTGCCACCCGTCGCATGACACGGCCAAAAAGTACACATCAAGCGCGGGTTCGGTGGTGTCCTGAGCTTTGGCGTCAAGGGCGGTGCGCCAGCTTGCAGATTGGCGACGGAGATAATCCATGGACCTCTCCCGTCCCATTTTCCGCGCTCTGCTATGGTTGTTTGATGTTATGGCGATTGAGTCCTGCGGTTGTCGGCTTCCGGGATCGTCTGAGGCAAGACTGCGGCCGGGGAACCGCTGGGAGGACGTTCTCGATACTCGGAGTAATTGCAAGATAGAACTCCCACAGGCCGTCCGAGTAAGGGTCAAGATGGAGCCTTGGTTCATGCTTGCAAAATTCAGCAAACGTTCTCGTCGATGAGGTGGGGGTACTGAAACCCGCTCGCATGAATGAACCTCGCTGCTATTGCAAGAGACGTAAAGGTACCTACTTGAGAAGGAGCTTAACGAGAGCGAGGAGCAGTGCCAGGAACTGAAGCAAGCCCCTCAGCGTCATCGCTTTTTTTCCAGGGGCTACGTCTGACGGCCAGTAGCGCATTTCAACCTGAAAAGGCGAAGATAAAGGCTCGTAAAGCTGAAATAATACACAGGCTTCCCAGGAAAGCTGAATTCGTCGCAAGCAGAATAAATGGTCCGAGATTTCTGCTGGCGCCGGCCTCCTGGATTGTTCCAGGTTACATACCTACACGAGCGGCATAGGGCCGTCATCTATTGGGCAGTTCATAGAGAACTCGTTGTCTGTTTCGCAAAAGTGATGGACCCTTGACGTACTTGGACTTGATCAACCTGGCATGGAACATAATCGTGCCGAGCACGACATGTACATCTCCCGCCCTCCCAGTCCCTCCATCAATCCAAGCGGAGCTGCTCCTCCTCCCAACTGGCGTACTATAAAGCGAGAGGAGTATTACAAGAGAATATGGAATTCGGGTATTAAGGGTAGCGCCCCGGTCGTAAAAGGCATCCCCCCCGAGCTTAATAGCAGCTTGATAGCAGCCGTAGCGTTAGCGACGAAGACCAGTAATATCGGATAATATAAAAACGGCTGTTACATAGAACTTCCTAAAGCCCAAAATTTACTTATCGGCATGAACCCGCTATGGCTTGTCTCGAAGCTTCTTATTATTCTGACGGATTTACACATCGAGATTGTTCCAGGGCAACGCAAAGTACACGGGGCAGGATAATAGTCGGGGTAGCTAGGTAGGGGATAGATGGTAGGGCGATGCGCGATCTTTCACCCCGTTGAACTCGACCGAGGCGAGTCTAGCGAGGCAAGGGGTTTCTCGTCAAGGCCCGCTCCGTCTCGCCGGCTCGCCCTGGCTTTATCGACCCCCGACGACCTTGTCTACTCCGTCTGTTCGTCTGTTCCGGCTCGCGCTGCAGGGCTCGCTTCGTCTGCCGTGTTCTCGGGGCCGCCCTTGGCTTTGAGCAGGGCAAGATGATGCCTGACGGCGGGGACAGGGACTTTTACTGCACGGCCTCTCGCTGCCTTGGCATCCCCGAGCTCCGTCGTCGACTACCGATGACCCGAAGCACCTCGTCGTCTTATTTCTTACTCTGAGGATACTAAGTGGAAGCCCCAGCGGAGGATGTGTCCCCGTATAGTACCAGTGGTAGAAATCGGGTAACCTTGTCTCTTTGTTTCGTTTTGGCGCCTCTGGCTGTTGTTTTTTCGAGTCTGCTCGCGTGAGCATTTTGCAGACTCGAGGGGACGATTGACCTGAAGCAGGATGATAATCAACGTCTTCGTCTATGCTGCCGTGCTGCCCCGGGTCTGCCGATATTCATTTTCAACCGTCGACGACTTCGGTCGTCTTGGTGCCGACCCTTGATCTCCGACGGTGACTATCGCTGGCCCTTCACGAACTAGATGGAACGTCTTTGGCTCCGCCGACCGCAAGAGGAAGCCCAGGACGTGGAAACCGTGTAGAGGGTAGACTTGTCTCTTTGTTTACAGTCTGGTCACGAGAGCTCTTGACAGGCTCGAGGGGACGTTCAAGTCAAGGTATAGGGTGATAGGGGTAAACAGGGGGGGAGCTAGCATACTCTACTTGTTGTCTTGTCGTCGGGTATGTTGTTTTCTGCAGGGTGTTAATACGCCAATTCTCCATGCATCCACAGGGCACTGCCTTGCTCAACAAGCGCAGTAGCTACCTGTCCAATATCGGCCCCCGTCTTCTTGGTCGGGCGTTATAACTCTCTCCCTTGCGCTACGAGGTCAAGCCCTCCCAGATAGTATACAAGAGAGATGCGCGGGCTTGCCAGTAAGTGGTAATAATCTCTCCACGGAAGGCTTTGCCCTCTCCATCTCCAGTATCCCAAGAACCCTCCCGCCACAGGAAAGGATGCAGGACATAAAGGAACGCACACAGCCAGTTGTCTAGTTGGGAGCACCTGGCACCTACTTGGACCCGAAGACTTGTCCATCCATCGACACACCAACACACCAAAACATATCAAAACACCTGCCGCGAAGTACGCTTACCGCTGCCAGCCCCCTAGCAATCACCTCGGCCAGTGGGAACCTCTTTAATCAGTCAGTGCTGATGTGATTGACAAGCGCATCTGCAATACTAACTGGGAAGCCCGACGTCGTCACCCGCTGGTTCAGTGGCCCCGACAGAATTGAGGGCTGGCTGCGTGGTATAGGGAAGAGTGACCCTTGGGAGAGAGAGCTTACATCGGCCCAACCGTTACCTAGTCCGTATTTAACCGGTCTGATGTCGACGGACGCTCTGTTGTTACGAGGGTAGGCTGGGGCCACTCGTCGGCGTCTGGGACGTGCTCTCCTTGGACGACTCGTTGTCTGACCTCTGCTTCCCGCCGCCGCGCAGTGTAAGAAGGAGGCCTTTGACCAGAACCTCTTGCAGCTCGACCAGGAGAGGGGGTATACTTTCAGGGTGGAGGACTGGTTCGTGGGGATGGTGGCGGTGGAAGAGGCCGGCGAGGATGTCGAGATGGCCCCGGGGTGGATGGGAATCAAGGGGTGATGGGCTGTGTGGGGGGGGGGGATGACGGTGACCAAGTCGGTGTCCGGTGTCCACGGTCCATGTGAGGGAGGAGATGGTTCGTGGAGATATCCCGTGCCGAGGAGGCCCAGGATGGATACCAGCACGAAGACCGGAAAATCACTGCATGGCATTATTGTGTGCATCCCGGGGGTTGGGCGGCCAAGGGTGCTCATCGGGCCGCCGCAGGCCTGTCGAATGGATAGCATCGCGACTCCAACGGCTCCGACGATGCTCAAAAACCGGTCTCTGTCAATGGTGAGCAGCCGACGACGGGCACGCAAGCGCCCATGGGGGAGGCGAGGGTCCCAACACCTAGCCGGTCGTGTTCCGGACCCCGTCGCCGCCGTCGGGTGTGAACCATGGTCGATTCTACCCGGCGGCAACAGGGATCACCAGATCCCCAAAACGGCATCGCACACCGCCGCAGCTCATCAACGCCGGCCCGGCGGCCACTTCCCAGTGATGCCAACAGCCCAGTCGCTCTGACACACCGTCCAACGTACCCTCGACCACTCTCGACTTCCAGGACGGCGTTGTATAGCCAGAGCTTCCCTCTCACAGTCCCCTAAGCACTCCACCACGTAGCCCACCATACAACACTCCTTCAAGCGGTCTACATTTCCACACACCCTCTCCCAGGCAAGCAAGAACATGCCGACAGAGGCCGCCGACAGACATGGCCCTGTTTCTTTATATCTTCTCCTGATAGCCAACACCCCCACCCTCGGGCGCATCACTCCCCGACAGCGACGATGACACCATCGGGATGCACAGCACGCCGCCGCGGCTGTTAACCTCGTGGTGTTGAGATAGCCAAGGCGGTGATGCCTCGCGGCAATGCAAGGTGGAGGAGAGACTCAACACTACGGATCCGAGGCCTCTCCCACAAATCCCCAGAGGCAACGGCGTCGACCACTCCTTCAGCGCCGTCAACAACCACGTCAGTAAATCGAGCAACGACGCCAAGGACGAGAGATCGGGAACCGAATTATGGAAGGGAGTTGACGGCATCGAGGAGCTCGCAGTTTCTCGAGGCCACCGCCTGATCGAGGATTGGTAGAAGGAGACCAGCCTCGAGGAGGACCTTGTTTGTTTCATTCAACGTCAGGGGGGGCAGAGTCCCTCCTTTCAGCGAAGAGTGGGTAGCTCGTCGCCTTTGGAGAACAGGTGATAGAGGAGGAACTGAGGGTGAAACACCAAGTCGACTTCTCGGCGCGGCTGAAGGAGACCACGGCCGACAGCCAAACGAGGCAGCAAGCAAGTACGACAAAGAGCCCAATGCCGACAACAGCACAAGGAGATCAACGAGTACAAACCCAAGAAGACGCTTGCTTTCGTCGAGACCTGCCTCGGCATATTACGTCCGCAGCCGAGCTCATCAAGAAGGTACCTAGTCAAGACGAAGAGCGACCAAGGATGACAGGTTCCACGCACTCTGCGATATTTCCGTTGTGACGGCTTGTGTCGAGTGCTGGCATTAAGTGGGAATGGGCTGGGCCTGGGTTGTGCGAATTCTCTGTTGATGCGGCGGTTGGAGGGTCGCAAGGGCCGGCCATGCGAGCCAAGATGTCCATCTATCTCTCGTCAAGGGAAGCATCGGGCCGACGAGGGTGATCAGTGGGGCTTGCAGAAGATGGACAGGAAGAAGAGAATTAGGAGGAAGCGATGACGATTATGGAGGCGCCACCCCCTTGCTGACATTTTGGCGGTAATGCGATCCCCGTCCATTTCCAGCGATATGTATCCATGACGAGTCAACATTCAGGGGCAGCAAACAAACACCCTTACCCCTGACCCGCGCGTCTTTCGCAACCTTGACATGGCCAGCCGACGGCCCAGTAATTACCAGTGTCTCGTATGGAAAACTTGAACCCTGTTTGGCGGATGGTTGGACGTCCAAACTAGCTTCCCGTCGTTTGTAGTCGCGATGTAGTCGTAGAGGCCGTGTCGTGCAGGAGTATGGCTCTCGTCGTGTCATGGTTGCGAAGACGACAGCCTCTGGCACGCCAATCGATATGTTCTGGCACCTGTCTGTGGTGAGTGTAGGTGGCAATGTTCGTTGTTGATGCCGCCGTGGTGTCAGCCAGACTCGTCGTCTTCTTAGGCGAGCTGGTACTGCGCTTGGTGCTGTCACGAGGCGGTTGACTGTGCCGGAAGGTTCGCCTTGTTGCCCTCACGAGCCCATCGGCATTCTCTTCCCCAGGAGTACACGTGCGCCGGCTGGTTCTGGAAGTCTTGGCCGATCAAGGAGGTGACCTCAATCAAGCTCACCCTCCCCTCCCAAGCGTGGTGAGGGGGTTGACTGGGCATATCGGGTTGAAGACGGAGTCGCCGACCTTGCGCTTCTCCCCGTGGGGAGCATGTCGGGCTGGCGGCGGTGATGGTTGGGGCACGAAGGAGTTGTTGCTGTAGTCTGGTGGTGGGTGTACCTCGCACTCCTGGCGGGACGCATCGTCTTGGGCGTTGTGGTGGATGGTATGGACCGACGAGCCCGAGTCGGAATCGTATTCCGAAGACGCGTCGTCATCCGAGCCTTGTTACTGAGCATCAGCATTGTAGCCCAAGATGGCCTCTTTGCGCTGCGGACGGTGGAGAGACACGGTGACAACCGAGGCACATTGAACCCCGAGATCCTGGGCCGTCGAGGGAGCCCGGACGACCAAGGCAAGCCTCGAAAGGCACAACCACGAGGTCTCGGGTCGTCGAGGGAGCCCGAACAACCAAGGCAAGCCTCGAAGGCACAACCCCGAGATCCTGCAGGGGTCGTCGAGGGAGCCCAGACAACCAAGGCAAGCCTCGAAAGGCACAACCACGAGGTCTCGGGTCGTCGAGGGAGCCGGCCCACGCCGTCATGGCACGCAAAACACAGCCCTCGCGGTGTGGTGTCAGCAAAACACCAAACACTCAAGCAGGAGTTTATATTCCAAGTTTTGAATCTTTTCCTGACACTACCTTGTATCCAAGACATTCGTTCAACTTGAAGCCCACCAAACCACCCATCTCCTCCACCCACACTTGGCCTGCGACATGACCTGGCGCCGTTCAAGGTTAGCCGTTCAAGGTTCGCCAATCTCGTGGGATGACATTGCGATGCAGACTGTGAGCATAATGGATCTTTGTTCCTGGGGGCGCCCCGGGGGTCGGAAGGTGCTGTAGGAATCCGAGATATATGGGACGTGTCGTTGTTGCGCTTTGGGGGGATGGTAAAGGTTAGCGGTGCAGTCTTTCCCCGTCGAGGGCCCGTCGAGGGAGTACGTGTTCTCCCGAGTCCCACCACTACCAGCAAGCCGCATTGATGAGTACCAGCAGCACTCCCCGTATGCTTCCTGGGGTCCACGTCCGTTGTACGACCTCCTCTCAGGTCTTGCAGTGCAGAAATACGACATGCTGACCTCCGTGGCACGACAACCGTCCGGTGCCCGCCGAGACACGTGTCGGGCTGTTTTGTATGTCGAGTCAATTCACAAGTCGGGGCGAGTCGGCCGTTTACAGTATGCGGGAAGTGGGAAGCGGGCGATGAACCGAACCGTGATGCTGGGTCGCGGGTGCATGTCTCTATGTTAATTGATATTGGAAGTCGTGACTCGAGGCGAGTTGGCTGCTGGGTACGGCTGTACTGTGTACATTAAGGTGTGGCTTTGCTGGCGGTAATTAGGGCGGGCGTTGTGATGAGATTGGGTTGCCTAATAGTGTTAGTAATTAATACGTATGGTTCTGTGCCCAATGATAAGCTGGGCGATATTTTCTTTTTCGCCTAATGATATCATTGGGCAATTGTTTCTTTTTCGCCTAATGATGTCGTTGGACAATTGTGTGGTCTGTGCCTAATGACAAGCTAGGCGACATCTTCTTTTTTACCTAATGATGTCGTTGGGTAATTGTAGTCTGTGCCCTATAATAATATCTAGGGACGACTTCGCCTCTCGTCCGAACCGGTCCCTCCCGGCACTCCTACAATCGTTAACTTGGAGATGGGCTGGTGGTAGGGAGCCTATAAGGCGGGAGCGCTCCGAACGCGGGAGTTTAGGCTTCTACTGTTACCGTACTGCTATTATCCGAACCCTTATAGAGAGGAAGCCCCCCTACTACCTTATCGAGGGTTATAGGTCCGAATCGCTTCTACGAGCCGCCCCTTAGCGCGGCTATACCTACGACCCCTTTATCCTTCCCTTATTTCCTACTACCTATAAGTAAAACCGATATCGGCCGCCTACTTATATGTAGCTGTTCGTAAGTACTGTAATAAGCCGCGATAGTATTATTCTCAGCGGCTACAATAGGGCGGTAATTACTACTGTAGGACCCTATAGCTAATGCCTTAGCTTGTTTTGTATTTCTTACTATGCCCTAAATCTTATAATATACAGTAGCATACGGTAAGTTCCGGTAACATGGCAAGTTGCGGCGATATGGCATGTTAGCCTTACAAGCCGAGTTAAAGCTAGGGCTGGCCTCTAATTAGTCCTTAATTCGCTGACAAATTACCTTAAATTTCAGGGGCACGGCCGTACAATTAGCGATATCTACATATTTCAATTTATCTACCCGATCTAGTTATATGGCGCCCTCGCCCCGCCCTTATCGTCGCCTAGTAGCCGAAAATACTAAAGTCCCAATCGCTAAAGATTCCCGCCTACTACTACCACTACTACTACCGTTTAATTACCCGCTTACGCGGCTCGGTCTGTCGCTCGATCGCTAAGTCGCATCCTGTTGTACAGAAAAGTTAGCTTAATTTAATACAGGCCCTTAGACTCTGGACGACTTACCTGGGTGGATGGGGTCGATTGCCGTAGTGGTAGTGGTGGTGGTAGTAGGGGTGCCCGAGGGTAGTAGTAAAAGGAGAGAGTTCTAAGTCCCTAGATTAAAATGGACGAAGGTCTTTTCATCTCTCCAGGCCTCTAGTCCTCCACCTTCCATTCCACGATCCAGGCAGTTCCTTCCATTCTTAGAAGTTACGGCTTCGTAACGCCCTCTGTATCTACAGAAGGGAGCTACTGGAAGCCAGAAATACAGCACAGGGTATTTATTAACTAATTAGAGGCGCCCTCTAGCCTTAACTCGGCTTATCAGATTAACATACTATACCGCCAGAACTTACTATATTACCAGAACTTACCTTACCCCCTAAACAGTAACAATACGGCTTATATAAGCTAAATAATCTATATTCTAATACAGTAATTCCTACTACAGTATATACGGTAGATAAAGAAGATAGGGAGGATCTAAGGGGACTATTACGGGGCCGACTAAGAACTAGGTAAATAGACTTAATATTATACGAAGAGAGGAAGAGTAAGAACTTTATCCCTCTTACTTATACTAACCCTAAAGGCTTAAGGTTAGGAAATCTTTTTTTAGGTCAAAAGTTTTCGGCATTTAGGTCTTAGAAAAATTAACTCTAGGTA
>MU839525.1:0-116344 GCA_030685255.1 Podospora conica
TTATCTATTAAATTAGTACTCTAGCCAAAAATCTAAAAATCTTTAACTAGATTACGGGGGGTGTATAATAATAAGATTTTATCTTAGTACGCGATGTGCGATTCGAACTCACGACCTCTGGCAATTAAGGTCTTATCGTTATAATCGATCATATGCGTAACTACGCCAACTTGCATATAGTATCCACATATGCAATAGCGCATGCATGTCAGCCATATACATAGTCGTAACACTTATCGTGCGACTTGTCGGCAAATGACTGCATCAATTACAAGAACTGCGTGCAGTTACGTAACTACGTGCAAAACAATTACGCAACTGCGTCGTAACTACGTAATCGCGTGCGAGCACGTAATTTGGTCTCCGCGCCTTAGGCAGCGAATTCAGAGGCCTGGGAACGAGTATAAGAATAGCTCTCCCCCTCGAGTAGAAAAGTTCTAGATTAATCCTTTATCGAATACAATCACAACTTTCCACTCCATCTTCCTTGGCACTTATCAGTGCCCCCACTTTCTTATCTCGGACCCACTTTAGTAGACCCACTTTTCTTCACCGCCTACCTTTTGCCTCCGTCTCCGTACTCTGCTTCCAAGTACGGCTTTTGATGATCTAAGTTAATTAGCCGTAAGGAAGATATAACTCTTCGGAAACTCCTAATATGACTATAAACGAGATATAACCTTCTTAATAAAGCCGGATCTATTTTATTTAGCTGTAAGGAAGATAAAACCCTTCGGAAACTCGGAATATAATCGTATACGAGATATAACTATCCGGAAACTCCGAACATCATCGTATACAAGATATAACCCTTCGGAAACTCCGAATTTAGCCGTATCCTAGATATAACCCTTCGGAAACCCTGCTACTAAACCCGGATCTATTTTAATTAGCCGTAAGGAAGATATAACCTTCTTAATAAAGCCGGATCCATTTTAATTCAGCGTAAGGAAGATATAACCTTCTTAATAAAGCCGAATCCATTTTGATTAGCCGTAAGGAAGACATAACACTTTGCAAACGCCAAATATAACCGTAAACGAGATATAACTCTTTGGTAACGGTATATGTAACGCCGTAGAATATAATGTGCCTTTAATTAGTAAAGACCTAATTTCTAAGGTCTAATTCTCTATATAGTAAAACTAAAGGTCCTCGCCCTCTTAACCTTCTAATCCTTTTCTTTCTTTATTAGCCTTTCTCTATTAAAGCTACTTATAGTATAGTATTAATAGCGCCTTTCAGCGAAGGTTTTCTGTAAATCGTATAAGTTATTCTTTTACCTTAATTAGTATCTTTAACTTATTTACTAATTAAATATCTTATAGTTAATTACCCCAATTTTTATAATTAATAAAGCACTATTTAGCGATAGCTTGTAGAAGTCTTAGTAAGTTAACTTTCTAATAACTTACTATCGAATTAGTATAATTAATTCATTATATACTAACTTATATTCCTTTAAGGCGATGGAGATAGATTTGTAATATTCGATATAGGGTTATAACGGAGAGAGTTAGATTACGGCTATTTATTTGAACTAGCACTAGGCCTCGACTATTGTAATTACGGGGTTATAAAGATATAAGTACCTAACTAGTTATTATCTTAACTTTAAGGGTAGTAGCGCTTTTATATATTATTTATAAGTAGGGGTTTTTTCTGTATTTACTCGACTACGCCTTATTATAAAATAAAATAACTTCGCTTCGAATTACGTTTCCAGCTAACTAACTATTTATTATAGTTAAATATTTTATATATCCTACATATATATTTAGTATGCTAATCTATTTACTAGTATTAATCTTTTAATAGCATACTTACAAGTTATAATAGTATAAAGGTTTTGAGATTTATTTATTATTTTTCATAGTACTTCTACTTTGTTATTTTATTAGTGGTATTAATATATCTATAACCTGTTATATCTCTTAAAGCTATTTTTACTATATATACTAACTTTTCAAATCATTCTAGTTAAGTTACAAGTTAAGTCAGACTTTTCTAAGTTAATCTACCCTCTTAACTTTATCTTAGCTAGTTAAGTAGGGCCCTAACCTTTAACTTACTAAGAAAAGTTAAGTTATAACTTAACATTGCGTACTACCTAAATCTTACTAGAGTCTTTAGCCCTTTTTTTTAAGGTTTAAATTAAACCGCCGTTACCGTCTTTACCAAGTAAATTCTAGTAGTCTTCCGTACTATAAGTAGATTTATTACAAAACGTATATTGTTACCCTTTTGTTATTTTCCAAGGCTTTTTAACGCTTTTAGTAGTATACCTACTAAGGTGTACGCTATTACATATTATATTAGCTTAAATCTTACTTATAGCGGATTCTTTGGCCTTAGTTCTACGATCTTCGTCTAAGATTTTATTTAATAACTCTTTTAACGTATATCTAGATTTATTACGGCGTAGCTACGCTAGTAGAGTATAACTAAAAGGCCTAGATCACTTTAAAAAGCGCTTTCTAACTAGTTTAATAGTTACTACCTCTAGTCTCTTAATTCTAAATTCAGCAGTTAGCTAGTTAAATAACGTATACGCTTTACGAAGTATTCTATATTTTCGAGATTATCTGGATTAATATCTATTGGTTCCGAAATATAGATTTATAAAGTATTATACGCTTCTGTCGCGTAGGACTTCTTTAGGGCCTCCCAGGCCTCTTTAATATACTTAATAGTAGAAATAACCCTTAAAGAGCCAGATTTATAGTAAAGACGTAGTATCGCTACTGCCTTTTAATCCTCTTATACGCTTGGAGTTTTACACTCCTTAGTAGGATTTATAATAGTAAGATTTATCTTAGTTCGCGCAGTGCGATTCGAACTTACAACCTCTAGCAATTAAGGTCTTATCGTTATAATCGATTACATACTCTACTATACCGACTTGTATATAGTATCCACATCACTATTACGGTAATAGTGCCCTGTAGGCAGCTATATAATAGTCGTAACACTTGTTATACGACTAGTCGGTAAATAACTGCTTAATTACAAGAACTACGTATAGATTACGTAACTACGTATAAGGCAATCGCAAGGCAATTACGCAACTGCCTAATCGCGTACGAGTACGTAATTTAGTCTCCGCGCCTTAGGCAGCGAATTTAGAGGCATGGGAACGAGTATAAGAATAGCTCTCCCCCTCGAGTAGAAAAGTTCTACATTAATCCTGTATCCAATACAATTACAACTTTCTACTCTGTCTTCCTTGGCACTTATCAAGTGCCCTACCTTTCTTATCTCGGAGCTACTTTAGTGGACCCACTTTTCTTTATCGCCTACCTTTTGCCTCCGTCTCCGTACTCTGCTTCTAAGTACGGCTTTTAAGGATTAACGTTATTAACGCTTACCTTTATAACCTTAAGCGCCTACGGTAGGTTAATTAATAGCTTTAGGGCTATAGGCCGCTTATAAATATAGTATAGTAAATCAGTAAGTATAAGATAACTATATACCTGGACTTTCTAGTGCTTATAGTTATCCTCGCCCTTAAGGACTAGTATACTAAATTTAGCTATCTTAATTTATAAGATTTAAGTTAAAAAAAGAAGGAGGAGGATCGAGTTAGTATAACCCGGGCGTATAACCTTATAACCTAGTACTAAGAAGTAGTAGGTATAGAAGGGTAGTTACTAAAGTATAAAAGGGTAAGCGCTGTAATATAGGATACGGTGCGTAGTGTAGTTACTAAAGTAAATAAGGTATAAGGGGTTAAAGATATTAATTAAATTTGTTAAGGAGAAAAGAAATCCTATCTCCCCCCGGGGGGGTTAGTTCTATTTATTTAGAGGGAAGGCGCCTGTAATACAAGGCCCCTTATTCGCTAGAGTAGCTAGAATAATTATAGTAGTGCGTAGCATTGTTTTAGATGTTTCTAGCTGTTACAATCTATTATACTCCCTAACTTGCTACTTTGCGGCGTTGCTACTTATTACGATGTACCTTACTTACGCGGAGGCCTTTCTCCGGCGTTGCAACTTAGCTAGGAGTAACCCTGCTTAGCCGGAGGCTTTACTTCCGCTTATATAAAGGATACACCTTTTAAATAATAAGTAGGATTAATCCTGTTATAATTAACTAGGGATATCCTTATAAATAGGAATAGGGGTTATCCTTTAGTAATAACCTTAGGATATCTTAATTCTTCTTATTATTATAAAATCAACTTACCGTAGCCCCCTAAGGTTGTAGAGGCTATGAACTCTAATAGCACTAATTTTACTAAGGAGTATAAAGCTCTAAGTATATAAGAAGACTAATAGGCCTTAGTATACTACGCTTTTATTATAAATCTAGTCTTCTAAGAGGTATTTCTACTCATAAGTATAATAAAGAAGGCTAGGAGGCCTTAAAAGAGATATATACTTTAAAGGAGGATAGTACTTTGTAAGTTTATATTTCGGAATTACTAAATATCGATCCGGATAATTACAAAGATATAGAATACTTTGTAGAGCGCTTAGGATATTTAACTAGCTGACTATCGGATTTTGGATTAAAGTAGTAAGGGTAGTAACTATAGAACTAGTTAGAAAGTATCTTTTATAGCGATTTAGGCGTTTTAGCTAAGATTTATATACTTTACTATACCATACTAAATCCGGTTATATATAAAGAGTATTGTTAAAGAAGGTCTTTAATAAAGGTTATAGAATTAAGATTAAGTAATCCGCTATAGGTAAGATTTAGGCTAATATATGGAATAATATATACTTTAGTAGGTATATTTTGTAAGAAACGTTAAATAATTTGGAAAAAGACTAAAGGGTCGTACTATAAGTCTAGTAATAAATCTTTTTATAATATAGAAGATTACTAAAATATATTTAGTAAAGACAGTAACGGTATTCTGATTTAAACTTTGAAAAATAAAGAAACTAAAGAATCTTCTAAGGTTTAGCTACTATAAGAAGATAAGGCTTAAGAATAATATAAAAAGGTAACTTTATATAAGACTTAGCTAAAAAGGAAATTTAACTACTAGATCTACCTAATATAGAGCGGAATATATACTAAGCTATAGATCTAGATATAGATCCTAACGAACAAATTGTGAAATTTCGAGATCCAAATATATTAACTTTAAATACTCTTTATATAGTTAGAAAGCTAACTAGGCTCTCAAGAATAATACAAAGAATAGAAAAGCAGGGTAGATTTACGAGAATAGATTGTAATAGCTAGATTTTAAATACTGGTTATTACGTCGTGTAAGTAGAACTACTACGAGGCGTAGCTGCGTAAGATTCTACCTACGACTATAGAAAGAAATGAAGATATAGGAAGTAGTCGTAAAAGTCTACGTCCTACGTTATTAGAATCTATTTAGTAAGGTAGCCGTTCCGATAATGCAGATAAGGCTGGATCAGGTAATAAGCAGTACTATTATCAGCTATTACAGCATGTGCCGTAATACTAGTATGGAAATGTATATAGTTTTTAACAAGGTATTATGGATTATTTTATAACTCTTGTAAATAGGTTAACTAGGGAAATATAAAGATTATACTATGTAAGGGATTAGAATTATAGAACTTAAACCTTTAGATATTAAGTAGTATTTAGTGCTAAATAAATGCCTTTGTATACCTAAAATAGTTATTAATCTTATAAGTTACTAAATTTAATATTAGACTTTTTTATTTTATAAAAACGAAGTTCCTTTATAATATAGAAATAAGGATATTTAATTTAGATATATCATTACTACTATAACTATCTTCGAAAAGAAACCCTAGCTTCTAGTAGGAGTAGTTAATAAGACTGTATAGAATACTATCTAAAGAAATATACTAGTAGCTATTAAATAAGGTTTAAGATTATCTAAAGTGATATATAACTTAGATTATCTCTTATATTAGCGGTTTAGCTATTTTAGCGGTAATGTACTTAAGGTGTTAAGACTTTTATCGAAATAAAGTATAAACAAGCCCTAGCAGCTACTATAACTACTACTTTTACTAATTAGAAAGTAGTTATATCGGATTCAGAAAATAGATAAAATAGAAGTACTTTATTTAAAATACTAGATTTACAAAATAAATATACTTAAGAATGCCCTATATATTTAAAGGTAATTTTAAAATAAGGTATTTATAAGATATCTAATATACTAGAAGTAATAAATAAAGAATATCTTATTAAATAAAGTAAGGTCTAATCTATATACACTAATTAAGCCAACTACTTACAAGTTACGATATAAAGAACTATATTTTTACCTTTCTAGATTTAGCTGCTAAGTATCTAGATATAGAACTACTAATTAGAAAAGATAAAGCCGAAAACTACATAAATAATAGAATAAAGATAATTACTAGCGATAAAGACGGCAAATCTATTAGAAAATAGGTTGAAGTCTAAACTCGATAAAGATAGAATAATCTACTAAGCCTCTATAACGTATACCTTTTATTAAAACGGCAAAGTAAAAAGACTTTATTAAACTATATTTATCAAAATACTACCTAGATAAGTTAAAGTTAATTTCCCGTAGTATTTATAAGAGGAAGTAATACTAGCGACTATAAATCTATATAATAAAACTCCGTATTGTTAACTAGGCTATAAAACTATATAAAAGTTTCTATTAAGAATATAACTAAATATGAATAATATTAGAAACTTTAAAAATTAGAAGTCTAGTTTATTTTAAACGAAAGCTAGTACTTAGTTAACTGGATTAAAGAGGTATGTTATATAATAATAAGATTTATCTTAGTGCGCGCAGTGCGATTCGAACTTACGACCTCTGGCAATCAAAGTCTTATCGTCATAATCGATCACATGCTCCACTGCACCAACTTGCATATAGTATCCACTACATACGCAATAGTGCCCTGCAGGCAGCTACATAATAGTCGTAACACTTGTTGTACGACTAGTCGGCAAATAACTACTTGATTACAAGAACTACGTGCAGATCACGTAACTACGTGTAAGGCGATCGTAAGGCAATTACGCAACTGCGTCGCAACTGCGTAATCGCGTGCGCAACTACGCAATCGCGTACAGATCACGTAACTACGTGTAAGGCGATCGCAAGGCAATTACGCAACTGCGTCGCAACTGCGCAATCGCGTGCCAGCACGCAATTTGGTCTCCGCGCCTCAGGCAGCGAATTTAGAGACCTGGGAACGAGTATAAGAATAGCTCTCCCCCTCGAGTAGAAAAGTTCTAGATTAATCCTTCATCGAATACAATCACAACTTTCCACTCCATCTTCCTTGGCACTTATCAGTGCCCCCACTTTCTTATCTCGGACCCACTTTAGTGGACCCACTTTTCTTCACCGCCTACCTTTTGCCTCCGTCTCCGTACTCTGCTTCCAAGTACGGCTTTTGATGTTAGGAATCCTAATCTATAACTTTAGAGGCCAAGGAATCAAAAAGCAGCGAAATGTAAGCTTCAAGTAAATTTCTACCAGGCTTTAAACTTCTAGGAGGCTGCTGGGTATACGTTAAGAAATATCCTTATTTATTAAATAAAAACAAGTAAAAGGCTAGATAAGTTGCCTAAGGATTTAATTAAGTCCTAGGAATCGATTATATCGATATCTATAGTATTACTATTAGACTAGAATTATCAACTAGTGCCAGAAAGTAGCTAGCGTAGAGAGGTAATTACTAAAGTACAAAAGTATAAGTGCTATAATATAGGATAAGGTATACTATATAGTTACTAAAGTAAATAAGGTGTAAAGTGTTAAAGATAATAATTTAACATTAAGGAGGAAAATAAATTCCATCTCCATCCGGGAGAGTATAGTTTTAAATATATAAAGGGAGGCCGTCTATAAGACGGAGCCTCCTATCCTCTAGAGTTTTAAACTAGGTACAGTAATAAGGTAGCGTTGTATCTAGGGGTTTCTAGCTATTATACTCCGTAACTCGCTGCTTTGCTATTTATTACGATGAACGGTACTTACGCGGAGGCTTTTCTTAGGCTTTACTACTTAACTACGATTAACCCTATTTACCTAGAGGATTTACTCCGGCTTTATAATAGAAATACCTTATTTATAGTAAGTAGAATTAACCCGATCTTAATAAACTAGAGTTATCCTTCTATATAGTAATAGGTAATATCCTAGTAGTAACCTTAGGATATCCTTTTATTATAATAATAGTATTATACTAGGAAAGATTATACACTAAGAATAGCTTTAATAGACAGAGGCTAATAAAAGGAGAAGACGCTTAGAAGGTTAGAAGAGTAAAGACCTTTACTATATAGAAAATCAGACTTGAATAATAAGTTATAAGTATAATAATAAGATTTATCTTAGTACGCGTAGGTACGATTCGAACTTACAACCTCTAGTAATTAACGTCTTATCGTTATAATCGATTATATACTCTACTATACCAACTTATATATAGTATCTACATACGTAATAGTACCCTGTAGGCAGCTACATAATAGTCGTAACACTTGTCGTGCGCCTAGTCGCCAAATAACTACTTGATTACAAGAACTACGTACAGATTACGTAACTACGTATAAGGCGATCGTAAGGTAATTACGCAACTACGTCGCAACTACGTAATCGCGTGCGAGCACGCGATTTGGTCTCCGCGCCTTAGGCAGCGAATTTAGAGGCCTGGGAACGAGTATAAGAATAGCTCTCCCCCTTAAGTAGAAAAGTTCTAGATTAATCCTTTATCTAATACAATTACAACTTTCCACTCCATCTTCCTTGGTACTTATCTAGTGCCCTACCTTTCTTATCTCGGACCTACTTTAATAAACCTACTTTTCCTCACTACCTACCTTTTACCTCCGTCTCCGTACTCTACTTCTAAGTATGGCTTTTAAATAAGGTATCTAAAAATCGGAGTTATATTATAATTTATAGCTATAGATCTACTATTATAGAGGGCCTTAATTTGTTTACGGCTATATTCGGCGTTCCTAAAGGGTTATATCTTTTTTACGTATAATTACAATAGATATAGCCTTATATATAAGATTAAATCTTATTTAAGGATATATTCGACACTTCCGAAAAGTTATATTCCGTTTTAGGCGATATTAACCTTCCTAGATATTTATATCTTATCTACAGCTGTTTAGAATAGATTCGGCTATATATTAGCTAATTCCGAATAGTTACTCTCGTATACGACTTTATTCGGCGCTTTCAAAGGTTTATATTTCTAATATATACAATACCCGATCGGTAATCGTACCCTCCTATTTAATTATAGCGTAAGGTCTACTACCTTTATTTTATATACTTAGGGGCTGGCTTTAGTTAAATCTCCTCTTACTATGTAGGGGGGAACTAAATTACGGGATACTACTAAAATTAGGGGATAATACAAATTTGTATACAGTAAAGATTCAACTACATCCCCAGCATTTAAAGCAAATCCAAAAACTCCAAAATAAATCCAATCGATTTCTCTAGGTTGGACTATCCAGATTCTAAAGTTACACTTATATTCGATCCCCCCTCGTTATAACCAAGAGCGAGAATACTATATATCGCGGGTTTATGTAAGAGGTTTATAAAGAATCGTTACAGCTCCCTTATTTAGGGACTAAAAACGATACACTCTTCAAATCTATACTCGATACTGTAACTTGTATTGCTTGTAATATTAATTTCTATTAACTCGTTGGATGTAGAGGGTGCGATTAACGCTGTGATAAGCGATGCCCTTATATAAATTACCTAGTGTCCCGTAATTCAGGTCGTGTCCCGTAATTTATCCCCCCCCTACGTAGTAGGGGGAAGATTAACTAAAGCCAGCCCCTAAGTACGGAATATTCCGTTTTATTTCTATCTTTATATACTATTTACTTTTAACGACTACGGTAATTTATTCCAATATCTATTACATTAATCTTACTAGGCGGGTCCGGATAAATAATATTAGCGATTTTAATAAAGAAGAAGTACTTTTAAAAGTATATCCTTCCGCGCCTTGGATTCGGAGTCCTTTTAAGACTTTATTTAACACTTTAATAAGTCTGTAAGTAATTAATCTATCTACTAAAACTTATATACCTATGCTAATACCTTGGTAAGATAATTCTTTATTTAGTTTCTATATAAATTATTAATATCCCAATAATAATTAAATAACTTTCAGATACCCCGAAGAAGGTTATACGGGGCTTTATAAATATAGCTATTTCCTACGCGTAAGTAAACTTTATCCCGTACTATCGCCAGGGAATATTTTAAGAAAAGTAATAATATCTTAATTCTTAATATTATATCTATACTAAGTACTATCTTACTTATTTATTACTCGCGATAATATAACTAATAATATAGCCTTTATCGACGAATTTACTGGATAATACATAGTATTCGATATAAATATTCGCTATACAGACTACAGTACATCTCCTTAATACAGTTATAACCAACTTATTTAATTGTTTTCTATCTACGGCTATAGTTAATAAAGCAATTATTCAATATATAAAGCAACTGGATTAAACTTACTACCGACTCTAATAATTATCCCGATAAAGAAGATAACGAAGAATATACGCTAGTGTTTAGTAGCAAGTAGTTCCTTATTTACTTTATTAATAATATACAAACCTATTAAACTTGGATCTTATTACTAAAATTTAAAGGATTGGGATTTATAAACTGGTGCCTGAAGGCAGTTGGAATAGAAGGGTAATTACTGAAGTACAGAAGGGTAAGCGCTGTAATATAGTACTTACAAGGTAGGCCGTGTAGTTACTAAAGTAAACTAGGTGTAAGGGGTTAAAGATGATAATTAAATTCGTTAAGGAGGAAAAGAAATCCTATCTCCCTCCCTAGGGTCTAGCCTTATATATACAGAGGCGGGCTGCCTGTAATATAGGGGGCCCTATTCCCTAGTGTGGCTAGATTAATCGCAGTAATACGGTAGCGTTATTCTAGCTATTTCTAGCTGTTACAATCTGTTGCACTCCGTAACTTGCCGCTTTGCTACTTTACTACTTGCTGCGATTTACCTTGCTTGCGTGGAGGCTTTACTCCGGCCATGCTACTTAGCTACGCTTAACCCTGATTAGCCGGAGGCTCTGCTTCGGTATATATAAAGAATATACCTTGTAAATAGTAAGTAGGATTAACCCTGTAATATTTAACTGGTTATCCTTATAAATAGCAAGTTAGATTAACTCTATAATAATTAACTAGGGTTATCCTTGAAAATAGTAACAGGGATTTTCCTAGTAAAAACCTTAGCATATCCTCTTATTATTATATACCCCCCTTAAGCTAGATAATATTTTATTATCTTAGCTTAATTTGTAATAATAAGCTTTTTATTTATCTTTTCTTATTTATTTATTTATACGGCTGTCTAATTTATTAAGCTTTTTTAAAATAGATAGAATAAGAGGTCTTTAACATTATTCCTTTTCTACTAAGCCTAATCGTTTACAAAAATTAGGAAATTACCATATTTCTACTCCTTTATTCAATAGATGAGCTATATTAGTTTAACTACTTCTATATATAACTATTAATTTATTATTTTCTACTTCGTCGCGAATATAGTAATAAGATACTTCTCTTTATTTAGTTCTTTTATAAAATTCTAGATTTTCACCTACGGCTTTAGCTAATTCGCTATTAGCTACGAGAACTGGTAATATATTAAATTATCTTCAATTTAATATTTTAATTATTCTATTTAAGCTATATATAAGAAACTGTAGTTCTTTTCTAGTATCTCGTATACCTTAATATTTAGCTTTAGTACTACTAAGTACTTAGACTTTCTGTAAAGTAGTATACCGACTAATTTCCAAATAAGAAGAATACCTAGGTAGTAGTACTACGCCTCGATAATAGATTATCCATATAGGCGGTATCTATATATCTAATAATTCCAGGAATATAAATATCTATTATAGTATTAATAGCTTTATAGTATAAGCCGTAACGTGGTCTATTATTTCAATAGCCCTAAATACGATCTAAGGCCTTTTAGTAATCTGTTCCTGGATTAGAGGTAAATCTGAAACAGTAATTAACTCCGAAGCTAATATCTAGGTAGGTTTTCAACGATAAGTATAGTAAACCGCCTAATTATTATTAGCACATTTTAATCTCTTTATTTAAACCCCTATCTATAGATTTCTATAGTTTTAAAATATTATCTAACGTAGTAGAATATTTACATATAGTATTCTTATAAAAACTACTTAATAATATCTGGGTATACTTATCTTAATATATAATAATACTCTTTCCTTTATATATTTCGAGTTTAAGGCCTAGAAAGGTACTAGGTTCGCCGAAACCCTAGATTTTAATAGTTTTACTTTTCCTTCTATTACTTCTATTATTTTATTTATATCTAGTACTATAGCGATTATATTATCTACGTAGTAAAGCAGGAAGATAGAGTATTTAGGATATAAAGAGTAACCCTTATTATATTAAATACTATAAAGCCTACTTTAGCTACGGCCTCCTTAAATTATTTATACTAGAGTTTAGGTAATTACTTTAGACCGTAAGGTACCTTATTTAAGTTACAATATAACTCTTTTCCTTTTGTAAAACTAGTAAGTTATTATATATAGATTTTGATATCGATTAAGGCGTATATAAATACGTTTTAACGTCGTATTATAGAAGAGACTAGCTTAAAGATAAAGTAATAATAAAAACTATTATATAGGTTTCCGGTTTAATAATAGTACTATAGGTATCGATATAATCGATTCCTAAGACTTAGTTAAATCCTTAGGTAACCTATCTAGCCTTATACTTAGTTTTGTTTAATCAGATTAGAGTATTTCTTAACGTATACCTAGCGGTATCCTGGGGCTTTACACCCTAATAGTAATTTACCTAAAGTCTACATCCCTTAACAATCTAGTTCTATAACCTTTACAGCTATAGGACCAAGCTATTCTTCTTTTTCTAGACTATTAATTACTTATTTATAAATGTTTAGTTCTAAGTATATATCTTTTACTATATTAATAGAGTATATATCTTAACTTAATTCATTTATATTATCCTTGTATTACTAATATCTCCTATATAGAGTATTACGAGAAATAACTTTATTTAAACGTAGTTTTCTCTTCTTATTAATATTTACTACTAGAGAGTTTACTTCTAGAATATTATTATTTAATTCTAAAGTACTAGTATTGATTTCTTCTTCCGGAGTATCTTCCAGACTTTAAGGAATAGAACTATAATGTTATAAACGTATTCATTTCTTATTAATTTCTACGTTATTACTTTATAACTCTATTTCTATAGTATTATAAGTATTTACTTTCTATAAGTTATTATCCTTATAGTTAAAAGGATTCTCAGGTACTAGAAACTTATGTTCTAATATCTTTAAGTCTCTAACCTAGATTAGTCTATTCCTTTCTAAATCCCAGATACGATAATTTGTATCTGTAGTTCTATATCCTATTAGGGTTTCTAGAATACCTCTTTGATCTAGTTTACTAGATACTGGTTTTTGTTTAAACTAAATTAGAATTTTAAAGGTTCTAATATTATCTATATTTAGCTTTATTTTATATTTTTATTCGTACAGAGTTTTATAGCCTAGTTACCTATACAGAGGTTAATTATATAGATATGCGACCGCTAGTACTACTTCCCCTTATAAATACTACGGGAGCATAGTAGTAACTAATATAGAGGGCGATAAGAGGACGAACTAAGGGACTACTGGGAGCGATAATATAGTATAGAGAGCGAAGACTAACATTAAGATAAGAGAGATCGGAAGCAGCCCGGGGGGTGGTAAAGGTCGGGACGGGATTAAAAGCCGTACTTAGAAGCAGAGTACGGAGACGGAGGCAAAAGGTAGGCGGTGAAGAAAAGTGGGTCCACTAAAGTGGGTCCGTGATAAGAGAAGTGGGGGCACTGATAAGTGCTAAGGAAGATGGAGTGGAAAGTTGTGATTGTATTCGATGAAGGATTAATCTAGAACTTTTCTACTCGAGGGGGAGAGCTATTCTTATACTCGTTCCCAGGCCTCTAAATTCGCTGCCTGAGGCGCGGAGACCAAATTGCGTGCTGGCACGCGATTACGCAGTTGCGACGCAGTTACGTAATTGCCTTGCGATCGCCTTACATGTAGTTACGTAATCTGCACGCGATTACGTAGTTGCGCACGCGATTACGTAGTTGCGACGCAGTTGCGTAATTGCCTTGCGATCGCCTTACATGTAGTTACGTAATCTGTACGCAGTTCTTGTAATCAAGCAGTCATTTGCCGACTAGTCGCACAACAAGTGTTACGACTATTATGTGGCTGCCTGCAGGGCACTATTGCGTATGTAGTAGATACTATATGTAAGTTGGTGCAGTGGAGTATGTAATCGATTATAACGATAAGACCTTGATTGCCAGAGGTCGTAAGTTCGAATCGCACTGCGCGCACTAAGATAAATCTTATTATTATACGGGACGGGACCGAGACCGGAACCGACGCGAGCGCGGGCAGAAGCAAAGCCGTGGGAGGTAGTAGTAGTAGCGCGAGCGGACTTAACCTAAGTAGCGAGATCGGCCTTTGTAGGGAGATGTTTTCTTAGGAGTTCTAAGCCTAGAGGAAAGCGGAACGAAGGTAGGTCGAGGTCGGGTCGTCCTTAAGCTAGGCGGATAGACTATTAACTACCTTAACGTAATCTTAGTACTTATCGTAAACTTAAAAAGAAGGGGGGTTAAAGGGAGATTAGTAAGAGGGAGAATAAAGGAGGACGAAATATTAAATAAAAGGAATAACTAGTTTAGTATTTATAATATTTATCGGCGTTAAGCTTCTTCTTATAGTAACGGAACGAGCCCGGGATAATATTATATTTAAGGGGGCGGTAGCTTTAGGTATTAATATATTAAAAGTAGATATATTTATAAGTAACGAGGAGCTTAGCCTTAAAAACGTTAATAATATATTTACGAGTAAAGGATAATAAGAAGGAGAGGCTAATATCTAAGCGGAGGCCTTCTTATAAGGAGTAGCGACCTTATCCTTCTTCGTAACGGGGGCTACGGATAAGCCGGCCGAAGGGCGCTTTATAAATAAACTAATAATCTAAATATTATCGCTAATAAGGGCGGCACCCTAGGGGACACCGTTACTTATAAGAGTAGAGGTAAATATCGGGACGAGGTTAGGTAAAAGGTAGAAAGCTAGAGATAGAAAAAGAAAACCCGGAGGTAGATAAGAAGAAAATATAAAAGGATTAAGGGGGGCGCGGGGGGTATTTAGAAGGGGAGAAACGGCGAATAAAAAAGAAGAAGGAAGGAAGGATAAAGGGGGGGAAACCTTTTTATACCCCCGGGAGAGCCTTCGAATACCCGGGCCTAGGGATCTAAAACAGGGTAACGGAGGTAGGGAAGGAAATAGGCTACCCGTATAAACGGCTAATATATATGGATAGGAATAAGGGTAAAGAAAGCGATAGGAAAACGAAACGGGGAGATACGAACGAAGAAGTAGGAATCCCCTAAGGTAAGGGAAGACTAGGGGTAGCCCGAAGACGTATATATACGTACTATTTTCCTTTGTAATATGTACGCTTGGATAGGTATAATACTTTTTTGTTACTATACTAGGTAGTAGAGACCTAGACTTGTAGATTAAAGAAAAAGACTAATAGAAGAGGCCGATGACGCCTCGAATAAGGACCGCTCGCGTAGGAAAAAAGTATAGATAAAGGGACCGTATTCCTTTAAAGGATAATTTATAAACTAGAACGGTAGTAAGATAATATATATATATATATTAATTAGTACAGCTTGTACTGTATTTAAAATAATTTAACTAACTATTTCTACTTCGCCGTTCTATTAGATAGTATACGGTAAAGATGTTTATATATTACTCTATCTTTAACGAGCTTAGCCTTAAATCTTTTATTAATAAATTCGCCGACTTCGTTACTCGCGAATATATTAATTCTTTTATCTATTTAATTTTCAGTTTTAGCTTTAAAACGGTTAAAAGCGTTATATGCTTCGTCTTTAATATTTAAAAGTTCAATTTCTAGATATTTAGTATCTAAATCTAGAAAGGTAGTAATATATTTATTTTCATTATGAGTAGGTAGCTTAATTAGACTATAAAGATTAGATCTTTCTCTAGTAAATTATTCATATTTTATTAGTTCTAGTATATTAGATATCTTATTAATACTTTATTTCTAAATTTACCTTTAAACATATACTACATTCTGTAATATTTTTATCTTCTGAATCTAATAATTTAGATAAAGTATTTTAATTATATTTATTTTTTTAATTGGATATAACTGCTTTCTAATTATTGAAAGTAGTACTAGTATTAGCCTCTTAAGGGTTACTTATAACTTGTTAGCTTTATTTAAAAAGATTACTCTTTGTAGAGAATCTTAAACCCTTAATTGATTTTTCGCTAATATAGCTAAATCGTCAATATAATAAATAATCTAAGTCGTATATAACTTTAGATACTTTTAAAACCTACTTATTAGCAAGTAGTATATTTTTTTTAAATTGGATTTGTATAGTACTCTTTATAGTCTTACTAACTATTTCTATTAGAAGCTAGTATAATTTTCCTAAGATAGTTCTAGTAGTAATGAAAGATCCTAATTAATTATCTTTAGTCTTTATAAATAGGGAAACTCCCTTTTCGTTAAATAAAGAGTATAGTCTTAGGTTTGCTTAACTAATCAGGTTAGTACCTATTTCTGGCATATAAAGCAAGTTATTTAAAGTTAAATACTACGTAGTATCCTTACATTTAAGTATTATACTTCCAATTCCTTAGATAGTAATAGTTTTAATATTCCCCTAGCTAACTTGATTTTCGGAGTTACAGAAAGAACTAAAATAACTTGTATTACAAACTATATATACTTCTCCAGTAGTATATAAGATCTAGTTATTTATAAGGTAGAAGGAAAACATATATATTAGAGTAGCCAGAACTAGTAAAGACGGAGTACGCGAGTAATAACTATATAAGATAATAAATTAAACTCTAGCCTCCCCCTATAGAAAGGGGTTAGCTATCCCCTATTTATATTCCCTCCAGGGGAGTTACTAGTAAACGCCCCTTCTCCTTTCCTTCTTCGCTACTCCTAAGTCCCTCGAGTAGTCCCCCTTTATAGTCGGGCCTACTAAAGAGTACCTACCTTCCCTTGTAAAGTAACTTACCCCCTTTATCTCCTCCTTACCTAGCTATCTTACCTTTCTTCGTCCTTCGTATTATAAGCTAGTATTAAGGTCCGAAAGTAGTACTTAGGTCCGTACCGTCCTGGTATCCTTATTATTATACCGTAATAGCTGCTTTAGGTTGTCCGGATACGGCAGACGGCTACGCCGCTACCTTTAAGCGTGCCGTAGTACGGGGTGGTAGCCTAAGGCTACCTCCCGCGCCTATTGCGCGCCGTCCTGTCGCCCTGCCGCGTTTAGCCCCTCGCTAAGTCCTGATATTAATTATTACAATCTAGTATAGTATAGTAAATCTACCTTGCTTTTTCCTTTATTCCTATAACTCCTTGGATATTAGTTAGCTGTTTAATTATATAAGGGGTATTTAAAGTTAATACCTTAAGATCTCCGAATAGATCGATTTCTTCGTTTAGATCTCGGTCTAGCTCTATAGCTTAAGTAGTAGAGTTTGTAGGCCCTAGATTAGGTTATTCTAGTACTGGACTTTCTTTCACAACTAAGGCTTTTAGAATTATCTTATCGCGCTACTCGCAAGCCTTATTCTCTCGTACTAGCTAAGTCTTAGTAGATTCTTTAGCCTTTTTATTCTTTAAGGTCTGGATTAGAACGCCGTTACCGCCTTTACCGAATAAATTCCAGCAGTCTTTCGTACTATAAATAGATTTATTATAGAAATTGTAGTACTACCCTTTAGTCTTTTTCTAAGGTTTTTGTAACGCTCTTTTATAATAGTATCACTATTAAAGCGTACATTATTACGTAGCTACACTACAGTATAAGGTACGTAGTGTGGTTACTGAAGTAAATAAGGTGTAAGGGGTTAAAGATAATAATTGAATACGTTAAAGAGAAAAGAAATCCTATCTCCCTCCGTAGGGTCTAGCTCTATATATTACAGAGGGGGCCGATTGTACTACAGGGGGCCCTATTCCCTAGAGTGGCTAGATTAATCGTAGTGGTACGGTAGCGTTTTTCTAGCTATTTCTATGTTTGTAATCCGTAACTTACTACTTTACCACCTTGCTACTTGCTACGATTAACGTTATAGTTATAAGAGGATATTCTAAGTTTATTACAAGGATAATCCCTGTTACTACTTATAAGGATAACCTAGTTAATTATTATAGTGTTAATCCTACTTACTATTTATAAGGTATATTCTTTACACAAGCCTAAACAAAGCCTCCGGCTAAGCAGGGTTAATCGTAGCCAAGTGGCAAGGCCGGAGAAAAGCCCCCGCGCAAGCAAGGTTAATCGTAGCAAGTAGCAAAGTAGCAAAGTGGACAGTTACGGAGTATAACAGATTATAATAGGTAGAAACAGCTAGAACAACGCCACCGCACTACTACGATTTATCTAGCCACTCTAGGGAATAGGGCCCCCTGTATTACAGGCGGCCCCCCCTCTGTATTTATAGTACTAGACCCTAAGGAGGGATATAGGGTTTCTTTTCCTTCTTAACGAAGTTTTATTATTATCTTTAACCCCTTACACCTTATTTACTTTAGTAACTACACTACGCACCTTATGCTGTAGTACAGCGCTTACCCTTCTGTACTTTAGTAATTACCCTTCTGTGCCCACTGCTTCCAGATCCTAGTTTATAAATAACTAAATAAGAGAATAATTAATAAAGAGATAACTATTCTAACTCTTTACCGTTTACTCCCGCTAAATCGCGAAATTTATCCTTTAAATCCTTTAAAGCTTTAATCTTCCAACTTTTAAGTAAAACAATTTGCTTTACTGTATCCGGCTCTAGCCGATTACGGCTTTTGGAAATAATATTACTTCCAATCGAGGGAATACGCTCTACTAATACAGGGGTAGCTGGAATAACAAGATATCTTCTAGCTATTACGCTTAGAACTAGATACTTTAAGCAATATAAGCGCTGGTAGTTAAGACGATTAATCTATATAAATAGTTAGTATTTAAGTATACTAGTTATAAAGATATATATATTAATAACTTACCTTTTTACCCGCTATCGACTCGCGTAAATATTCTCTATAATCTATATAGACGAGTATAGAATTTGGCTTCGTCGTCGGAATCGTTAGCGTTATCTTCGTTATTCGAGTTCGGATTAAAGTACTAGATTTCTTCCTTGATACTAAGAGTAATATCTTATATTTATATATATACGAATAAGTAATTTGTATAATAGATTAATTACTTATAGAAGATATTCCTCTTTAATTAGCCGAATGATATCGTATTCCGTAGTTACGCTAGAGTAAAGCTAACAACCTTATAGGAATTACGTAGTCTTAAAGCGAGGATTAAGAAAGATAGTAAATACATAGGGCTTATAGTAGATTTGATATTCTCCTAGGGTATAGCGCGGAAAGTATCTTACTAGCTTCTGAAAGCTAGCCTTAATCGATTTAATAAAAAGATTATACTAATCCGCTTAATAGTTATTAGTTATATAAATACGATAGTAAGATTAGGGTTTAACTTACTCAGTCGGGTTCGTTTATTATTCTTTCTTAAAAGTCGATAATAATTATGCCTCTCGAACTTATTAAAGATCTAATATACAAAGAGTAAAGCCTTATTAGCGTTAATATAATACTCGCTTTATAAACGCATAGTAAGCTTAATTTAGAGAATAAAAGTCCGTTATAGTCATTCCAGAGTAATCCATTCAGCCAAAGATAAGAATACCGTTTTAAACTCCATATTTTATATATTACGGCGTACGTAGATTAGTAGCTCCTTAAAGTTAACTGTAGTATTTTATATATAATAAGTAGAACTCTATCTATCGTAAAGGCGTATCTAGTATTAGTTATAATATTAGTATTTATATATACAAAAGGTTATTTAATAATGAATAGAAATATAGACTTACCTAGTGGAATAACTCTACGATTAAAGTCTTTTAAAACAAGATTCTAATCCTTTACGCGTTATACTCCTTCTAGGTTCTCGTAGTAGTCGCCTAACTTCGTAGACGTATTTAATTCTTCCAGAAATTCGTTGTACTCGAGTAATAAGATCTAGATATTGGATATAAATATTAGTAAGTAGTTAAGTAAGTTAATACGTTAATCACTTACTACTAAAGTGTATAATACAGTTTTCTTCCTCTTCCTTCTAGAACGTCGATATAATCCTCTAGATCCTCGTTAAGTTCAATTAATCGCTAATTCGTATATCGTAGTATCGCTTTAATAATTAAAGCCGTAGAAGTAAATCCTTTAAGTAGATCGCCGGCTACTATATTACGAATATAGACGATATAGCGGATATTATATCTAAACTCCGGCTACTGGCCAGTAAAATCCTCGATAAAGGCGTTACTATTCGTAGCATTATCGCGTGTAATACTAATTAACTAATAAGAATATATTAGTACAAATACTATAAGAGGGGTGATAAGTTACTCACGTAAAGGTATTATTCGGGCCTATTTGACATTATGGCTTAAGTACGAGAAGGAATTCGGCGTAGATACAAATCTCTATATAGCTTTCGTCGAGGTCCTCGAAAAGTATTAAATATAAATAAGAATTAGTAAATTAAGATATTTATATCGATAGATATATTAAATATATTACTTACCAAGTAGTTTATGGATTAACTTAAAGTCTTTATTTATATAGTTAATGATAATACTAAGATAACCGGTTCACGTATTTAAAGTCCAGATATTGAAAGTTAAGTAAAATGTACCGTAGCACTCGATATTAGCTTATAAGTCGGTATTAAACGTAAAAATAAATCCATCGAAGGTAGATTCCAGTAGATCTTGTATATTCTTTCGATTCATCGTAGGTACGTTACTTTAAATAAGTAAGTATAGGCTAGTATAGGTAATTAATTCTATAAGATAGTATTAAGTTATTTACGTACGGATTAAAGTAACGAATTAAATCTTAAAAGGATTCGGAATCCAAAGCACGAAAGAATATATTATTATTAACAATAAAGGTAAGTACCTTTAATAGTACGGCTTCTGTATTAGGGTCGTTAATAGTATTGCTTCGGCTACATTTAGTAAGGACTAGGCGGAAGAACTCGGAATTAGAGCTATTAATAGCTTGGTAAACGGAAACTAAATAAAATATATATTAAATTAATATAGGTAAACTTATATAATAGTTAAGTAAAGTGTAGATAACCTATATTTTCTTCTTGTTGCTTCCGAAGCCTTATTAAAGGTTATAAGATGATATTTAGCATTATAGTACGGATTATCTCGAGTAATTCGAGCTAATGAAAGTAGAAATAGATAAGGTATAGCTTCCTTTACACCTAATAATAATATATTAATTAGTAAGTCTTAATAAGTAGTAGTAAGATAAAGTAAGTAAAGTAAATACAATATCTTATACGTTATATTAAAGAAGTAGTTAAAGTCTATTGTAAACGTAAGCTAGTACCTAGTAAACTAGATTAATAAGGTATTTTAGGAATCCTAATATAATATAAAACTACAGATACGAAATAACGTATCTGGTATTTAGAAAAGAATAGACTAATCTAGGTTAAAGACGTAAAGATATTAGAAAAGAAGTTTCTAGTACCTAAAAATCCTTTTAACTATAAGGATAATAATTTATAAAAAGATAACAACAATACTATAGAAATATAATTATAAGATAATAACGTAGAAACTAATAAGGATTTAGTACGTTTATAATCTATTAGCTTTATATCTTAAAGTCTGGAATAATTTATAGAGTCTTAAGAAAATACTAATATTTCGGAATTCAAGAATAATACTACTCTAGAAGTAAGCTCTCCGGTAGTAACTAATAAGAAACTATATTAAAAAAAGTCATTCCTCGTAGTACGTTTCATACGAGATATTAGTAATATAAGGTTAATATTAATAAAACAAGTAAAGAGTTATACTATATTAATATAGTAAAAGATACGTATTTGAAATTAAAGACTTATAAATAAGTACTTAATAGTCTAGAAAGGAAGAATAGCTTAGTTCTTTAGCCGTAGATCCTATAGAATTAGAAAGTTAAGAGACGTAGACTTTAGGTAAATTACTACTAGGTTCTAAGGCCTTAGAACGCCGCTGGGTAAATATTTAAATTACTTTCTTTAACTTTATTAAATAAAACTAAGTATAAGGCTAGATAGGTTACTTAAGAATTTAATTAAGTCTTAGGAATCGATTATATCGATACCTATAGTACTACTATTAGACCGGAAGCCTATAGAATAATGTTTATTATTACTATATCCTTAACTATTCTTTCTAATAATACGACGTTATAAACGGGCCTAGAGTTTAATTTCGTAGTTAATTTCTATTTAAGATTTACCTCTAATCTAGGAAAAGACTACTGGAAAGCCTTAGATCGTATCTAAGGCTATTTAAATCATAAAGTATTGTACAGCTTATACTATAAAGCCGTTAATATAATAATAAATATTCCTAGAAGTATTAGATATTTAGATGCCCCCTACGTAGATAAATTAATTTAATCGTAAGGCGTAGTACTACTACCTACGTATTTTTCTTATTTAGAAATATTATTAGTTAGTATACTACTTTATAAAAGACCTAAGTACTTAGTAGTACTAAAGCCGAATATTAAGGTATACGAGATACTAGAAAAGAATTATAGTATCTTACGTATAGCCTAAATATCATAATTAAATTACTAAATCTAAAATGGTCTATTAAACTACTAATCTTAGTAACTAATAGCGAAGTAGCTAAAGCCTTAGCTGAAAGACTAGTACTTTATATAAGAACTGGATATATAAAAGTATTATATTATTATATTCGTAGCTAATTAGCGAATAAAGAACTTCAGAAGCCGTATTTGGAAGCTGAGTACGGAGGCGGAGGTAAAAGGCAGGCGAAGAAAAGTAGGTCTACTAAAGTGGGTCCGAGATAAGAAAGGTAGGGCACTTAATAAGTGCTATAGAAGATGGAGTAGAAAGTTGTGATTATATTATATAAAGGATTAATCTAGGTCTTTTCTACTCGAGGGGGAGAGCTATTCTTATACTCGTTCCCAGGCCTCTGAATTCGCTGCCTAAGGCGCGGAGAATAAATTACGTGCTGGCACGCGATTACGAAGTTGCGTACGCGATTACGTAGTTGCGACGTAGTTACGTAATTACCTTGCGATCGCCTTATACGTAGTTACGTAATCTATATGTAGTTCTTGTAATTAAGCAGTTATTTGCCGACTAGTCGCACGACAAGTGTTACGACTATTATATGGCTGCCTACAGGGCACTGTTACATATATATGTAGATACTATATGTAAGTTGGTACAGTGGAGCATGTAATCGATTATGACGATAAGACCTTAATTGATAGAGGTCGTAAGTTCGAATTACACTGCGCGTACTAAGATAGATCTTATTATTATAGAACTAATAGTTATATATATAAGTAGCTAATATATTAACTAAAGTAGTAGAAATATAGTAATTTACTAATCTCTGTAAGCTATTAAGCTTAGTAGAAACAGAATAACGTTAAAACCCTCTTATTCTATCCGTATTAAAGGTTTAATAAATTAAACAGCCTTGAAATTAATTAAAGAAAAAAAGAGTAAAAAGCTTATTAAGATAAAAGTTAAGTTAAGATAATAAGATATTATCTAGCTTAAGAGGGGTATGTAATAATAAGAGGCTGTCGTTAGGCTATTATAAGGATAATCCCTATTACTACTTATAAGGATAATGCTAGTTAATTATTACAGGTTTAATCCTATTTACTATTTACAAGGTATACCCTTTATATAAGCCGGAGTAAAGCCTCCCCGTAAGTAAGTTTAATTACAATAAGTAGTAAGTAGTATGTTACGGAGTATAATAGCTTATAACAGCTAGGAATAGCTAGAAATAATGCTACCGTACTACTACGATTAATCTAGCCACTTTAGAGGATAGGGGGCCCTGTATTATAGGCGACCCCTCTTTGTATCTATAAAGTTAGACCCTACGGAGCGAGATAGGACTTCTTTTCTAACTTAACGAATTTAATTATTATCTTTAACCCCTTATACCTTATTTACACTATATACCTTATACTATATTATAACGCTTACCCTTTCGTACTTTAGTAATTATCTTTCTATATTAATTACTTCTAGGTGTTAGTTTATACAAGGGAAATAATATAATAAAAAGCCGGCCGTTAACTTAAACCTTAAAGAAAGCGAAAGCTAACGCGATTAATATAAAACCTACCGAAGTCCCTTACCTACAGGCTATAGGTATCCCTTTAAGAGAAATCTATATTCGAGAAGTATGATTTATATTTTCTAAGATTTATATATAATCCTATATTAAGTTAGAGGAGCCGAAGTATTTAAAACGTAAGTCCGAGTTATAAGGCCTATGAAAGTAAACGTAGCCGTAGACATAACCTAGATAAAGGCCTAAGTACTATAATATGGAGTAATCGTAAGAATAATAGTAAAAATAACCTTACCGGAGCTTTAATAGAAAATTAAGTAAGGATTATTATAATACTTTAAGGTACTAAATCGTTACTTAAAGGCGTATTATTAGGTTATAGTTATAAGGCTAGTTACCTTAAAGCATCTAGTAACTTAAATATCGGTAAGCGATTTAAAGAAAAGTTAACAAAAAGTAAAAGTTAGAATAAGAAGCAGAATATCCCGAAGGATAAACTTAATATTTATAAGTTAGTAAGATATAATAATCGTCTTAGATACCTACTTTATAAACTTGTAATAAACGGAAACTACTTTTATATTACTATCCTCGTCGAATCCTTAAATGACGGATATCTTAGTAACTAAGGGATATATCTCTATGTATTAGGAATACGTTTTATTATAGGCGATGTAACTAATAAAACGGATACGTTAACTATAACGTTTAATAAAACCGTTTGAAGGTAGCTATATAACAATTACTAGAGGAATAGTAATAGTAGAAGATATATTATATATTCGGATTAATAAACTCTAAAAAAAAATTAATAAACGCGAAATGTATGAAGATTTACTTTTTAGCCTTTATCTCCTTAATAATAGTAACCTCTATAATAGGGTAACGTTTAATAGTACGTATTATATATACTAGTAGGGTTAACGGAAGGTGATTTGGTAGGACGAAACGTAGAAGCTAGGATACTTTAGGAAACTAAGTTAGGAGCAATTATATATAGTTAGTATTATAAGGTATATAAAAAGCTTATAAAGGGTAATATAAGTATAAAACCACTAGGAGCCTAATATTATAAGGATTAAAATTAAGGAGGCTATAATAAAATTATATTATAGAAATCTAACTAGGTAGACGGAACGGACGTAAGGTAAGCGGAGGATTATAAAAGTAAGGGTTAATTAGAAAGTAAGGAGATAAAGGGAAGATGAAAATAAACTATCTATATATTACTTTATAGTAAAGAAGTAAGCTACTACTACTACGCCTTAAACTATTTATAAGCGATAAATATAACGTTTATTTAACGCGCCTAAGCGATTTACTACTCGATTAAAGGAGCACCGGTAATAATAAAACCCGTAATAAATAGCGCGTAAGGGGTCAGGTTACCGAAAACCTATTTATCGTCGGAACGCTTTTTATTATACGGCTCGGGAGATATAAAAGTATACGGCACGATAAGGTATATTATAAAAGAGTTCCGTTATACGAATTTACGTTAAACGTTCTTATTAATTATAAGTTAACAGTTAGAGTAATATAAGTAAAAGTAATTCGAGAGTTAGTAGGAAGTACGATAAGGGAAGCGTTATAAGTTACGTATAGAAAAGCCTTTTTGGAATTACGCGTTGGGAGGGGAATAAGAATAATTTTCAACGGTAATTATTTTGATTTCGGTTTACGATAGTATAACTATAAGGTCACGAATATAAGCTTGTTAAAGTAGGGTTATAACTGTATTTATTTCATTTTAGTTTATAATAATATAGGGGTAAATATATAAGCTACCGTAGGAAGTACCTTATATATTATAGGCTACGTCTTATATAAATCCTAAGCTATTAGCTCAAGGCTTAAGCTATACTAAGGTTTAAACGGGTAAGGTATATATTAGGGTTCCAACTTACTATAAGCTATAGTATACGTATTATTATATTTCGTTATATTAAAAGTATAGAGGAACTATTAACTATTTATTACCTAGACCTCTTCCTTATCTAATACTTAATATTTTTAGTTTAGATTTAGGATTTCGGTCTTAAATCCTAACACCCTACTTATACTTTAACTTATATAAGGAATTCTTTTTAAATAAACCTTAATATATCTTACTCTATAATAATTATCAGCCTTTTTAAAAGTATCTACTTTTAAAGTAAGGATCGAGGAAGATAGTAAATAAATATAGTTTAAAAGTTTAAAAGTCAAAGTATAGCTAATTATTATAGTTATAGTACTTAAACTATATTAATCCGCTTAGTAAAGGCATTATAAGGTAGTATTTAATGATTTTGTAATATATTAATAGAATAAAACTTATAAAGTCGGAGTCTTCGATTACTCGCGTTTAGAAGTCGATAGTACACGCTTCGAAGTTATTAAATATCAAATAGATAAATAATAATGCCTTATTAACGTTAATACTAATATAGTATATAAAACTCTATCGAGTAAGTATATTTAAAAACAAGGTATAGTTAGTTAAATAAATAATAGTAGTAGTAATAAGTTATCAAATGAGAAAGAAATAACGTTACTTTAAGGAATAATTCTTCGGCGATAATTAGTAGGAAGGACTTCTTAAACCATTTTCCGTTTAATATCCTCGGAAAGTAAGTTCTTAATCCTAAAAATATATTTTACTCCTAGAGCGATTCTTCGAACTATATTAATAAGATATATAAAGGAAAGTATTAATAGTTAACTATATACGTAGTTTATTTAACTTATTAGAGTAGGGTATTGTTATATATATAAAACCTAGTATAACTTTCTTTAAAGCTTTCGAACGTTATTTCTGAATAAATAACTAATAGTTATAATACGATGAAAGGTAGTTAATCTCACTTAATAATTAATAAACTAAGTTAAAGTCTGTATCGCTATACATATAATAATACAAAGATAGTTAAATTAAGAAATCGAAGTCTATATATTAAAGATTAAGTAGAAATTATATTATAATTCGATATTTAATAATAAGTTGGTATTAAACGAGTAATAAAGCGATCGAAGGTTAAATAGAGTAGGTCTTTTATATTCTTTCGATTAATAACCGGCGCGTTACTAATAATATTATAATATAAATATAAGTTATAAGTAAGTAAGGAAGTAAGGTATTACTTACGAATTAAATTTAATTAACTTATAAAAGAATGGTAAATCTAGGCGCGAAGGATATATTGTTTCTAACTGTAAAGATAAGTCTTTTTATAAAGTCGTAAATAGTATTAGTTTAGCTTTTCTTAAATGGGACGGGTAGAAAGAACTTAGAATCTAAACTATTAATCGCTTGGAAGATAGATATTAAATAACAAATAAGATACATTAGTACGAATTAGGCTTAGATAAGTAATGAACAAAAGGATTACTTCCGCTTTTTCCTTATAGCCTCTAATACTTTATAGAAAGTAAGAAGAGGATACTTTCGATTATAATCCCGTAAATAACTCGAACTATGAAAAGTAGAAACTACTTTTATATAGCCTTTTAAATAACTAAATATATTATATATTTAGTTAGTAACGATTAACAAATATAGGTTATTAATAAGAAGAAAGAAATATAACTTACGTATTATATTAAATAAGTAACTGCCTTTCCTTAGTAAGATCGACTAGTAGTAGCGTTTTTGTAAAGAAGCCTTTTATAAAGATATAAGCCGAAGAGTTGAATTGAAAATCTAGTATATAAAACTTAGGAGTTAAGAAATCCGGGTTACTACTACTACTACTAGTAATAGTAGTAGGGGGGGTTGGCGTTAGAGTCGTTATCGGGGTCGTTAAAAGACGATACTATAAAGAAAGTAAGAAGAAAAATAGAAATAAAAAATAAAAGGAAGAGAATAAGAATAAGAAGAAGAATCGGAGTTATATAAGTGAATAATAAGTATTAGATGTAAAGATAGTATTGCTAGCTTATATAGTCTACTATTATAGGTAAGATATTTAGATTTCAAGGGGAAAACGACTTCCTTATATAAAAATAAAAGAAGTAAGCCTTACGCTATAATGAAATAGCATCGAGGGTATAATCCCTAATTAGATATAATAGAAATATAACTTATCGGAAGCGTTAAATCAAGCTGTAAACGAGGTATAACCCTTTAGAAATAGCTAATATAAGGCCGGATCTATATTAATAAGCTGTGAAGAAAGTATTACCCTTCGAAAGCGCCGAATAAAGCCGTAAACGAGATAGAACTATTTAAAAACGCCGAGTAAAGCTATAAACGAGATATAACCTTTCGGAGACGGCTTAAATAAGGCCGGTTGTAGATTGATTAGCTGTAATTAGGATATAACCTTTTGGAAACGCGGAATAAAGCTATAGACGTAATGTAACTCTTCGGAGGTAGCTTAAAAAAGGCCGGATCTAGTTTAATTAGTTATAACTAAGATAGTAAGATATAACCCTTTAGAAACGCCTAATATAGCTATAAACGAGATATAACTAATGGTTAACCGCTTATATAAAGCCGTAGAATACAATACCCCTTTAGTTAGTAAAGACCTAATTTCTAAAATCTAATTATCTATAAAGGTAGCAATCGCTAAAAGCGCTATTCCTACTAAGGGTTATATAAGGCTAAGCCTAAAGAAAGACTAAATATATTTCTAAACCTACGCCTTTACTATAAATCTAGCCCTTTAAGGGTTATTCCTACTCTTAAGTACGCTAAGGAGGCCTAGGAGGCCCTAAAGGAGACCTACGCTCCGGAAGGGTATAGTACTCTACAAATTTATATTTGGGCATTACTAGATATCGATCTAGATAATGTCGATAATATAGAAAACTTCGTAAAGCGCGTGCGCTATTTAACTAGCTAACTACTAGAATTTGTAATTAAAATACCAGAGGTAGTAATTTCTAAACTAGTAAGGAAGCGCCTTCTAGAGCGATTTAAGCCTTTAACTAAACTCTATTAGCGTAGTTACGCTATAATAAATCCACTTATACGTTAATAGAATTATTAAATAAAGTCTTAGATAAAGATCGTAAGACGAAGGCTAAAGAATCTGTTACAACTAAGATTTAGACTAACGTAGTACGTAATAACGTATACCTTAGTAGCTATACTTTTAAAAGCGTTAAAAAGCCCTGGAAATATACTAGAGGGTAGGATTATAAGTATTATAATAAATCTACTTATAGTACGGAAGACTATTAAAATATCTTTAGTAAAGATAGTAACGGCGGTTTAATCTATACCATAAAGAATACAAAGGCGAAAGAATCTACTAGGATTTAGCTTATAAGAGAAACTAAGGCTCGTAAGTAACGCGAAAAGGTAATTCTAGAAGCCTTAGCTAAGAACAAAATCCAGTACTGGAATTACCTAATCCAGAGCTTATAAAAAACTTTACTAGTAGAGTTATAAATCTAGACGTAGATTTAAACGAAGAAATCGATCTATTCGGAGATCTTAAAGTATAAACTTTAAATATCCTTTATATAATTAAAAAGCTACCTAATATCTAAGGGGGAATATAAAGAATAGGAAAAGTAAAGTAGATTAATTATACTAGACTAGATTATAAAAAATAAACTTTGGATACTACTATAGAAATATATATAGTTTATATTATAGGTTATTTAGTTTGTTCCGTAACTCCAAAATCTAAGTTAGCTAGGGCAATATAAAACCTCTTACTATCTAAGGAATTAGAAGTATAGTACTTAAATTTCAAGATATTAAGTAGTATTTAACTTTAAGTACCTACGTTTATATACTAGAAATAGGTATTAATCTTAATAGCTAAGTGAATCTGAAACCATACTCCCTATTAGATAAAACGTAAGTTTCCCTATTTGATAAAAATAAAGATAACTAATTCAAAAGCCGTACTTGGAAGCAGAGTACGGAGACGGAGGCAAAAGGTAGGTAGTGAAGAAAAGTGGGTCCACTAAAGTGGGTCCGTGATAAGAGAAGTAGGGGCACTGATAAGTGCTAAGGAAGATGGAGTGGAAAGTTGTAATTGTATTAGATGAAGGATTAATCTAGAACTTTTCTACTCGAGGGGGAGAGCTATTCTTATACTCGTTCCCAGGCCTCTGAATTCGCTGCCTAAGGCGCGGAGACTAAAATGCGTGCTGGCACGCGATTACGTAGTTACGTACGCGATTACGCAGTTACGACGTAGTTACGTAATTGCCTTACGATCGCCTTACACGTAGTTACGTGATCTGCACGCAGTTCTTGTAATCAAGCAGTTATTTGCCGACTAGTCGTACGACAAGTGTTACGACTATTATGTGGCTGCCTGCAGGGCACTATTACGTATGTAGTGGATACTATATGCAAGTTGGTACAGTGGAGCATGTAATCGATTATGACGATAAGACCTTGATTGCCAGAGGTCGTAAGTTCGAATCGCACTGCGCGCACTAAGATAAATCTTATTATTATACTAATTAGGTTCTTTAACTACTAATAGAACTATCTTAGAGAAATAAAAGCTTCTTTATTTTATTTAAAAGCGGTTAGAGTTCGTTCAGCATACCGATCTCCCCCTTTATTAACGAGGAAACTATAGCAATTTAGCTACTAATAGGTTATTAATAATAGAAATTTCCATTAGATTACTAATAGGAGCTACTAATAGAAAAAAATAAGTTACTAAACTAGAGTTATTATTATGTTATTTTAATCTAATAATATATTAAAGTTTAAGACCGGAATCCTAGGTCTTAATTAAATATAGTAATTATTAGATACGGGAAAGGTCTAGCTAATAGTTAGTAATTCTCTTATATTCTTTTTATACTAAAATATAATAGTACGTATACTATAAGCTATACTACGTCGAAACCCTAATGCACGCCTTGCCCGTCGGAACCCTGGTACAGCTCGGGCTAATAGCTCGAGATCTATACGAGGCGTAGCCTATAATATAAAATAATAATAATTAATTACTAACTAATAATAATATCATTAGTTTTAAGCCGAAATATAACACTCGAATTAGAATCCGTTAAACTAGAATATGTCTAACGATTCTGACGACGAAGCCGAGTTTTATAATCCCGCTATATAAAGGGTATAATACAGGGAATATATACGTAACTCTACTACTAATATAAAGGTAAGATATATACGAGACTCTACTGCTAATAAGAAGGTAAGATGTATATTATTATAATAACTTTTATTAATACTATTATAAGCTATCTTTAAATAAGTCCTCCCGACTACTAGCTACTTTATAATATAAAATATTTAGTCCTTAACGTAATAGTAAGGATATATTTTACAATTCCAGCTACCTTTACTTCTGTAAAGCATATCTTCTTTATTAGAAGTAATATTGTCTTTAAAGGCCGTAATCGGTTAGAGCCGGACAATGTTAAATGTATTGTCTTACTGAAAAACTGGAAGAATAAGGCTTTAAAGGAGTTGGATGATAATTATTGCGAATTAGCGAAAATATATAACGAAGAGGAAGATATCTAGTTATTTCTTTAGTTAGTTAATTCATTAGTTGGTTATTTCCATTATTTCCATTTCTATTATTTCTATTTCTATTATTTCTATTTCCATTATTATTTTATTCGGACTTAAATTGTACTATAAGTTAAGTCCGGACTTTCTTGGTAAGTTATAAGTCTAGGCAGTATCTGGACTAGTAGAAAGTCTAGTTAAGTTATAACGAGCACTAGTTAAGTTACGAGTCCAGGTAATAACTAGACTTAAATTAACTCATTAGTAATTACCTACCCTATATATTTCTAAACTCTTTATTTAATAGCTATAACTTATTCTTAGCAAGGGCAGTATAGTCGTTCTTATTAGGAGGAGTTAAAATAAAACGCTACATAGCTTTAGGTTTAGAAGTATTTCCCTAGCTTTCTTTATAACGTATACGTAGCTATTAGTATAGTACTTTAATAATTACTTCTTAAGATCGTAAACAGTATTACTTTAATATAGTAATAAAGCTAGTACGTTATTTACTATAAGATACTATCTTACTAAAGCGTAGTTACTAACCCTTCGCCTCGTCGCTAGTGTATATAAGCTAAATACGTAGCGGAGAGAATAGCGAAAAAGGTAGGTTATTTTTCTCAGGTTGATAGAGGCGCTTAAGCCCTAAATACTATTCAAGTTTAAATACTAAAATTCCTATCGCTCCTCCTAGGCATGTAAGAGTAGGAGGTAGGGATAGCGTCGACCCCGACGCCTAAAGACTTGCCCGCTCGTCGCCGTATTCTCTTAAAGAAACTCTTCTAGCTCTTCCTCCGGCTAATTTAGAGTTTCGGAAGTTCTCCGGCTCCGTCGGAAAATGTTAACAGTCCTTATATTAAGGTTAAAAGGAAGAGATAAAGGGAGTAGGTCGGCCCCGTCTAGAAAGGTAGTTAGTCCTTATATTAAGAGTTAAAGATAAGGAAATCGCTCCTACGAGCTACGCAGTCCTACTAAAAGAAAAGAAAGTAGTATCGGTCCTTATAGTTAGAGATAGTCGGGTTTTAAAATAGAGGAAATCGCCTCCTCGCCGGTCCCCGATAGTTAGGAAACAAATAAGAAATAAAGAGGAAATCGACTTAAGCCGACCCCGGTAAAAAAAAGGCGGGTAATCTTTATATTAATGGACGGAGGAAAAAGCCGAGAGAACAAGACGACGAGACGAATAGCTCTCGAGATAGGGTCGAGAGGTACCCTAGTACGACCTTTATAAAAGCGTAGCGGAGAGAATAGCGAAAGGTAGGTTGTTTTTCCTAGGTCGACGGAGGCGCTTAGGCCCTAAATGCTGTTTAAGTATTAATGCTGAAATTCCTATCGCTTCTTCCAGGAGCGTAACAGAGCGTAGTACCTTCTTTTGCTTCGTCGTAGCAGTCAAACACCTTCGAATCCAAGCCTACGAGAGTCTACGGGAGCGCCGTCAAGCCAGTTAAGCAAACCAGTCCACTACGCTAGCTCAGCACTTCCGATTCCACCGCGAAAGCGGCGTCTTCACAGTTCCATCGCCCCGTCAGCTCATAAGCAAGAAATTTATCACCATCACGCAATCTACAGGATTCGTCGCCATCGTGCCGTCCATAAGATTCAGTCCCTCCCCCGGGCGCTTTAATAGCTCGCCGGAGAGCCGTCCTCGCCGTTCAAGCGCTCCGCCAACGCGCAAGCCGAAGATTCATCACCATCGCGCCGTCCACAAGATTTAGTTCGTCTCCAACACTCCAGTCGCTCAGTTACCCAGTCGCCAGACCTTCCAAGATCCTACCTCCAGAGCGCTCGAGTCTCCTAAGCAGTTCAGTCTCTTCGGAGTAGCGCCTTCGCCCCGTCAGCACAAGATCCAGTTCGCCTTCAGCACTCTAGTCGCCCAGCAGGTAGACCTTCGAGACCGTCAAGACCGTCCGTCACGTCAGTCAGCGCAGGCAAGCACTTCCGAATCCCACTGCCAGAAGCAGCGTCCGCACCGTTCAATCTTTCCGCCAGCGTGCAAGACGAAGATCTATCGCCATCACACCGTCCACAAGATTCAGTTCGTCGCCAGCCATGCTATTCCACCGCTCACGAGCCCTGCCGTCGTAAGAGAGCCGGCCTCCCAGACCCCAAAGCAAAGCAGCTCTCCGCAGCGCTTTCGTTTCGTCTCCGACTCTCGAGGCGATGAGATACAGGTGCCAGTCGGGAGTGGGCGTGTCAGACTCCCCGAATTCCTCGCCCGCGCCTGCAGCAGTTGCTCCAGCTACGAGTCGTCCCCAGCTATCAGTCGTCCTCGCCGTTCATCGCGCCCAAGTCCGTCAGAGATGCTTCCTCGCAGCTCCAGCCACAAGCAGAAGCTACAGCGCCACAGGGCTCAGTGTGCATGTCCACGCCGTCCAAGTCAGCCATGTCGCCGTCAAGAGTGCCGTTGCCGTCAAGAGATACCATCGTGCCGCCCAAGTAGTTCAGCAGCCGCGTCAGCGTATTTAAGTATTGCCATATGATTGTTGACAATAAGTGCTCAGGTCCACAAGCAAGTCCAAGTCTTCGATTATCAAGAAAGCAAGAGTGCCGCCCCCGAGCAAGCAAGAGTGCCCCGTCCTCGCCGCGAGTCCGCGTCGACGCCGCGGGACTAAGCTTTTCCTTTGTTCAAGAATTTTGCGTATGTGGTGGGTTCGAAGCGGCTAAGCTGTTAAGAACCGGCGTTTAACTGCTCGCTATGTACGCATGGAAGACAAGAGTCTTCCCTTTGTTCAAGACTCAAGAGTCCGGCGTGGGCCTAGAGCTGCGTCCGCGGCAGGGTGACGACCCTGAGTGCGGCCTGAGGCTTTCTGTCGGACTGGTCAACGCTGCCCGAAAGGGATGGATTTCGCTGGCGTGGGAGATACGTCTGCGACGGCGCTGCGTGTGCGAGAGTGTTACGGTCTGCAAGAGGGCCGTCGTAGTTCGCAGGAGCGCTGTCGTGCTTCTTCCTTGCCGGCGTGGAGTGTAAGAGTTGTTTTGGTGCGCAGAAGCAGTGTGGGTGAGTGTTGTCCTCGTCGTTGCCGCCGTGGCAGTTACAGGAGCAGTGCCGCCGTCGTCAGTTTGCCACCGGGGCAGTCGCCTTCGTCCTTTTCGAGCCGCCGCGGCAGTGTCGTCCTCGAGCCGCAGTGGCAGTGTTTTCTTCGTTGCCGCCGTGACAGTCGCCTTCGTCTTTTCCGTACCACCGTGGCAGTGTCGCCGTGGCAGTGTCCGAGTCGTCTTCGAGTCGCCGTCGCAGCTACGGCTCTTGTAGGCAAGAGCCATGGAGACGGAGCGTCAGTCGAGCCGAAGCCTTGTCGCCAGAGTCGAATCCTTTCCGAATCTTGCATGTGTGCTTGCAGTCATCGTCGCTCCGCAGGAGCAGTGGAAAGCCTTGAAGATCTCTGTCGTCAATCAGCACCGCCGTCGAGTCGTGGAGCCGTGGAACCGCTTACCTTCTTGGATCTTGGACCTTGTGTGTGTGCTCTTGCAGTAGATGTCGCAGCGCAGGGGTTTTGGAATCCCCATCGTCATTGAAGCCTTGTCGCCAGAGTCGAAGTCCTTCCGCCAGCGAGTCGAATCTTATGGTTGCTGCAGTCGTCGTCGCTGCGACCGCGTCCAGGCTCTCAGTGCCATTCTCTCGGCCTCGGCCTCCTGCCCCCGGCCTTGTACGGCATAATACAGCCCACGACCCTCCTCCAGATAATCGAAAGCACCGCAGAAAGCTCCCCTACTGGCGGCCGCTGCGTACCAAGATCGCAAAGGAAAAGTCCTTGGGGTCGCTGGAGGCGACCCGGAAGCTGCTGATTACCAGTACGAGGGATCATCTGCCCGCTCTGGTGGGAGCCATCTACGCAGAGGTTGTGACCAAGTGCTTGGAGTGTACGCTTCCGGATGAGTCTGACGACGAGCTTCCGTGTGCAGTGAGTGTAGAGGTGATTGCGAAACTAGAGCAGTGCCGCGCGTGAGGAGTGTTCGCTAGCTCTATAGGAAGACCTTGCTACCTACCTACTTACCTGGAAAGCGACTTCTACTGTGGCGACTATGCCCTCAAGACCAAAAGGCTTCGCCGTTATACAAAAACAGAAATCTCGTCCCCTCCGCCGCAAACAGCCTTCACCCTCGCGCCAATCTCCAACGGATTCCCCTCATGAATGACATAGTGTCCCGCCCGGGCACCCGGCTTGTCGACCCCCAAAATCCTGTACACATTCGTGCTCACCAAATCCAAAGCCTCCTTCTCACTCACCCTCCCCCCGCTATTCTTGTGCACCGTCCCCGCCATCAGCGCCAGGTCCCTGACCTCCCAGTCCTCGGCCGTCCCAATGGCCGTGGCGACGCCCGCGTCGAGAAGCCGGTCAATGGCCGTCCCGTTGGTCAGCGGCGCGCCCGGCAGCGACCGCCGCTGGTCCCACGTGCCCGCGTAAGCCTGCAGCGGCGCGAGCACGACGCCCACCCAGGCCTTCGCCAGCTCCTCGGCCACGAGCCACGACTCGGCGCCGCCGATGATGACCAGCCGGATCGTCTTCCCGGTCGCGCCCTCCACCGTCTTCTTGACCTTGAGCACCGAGGCAATGACATCGGCGCTGTGGACCGTGATGGCGAGCGAGATGTTCGCGTGCAAGACCCTGTGCAGGTATGCCTGCTCCGAGTACACGTCGGCGGGGGCCTCCTTGAGGGCGGCGGCCTCGAGGAGCTTTCGTCGGAGGGCACCGACGGCCGAGGAGATGGACGGCGTGTCGCCGCGCTTGGCTGACGTGTCGAGGGTGTAGTGGACAGCCACGTCAGGTGCGAAGACGGCGTTCTTGTCGAGGACGTTGCGGGCGCCGGTGCGGAAGCCGACGCTCACGCCGTGGTGGGTACCGCCGCCCGAGAACTTGGGGGCCGAGATGGCCGTGGTGACGCCATAGGCGTGGGCTACGCGGAGCTTCTTGTCGTCGAGGGCGAGGCCGTCCTCGGCGCGGCTAAAGGCGGTGGGGCCGTCGGCGCCGTTGTCGGTGTCGGACTCGGCGTCGATCGCGTTGAGGCCGAGGGTGGAGCCAAAGGCGGTTAGCGAGGAGGTGATGTAACCGTTCTTGAGGTCGACGATGGGGATGTTGTTTGTCGATGCCGTCTCAAGCTCGGTCGTGCATGGTCCAATGCAGGTGGTTCTGCCGTTGGAGAAGACGACATTGTGGGATTTGCCAGCCTCGAGGGTATCCGGGAGTTCGCTGCTGGCAATGAGCAGCGTGGAGACACCGGTAAAGACAACATTCTTCATCGCGGTCGGCTCTTCCACGACACGGCCGAGGTCCTCATCGGGGACGATGAGAGTGGCCACTGGTTTCTTCAGCTGAACCGGGTCTTCAAACTGCGCAGTGCCGTCGATCCAGACTTGGGCGGGCGTGGCTCCAACGCTCAGCGGGTCGCTGTCCCAGACCACAATGTCGGCGTCGAAGCCGGGCTTGATCTTCCCCAGCCTGTCTCCAAATCCCAAGCGGTCGGCAGGCTCACTGGTGACGGAGGACAAGGCGGCGTGGTAGGGCAGCCCGTACTTGTAGGCTTTCGCAGCCTCAAACAAGACGTGCTGGGCGTTGAGAACGGGATTGTCCGAGACGTAGATGGGTGTGAGGCCGTTGTCGTAGAGGTACTTGCCGGCGTACTCGGAGCCGAGGTATGCCTCGACCTTGTACCACATGTTATCGGCAAAGAGGGCAGAGGCAGGAGGCACGCCGCCGTATGCGCGCTTGAGGATCTGCTCATGGTGTCAGCTCAGACACTCCAGGCAGGGGCTGGCGGGCTCGGGCTCACCTCGGGAACCAGGTACGTCTCGTGGGCGTGATGGAAGGCCTGGACCTTGAACTTGAACTCGTTGGTGTGGTCTACAAAGGCCTCGAGGTCCGGGATGGTGTAGCAATGCGTGTTCAAGCGCACTTGGTCTCGGAGCAGCGCGCCAAGAGACTCCCAGCGAAGCTCCTGGGGCAGATATCCCTTGACACCGTCCAGCCCGGCGGCGGCCGCGTCACACCAGTCGTCCTGCTCACGCACCAGCTTGGTCGCCTGTTCAAACGCGTGCCGAAACTCCCAGCTCTCGCCCATGCGGCTGGTCGGGCCACGACCGATCTTGCCGTACACGCGCTTGGGGTTCTCGCCGCAGGCCATCTTCATGAAGCGCCAATTCCTGTCGGGGTCGGCCAGCATGTCCTCGGCCGACGTCTCGTTGCGACCATCCGGCTTACCGACGGCGTGCTTGATGACGTAGGCCTCGCCGCCCATGTTATTCGCAGACCCGGGGAGCACGAGGCTGGTGGTAACGCCGCCCGACTTGATGACCTGGATCTGGAAGTCGTTGGGCTTGATGCCGTCGATGGACCGCACGTACGGGGTGATGTCGCCCGAGACCTCGTTGGTGTCCTCGTTGCCGTTTAAGCTCGGTAGCTGGTCGACTCCCGCGTGACTGTGCATGTCGATGACACCGGCCGTCAGGGGGCGGCCCTCGGCGTTGAAGACGATGGCGTCCTCGGACACGGACGAGACGTCAATCGATGGCTCGACGCGCTTGATCAGACCATGTTCCAGGTACACATCGGCGGGTGTCCAGCTCCAGCCGTTGCCTTTGCGTGCGTCTTCAGTTGATGTCCCCTTGGCCGGTTCGCCGACCCAGACGGTGGCGTTCTTGACGAGAGTTGGAGCGTGGCCGTCGATGTAGCGGGCGTTGCGATGGCGGCCAAGGCCAATCGGGTTCCGGGGCGTCTTGCGAAGCTTGCTGCAAGTGTCGAGGTCCTTTTCCAGCTGCTTGATCGACAGCCCATGGACGGTCATGTGTGCCGCGGGGGCCTTGGGGGAAGAGTTGAGCTGCCTCCACTGGGCAAAGGCGATGAAGAGGATGGACGCGACGACGGCCAGCCTCAATGCCGTCATCCGGCGCATGTTGCCCCGCCTCCAAGGCGGTGGCTGCTGCTGCACGGCAGCATTGTAAGACGGAGGGCCGTCTTTGGCGTTCATGGTGACGATGGCGACGTGTGTTGAACGCGAGAGAGGGACGCGCTGGAGCTTGGAGCTTGGCCTGGGGACGGGGACGGGGACGGGAACTGTCACGTGCGCCGCACGAGCCACCCACATCCTGCATCCATCAACCAATGCATCAAATCAGTCGGTGCCAGTTTCTGCACTCTTGTTGCTACGCACCCTCTGCATGTGTGCTTTACAGGAACAGTGGGGGTGGTAAGCTTTATCGCAGCAATTAATCGAATAGCCCGATTTGGCAGGTGGTGAGCTGGACAAGATTGAAGAAGAGACGAAGCCGCCCTGTCCCTTCGTCTAACACGCATTAACAAATGCCGCCTGAATTCAAGGCAACTGCGATAGCTCAAGATATACGGCCGGGATGCGACCGTGACACCGCGTTATCGCGTCCGGTGCCGCCCTTGCTCAAACTGGTGGGCTGTACGGAGTAGGAGTCAGGAGTCAGGACCTGCTCTGTCCCTCATGAATCATTGAGTTGTCATCTGTTGGGTGCATGTGAGGCAGGCATGTCAATCGTGCTCAAGGGCATCTTTTTTCCATGTCCTCCTGGGAGAGGCCCGCGCCTGCATCCACGCATTGTCACGATCCAAACTGCCCGACGTCAATTGGAGCCGTGCAATTGCTGCAGGTTAGGTGGGTGCCACTGTCGCCCACCTGTCCTGCAGATGCCTTCCATTGCCCCCGCCCCATTTCCATCGCCCGCTATCACCAATTGCCCGGGCCGGACCACCAACCTCCAGCGGCCCAAGTCAAAACACACCCCCATGCAGCCGAAAAAAACATCACCACCCACATCCTTGGTGTTTCCCGCACCACCAATCGCAACATCGGTTTCTGCAGCCAATTGCAACAGCACACTTCCTTGACGCTGCCGCCAATGGGATCGGCCGCTGAATGGGATTTCCATCGCCGCCGCCAATCAGAGTGTCATGTCGTTGCAGCCAATTGAAATTCGTGCGCCTGTGAGGGCACACCAACCGAATCCTCCCCCGTCCTCGTCTTGCCGCCAGTCGCTTCGGGCCGCCGCGCTGCGGAACAGTGGAAGGCATGTTGTACAACCTGCCGGGGACGCAAAACCGCAAGTGGTCCCAACAGAGAGCAGGGCCGTTCCGAATCGTGGCGAAGAAGGGCGACCTGGCATACGAACTGGACTTCCCTCCCTCATGGAAAGTACACAGGACGGTATCCGTCGCACAGCTCGTGCCGGCGCCAGAGGGAACCGACCCGTTCGAACGCCAACCGGAGCACGACGTGAGGCGTGTCGTGGACGACGACAGTGGCAGGGTCTTCGAGATCGAGAAGCTGCTGGAAAGAAGGCCAGTTTGGAGGGGACACGATCCGAAGATCGAGTACCTGGTGAAGTTCAAGAGCTGGGGATCCCACTTCAACTCGTTCCAGCCCAGAGTGTCTCTGTTGCAGACCGCCGGACACCTGGTGAGGGCCTACGAACAAGACAACCCGATTCAGGCCAAGGGAAAGCAGAAGGTGGTCGACTCGCCCGAGGACAAGGAGAGTCGGAGCAAGAAAGCCAAGAACGCCAAACCTGTCACCCTGGAAAACACCGAGCCGGCCGGACCACCCGACGAGCTGGGTTTTGACGAGGACGAATACGCCCGGCAGTGTGACGAGAAGGCAGAGGAGATCGAGGAGCTGCTCAGACTCCAGACTGCGGCGACGGGGTCAGTGCAGTTGTTGCCGTCGGCGTCGGCGATAGGGTTGTGATGCAGCCGCCGTGGTGCTGTCTTTTCCACTCTCATGGAAAAGATCTGGATACAGTCGGGAGACCACGGCGACGGGAGAGGCCACGGCGGCAAGGGACGCGACTGTAACTCCGTACTTATCCAGAGTGGAAAAGACAGCACCACCTCGACTAACGAACTGGTCGAACCGGCCAAAAACCTTTTACGAGACCTCCATGATGGTGGTGTCCATTCCGCGTGGATTGGAGAGTACAGCGAGGTGGACAGCCAGTACCATTGACAGCAGAAAATCCCAGACATTCTGCCAGCATGGTGAGAAGATCTGTATCGTTTGGGACGTCAGAAAAATACAAACGTCTACTGTGCCATGGAGTTTGTATCGTACCACGGACAGCATCGTATACCAGACGTCAGGCACGGTGTAGATTCTTTGGTGCCAATGATACCTAAAGACACTGGACATCCATCCTGGTATGGCGGTTGTATAGTGGCAATGATAACCAGAGGGTCCAAGAAATCCTTCTGATACTTGGGGGGACTGTTGGGACAGTTGGCATTGAAAGACATTGGGCATTGTATAGATGGGTGACATTGGACATTGTGTCCTGGTGCACCGGCCTGCGAGCCTTTGCTTCGGACACGGCACCCAAGATGGCTGGGAGACTTGGATGTTTTATGACCACAAAGAGTGAATTGTCTGATGTCTACAGATCAGGTACCTTGTTGTGGATGGTGGAAGTGAAGGATCAAAATGTTGTGTGTGGTGTCAAGGTACAGCACGTTGAAGCGATTCCGACCTGCAACACCTGGCATTCCAAACGATCATCCCAGACTTGACGCGGTGTCTGGGCCGGGGCAAGTGGACCGGACACGGGCATATGTAGAGGGAGGAGAGCAGGAAACCTGAACCAATGTGTTGAATGAACAAGAGAAATTGCATCCACTCGAAATACACGCCATCTCTCCCCAGAGCCCAAATGGAACAGGCTCCTCGGTCATCATCATAAGGTACCCATCCAACCTGCCAGTGCCACCAAGTTCAGCACCATCAGTCTAAAAGAAGTCGTCGTCCTCATCTTCGTCGTCACCCATGCCGTCTTCATTGTCCAGCTTGCCACTGCCTCCAAGTTCAACCATGAAGCTTCCGTGCTGCGGTTGATGACTCGCGGCCGCCGCCGCAAGGGACATCTCTCCTCCTCCTCCTCCTCCCCCCCCAAGGCCGCGTCCCATCCCTGCGCGTTGGAATGCCGTCAAGGGCTCCTGGGAGTCTGGCCATGCCAAGGTGGAGCCGGCAGGGTGGTGGTGGTGGTGGTACGTATGCGAGGGCAGACCGAGTGCCGAGGGCAGACCGTGTGGCGATGGTGCCAAAGTCAGACCGGAGCTGGAATGGGTACCATGTACGAGTGGTGGCGCACGCTCGCGGCGGCGGCGCGACTCGAGAACCCTGGCGGTCACTCCTCTGGAGGAGCCGTCGTGGAGCGAGGCCAATCTCTTGGTCACCCTCATGAGTGGTGCGGCTGCCATCAGAGGCTCAATCTCGGACAGAGGTCTCTGGTCACGATGGCGGCGGTGACGCGGACGGGGACGGGGGCGGGGACGGGGGGGTCGTGCAGCGTGGAGGATGGACTCGGGGTTCTCATGGGACCGCCTTCCTTCTTGTCAGCCAGCACGATCAAACGGAACAGGGCAGGGCGAAGCGACTCACGCGTTCAAGGCGGGCTGAGCAACCTGCTCGAGATTCGCCCCGGCCGTTTGATCCGATTCGGCATCATCCATGTCTCGGAGCGTCATCTTGCGAGCCAGCGAAGAGGAAAGCTCCTCAACTCCAGTGGCGTCGGCATCGCCGCCGGTGTCAGCATGGGGCGGTGGCAACCAATCCAGCACGGTGGCAATGCTCTGGAAATGGCAGCGAACCACGCCCTGGTTCCACTGGTATGTGCCGTCGAGGCCAAGTACCCAGAGGCTCTTCCTCCCCGCCCAGCGCGTGATGTAGTCTCGGACGGTGGCTTCGAATCGGTCGTGGACAACCGCGGCAAAGTCGGGGCCGTGGTCCAGGTTGCAGGCCTTTCGGAGGGCCGGGAGGAAGGTGGATGTATACCACGACTCCGTCACCCGGGGCGGCAGCACATTGTGCTGGACAATGAAGAAGAGGATTGTGGCTCGTATCTTTCTGCAGAATCGGACGAGGCGGACGGGCCTCGGGACCCGGCCGTCGAGGGAGTAGTGCCAGTCGACAGGCACCCCGCAGACGAACTGGCGATAGAGACGCGGTCAGTATGAAGAGATCAACCACATGCACATCAATGCAGCAGCGGCTGGCAACGTGCCAGTCAACTCGGACATGTAGGAGGGTGCAGTGGGCTGGCAGCGTACCTGAGGCGAATTGCTCTCACACATGGTCGGTGGCCGGGAATCAAGGGAGGCAAACAGCGTTGGGCGAGTGTGTGTCGAGAAGGAAGGAGGAAGGGGTACAGCCTGGAGGACATTGGTAAGTTCCGGCAGTGAATCCGTTTGCATGGCTTGCCGGAATCCAGCCCGTCCCGTTTCCCGTCGGGGCAAGACTCCCGTCGCGTGCGCGTCCGCCTTGAGCATGCATTTCCTTCCCATTGGAGATGGAAGATGGCCATGAGTTGGATGACCAAGTTTCAAGGTGCGTCCTGTGGTGGAGAAAGATGCAAGTGTTGACCGCCAAAGTGCTATTATGATATGATATATCTGGGTGGGAGTGGGAAGCCCGAACCGGGAACCTACCTGACAGCAAACGAACGACAAGCAAAACGAATCCATCCCGGCCCCGGCTCCGGCCAGCTCCCCAACGCCGGCAAGCCGCCGCAGAGATTGACAGGACCCAGCTCGCCACACTGCCCACACACGAGTCGTCTGGCGTGTGCCGACGGCCCCTGCAAACGAACGACAGGTATGGAGACGGACATGGCTCGCCTTGACGAGTCGCCTGGTGTCGTGTCTGGTGGCATCCCACCACTCTCAACTTCCAAGCCTCTTCTGCTCGCCCTGGGTCTTCCTCCCTTTTCCAAGTGACCTCAGCCAGACAAGCGGTCAAGACTGCATCCATCGTCTTGGGGAGGTTCAAGCCATGATCCAGCCTGCCACGGGGCTGCATAGGTGGGGCTCTTTGTCTGCATGCCATATTGCCAGGCGGTCGCCCCAGGGCCCAGAGGCTGCTGGCGAGAGTGCCGCCGTGTTCAAGACATGTTGAGGGTGGCATCCCTTTGATGTCTCCCCGATGCCAATGTTCTCCAGTTCTCCATGAGGGCGAAGTTCTGGAGAGTTGAAATACCCTCCGAGTCGATCTTCCTCGTCGACAGCTTGCCCCCGGGCCTCTTCCTCGACAACTTGTTTCCATCCCTTGTTCACATTGCCATTGCCGGCGCGTCGGGCCTGTCGAAAGTCGGGTGACGCAAACAAACCACCATGTGTCCCAACAACTCACCCGAGGTACGTTCCCGATTTACCAACGTCTCCTTGCCACTTGGCGTCCGGCACCATGGATGCATTGCTCACCAGGACGGGGGCAGGTCCACTGCGGCATAGCACTCGACTTTTATCGCCGCAACCCCAAAGCCAAAATGCGTTTGTGCCTGGCGACCAAAGCCAACATGTTGCGCCAGATCTTTGCGTGCGACATCTTGCCTCACCGGATCGACGACGAGGGGTTTGAGGAACTCTTCCTCCCCCTTGTGCGCCAGAGGTGCAATGTGATTGATGGCGGGAGTTCCGGCCAGACCGTCCTCGCGCTCTTCGACCATCGCGTCAGACTTTGCGTGCGCCGGTGGCTTCCGCAGCAGGGCCTCGTCACCAAGGTCAGCGGTCATGACCAGGCGGGTCTGTGGGCGTGGGACCCGGCTGTCGTCAAGCGCTGGTTCGGACCTGGGAGCGACATCGAAGCGTTGCTCCGAAGCCTGGGTCATGTCAACCCTTGGGAGGAGCCACTGGAGGACAAACTTGCAGGTACTGTGACGACCCTTGACCCTTTTTCACGCCACCCCCCGCTGCGATGGCCCTGTGCTGACCTCGATGTCGTGTCCCAGGCTCCCTCTCCCCCTCGTCGCCCTCTCTCATCTCGACACCCCGAAGCATCACGACGACCGGCGGTCCCCTTGGACAACTTGAACAACCACGGCGCCCGACGACTCCGACAACCCCAACACCGTGCGCCGCCGCCCTTGCTCGCCGTCCTTTGGTGGCCGAGGGCGGCCGACCGCCGCACGTCATACCACCCCCGATGACACCCCAGAAGCAGCTGCGAAGCACCAACTTCTACACTGGCAGCCCAGGAACGCCAAGCAGAGCAGCCCTGGCACGCTCTCGACACGCACCGCCCACTCCCAAGGCTGCCTTGCCGAGCCGGGGCTGCTGGGGAGAGGCGCAAGATTGGCATCCCACTCCGAGTCCTGCTGCTGCTGATGACCGAAACTGGGCGCCTCCCTCGCCCAAGACAGTCTGGCCGGCAGCGGCACCTCGACTGCCCTTGAATGCGGCCCATTACGCCCCCTCGATTGCTCCCTCGGAAGACGGCGGCGCCCGGATTCACGCGTCCGAGCGTGGATATCATCGGGGACGGCTGGCGCACACGGTGCGGGAAGAAGACGATGTCGACAACGACGACGACGAAGACGACGATGACGACGACAGCGTGGACCTCGACGACGGGGGCGCACCCGGCTGGCATGCCAGCGACGGCTACCGCAACGACAGAGATGGTGTCATCGTCACCGCTCCTGAGAGCGTCCAGCCATCATCATGGCACCGCCACCAGCACCAGCACCAGCAGCAGCAGCAGGATGCGCCGCCGCAAACCGGCAACCAGCCTGAGGCCTACTACCGATGCGACATTAGCGCGAGGCTCTCACCGGCCGGGGACGTCAGCGGCCTTGACGAGGGTTACAAGCGCTTTCTGCGATCCCTGGCCGTCTCCAAGAAGGCGAGACGGCTTGTCGTCGAAGCCGATGTCGAGGCGACTCTTTCCCTGTTTGAGGCCTTTCATGTGCGCCGCCCTGGGGACCGGGACCGAGGCCTGTCTGCCGACAACCGGCCCAGCACGGGCTGCGGTCAGAGTCGCTGAAGCACGCCTGGATGGTGATGTTGGTGGATTTGGAGTGCTTGGGGCAAGGAAAAAAAAGAAGAAAAAAAGGACCAATGTGAGCCGTCGAGGGATTTGGAGGGCGGTGATGGAGAGATGGAGCGGTGTTGTTGGTGGATTTGCCAGGTAGATAGCCAAGGAATGAAAAAGTTGATTTGATCATGAGGGCCGCGGTCATTCCCTCATTCCTTCTCCAGGCCCGGGGCGGCGCGGTCGGGGGGACATGGGTGATGGGGGTGACAACTTTCTCTGCATCCAGTGTTTTTTTTCTGTCTTGGGCTGGGCAGCAGCCTGGAAGCTGGAAGGGAAAAGGGAAAGCGCCCGGCGGTCGTGCATATGGAGAAGATGGCCATGGACGCTCGTCGAGGGCGACCTTGGACGAGGCGACTTGGGCGAGGCGACTTGGGCGTGCCGGAGCTGCAACTTGACAGAAATGTCAGCCGATAAAAAGGCACGGAATGGAGGAGGGTGCAGTGGCGGTTGGATGGGAGGGGCCGGGGGCTCGACTGGTGAGCTGTCCGACCATCATGGCAAAGTTTGCAGCTTCGGCATTCCATCCACATGGCGCGCGTGCCCGACGCGTCAACGTGAGAGATTGAAATTTGAGGATGCCACAGCAGTGCACAGGTGCGGGGCAGAGTGAGGGGCAGAGCGCGGGGCAGACGGGAGTGCAGGGCAGAGATGCTGCTGTGGTTCAGTGGGTTGGTTCACTGGTTGCGATGCTGGAGGGGCAACTGGAGGGGCAACTGGAGGGGCAACTGGAGGGGCAACTGGAGGGGCAACTGGAGGGGCAACTGGAGGGGCACCTGGGCCCGGGCACCCCCACTTCTCGCGACGAGTGCATCCCGCAAACCTGGCACGTTTTTTTTAGGGCCAAAACACCACGGCCATCGAAAGCAGACGCGTCAAGGCCCAGGTCTCGCGCCGGCCGCCTCGCACCAAGTCTCCCCAAGAGCCACATGCATGTCCCGAGAACCACCATGGCAGCAGTGGCAAGGCAGAAGTGGCAAACGGATTGACCTTGACGATGACATCGGGGTGTTTGCAATTGACAGTCGCCATTGACGGTCGCCATTGACAGTCGCCATTGACAGTCGCCATCGACTGGGCGAGTTCAATTGACGCTGACAATTGGGGTGTTGCAATGGACACTCACCAATTGATGATGGTTGCATTTGACGCCGGTGACAATGGGGCAATGGGGCAATGGGGCAATGGGGGCGTGCCTGGAAGCCTGGCACCGTTGGTCGCGGGAGGAGGGGCGCGACGACCCGCCCCACAGAATCCAGGGCGCCAAGTCACGTGACGGTCGCCGTTTGTCACCGGTGTGCTGGCCAGGAGGCGCCAAATGTCCTGGCCAGGGGGCGCGAAATCACGTGACGGTCGCCGTTTGTCACCGGTGTGCTGGCCACCAGGCGCCAAATGTCCTGGCCACCAGGCGCCAAATCACGTGACGGTCGCCGTTTGTTACCGGGGTCCTGGCCAAGGAGGGGCGCGACGACCCGCCCCACAGAATCCAGGGCGCCAACTCACGTGACGGGTGCCCGTTTGTCGGCGCGTCAAAGTATCGCGCCGAGCCAGCATCACCACCATCATCACCTTGATCAGGGGCTGACACATCATGCTCGGCCGACAAAAGGTATTGAATCAAGGTACTGTCTCGACTAGTCTGCCTCGTCCTTCCCCTTCCACCACCCACTCTTCTCTTGCTTGCAGTAAATTTCGGCCACTTTGCTCAGGTACAACTGCAGGCTGCTGACGAGCGCGGCCTCGCCTTCTTGGATGACTTCAACTTGCGGAAACCAACCCCCCCTTGCAATCACCCCGTCGACTTCCTTTACGATTTCCAGCGCTTCTTCGAGCACCAACTGCTCGGCGTCCATCTTGCCACCCATCTCCTTGGCCTCCTGCTTGATGGCGTTGATGCACCCGCACGCCACATGCACGTTGGCCACCAGCTTGCCCGGGCCCGATGCCGTCTTCTTCTCTAGCTCGCGGATCTCCCTCTCCTCAAGCTTGATGAGGTCCCGCCGGTTTTCCAAATCCCGCAGCTTGTCGCCCTCTCTGGCCAACCACTCCTTCTTCTCCTCCAAGCGAACCCTGGACTGGAAGATGTTGGAGCCGAGCGAGTTTCTTTCCACGTACGCCGGCTCCACCGACTCGGACCTGCAAAGGATGGTGATCTTGACAGGCGCTACAGCAAGGTCCCGGAGGAGCTCGCTCCGCTGCGCTTGAGCGTGGAGCAGGAGTGCCGCCGCCTTCTGCGCCCGGTCTCGCAGACCGGCCTTTCCGCTGAATCCTCTGGCCAAGGTGTCGGCGAGGAGACGGTGGAACCACGAGCCTTGTCCGCCTGGCGAGCGGGCAACCGACGTGGCGAGCCTGGCCACGGCCGACTGCGTTTGTTTGACCTGCCTCGGTGTTTGGACAATGACGTTGTGGAGGACCGGCAAGCCATGTTCGGCCGCCCGAGCCTCGGCATCAAACTCGGCCGAATCGGGCCGCAGCTCCTTGATACTTTGCACGCCTGTCCTCACATCCAACAGGCATTTGTCGAGGTCGACGAGAGAGGGAGCGAAGACGGAAGGAAGGGCGGCGTATGTCGGCGAAGTTTCCCATGCCTGCCCCGGTGGCGTGGCGTCGCACCATCGGGTAACCACCGGGAGGTTCATGGGGACGAGAAAGCCGCACGCCCCGTCCACCGCCCGGCCGCCCCAGCCCTGGGTGTAGGCCACGGTGCCGGCCAGAGAAAGGGCACCGAGCGCGGCTGCGACAGGTCCGGCTCCCGCGACAAGGTGTCCGACACCCAAGACCGCTTGCTGGGCGGCTCCCCGATGCGACCAGGCCACCCCGAGCAAGTGGGAGGCTCCCGTGGCCGCCGCGGGGCCCCAGGTCGACGACGCCTGGCCAGCCATCCAGGAAATCACGGCCGGGACGCTGTTGCGCACCGAGGGCGACAAGCAGGCGAGCTTGAGGAACCATCCGTATCCCGAGTAGGCGGACAAACCCAGCCGCAAGAGGGAAAGAATCCATGGTGGAAGCCCTGTCACGGCCCCCACCACATCGAGGACGGAGGGGAGCAGCCCGGGGCTCAGGCAGGCGACCAGCATGATGGATTGGAGCACCATGGACATGCGCGGTGCCATGATGGATGCCATGATGGACCATGTTGTTGCTGTTGCTGTTGCTGTTGCTGTTGTTGTTGCTGTCGTTGTCCTTGTCGCCGCCCGGTCGTTTTCTTGGTCGCCACTTTTGTCTGGTGCCTTTTTGGTCTTGTCCTTGGCGTCCGAGTCCTTCTTCTTCTTTTTTTGCGCCCGGAGGAGGGTGGCGAGGATGCGGCCCTCCGAGTAACCGGCGTTCCGCATCTCTTCTTCCGTGAGACGGGCCATGGGTGGTGCCCAGGAGAAATGTCCAACCAGGTCGAAAAGAGCATGAGCATGAGAGACTGGGTAGGTACTGGGTCTGGGTGGTGCGGATTCCGGAACACGGAAGGCAGACGGGCGGCAGCACCCTGCCGTGTACATATATGCTGGCGTTCCTTTCATACTTGCTTCCAGATCAAACGGACGCCTTGGCACGTCAGCCGGCAACCTGTGGGATTGGATGTTTTCTGCCCTGTGGCCACTGGAATGGCCCCTACCCCTTTCCCATCTTTACTGACAAGTCAAGCTCCCTGGTCAGTGGTGCGAACAGGTCGCGGCGAGCAAAGCACGCTCAGATCAACCATGATTCCGAGCCCCTGGGATTTTCTTGGGCACTTTTTCGAGCACAAAGGAACTCACCTCCATCGCCTTTTCCCCTTTCCCCTTTTCCACCTTCCACCTTGCAGGTTGTTTCCGTTCCTTCTCTTGACACGGCGAATCGAACTCAGCACCACACCAGTTTTCCCGCCATGTGCCTCAGCAATGACGAGTCGGCAAGTTCCCCCTCTCCCCTGCTGTCCGGGTGAGGAAATTGGAGGGGTTGAGCTGGCCATCGGGGCCTGACTGTCAACTGACAGGAGAGCTGACTCTCCCTTTCCCCCCCTGTAGCGCGCTTGCCAGTCAAACATGGCCCTCCTCCAGCGTCCCGGCGCCAGGATCCAATTTGGACCTGGATGCGTCAAGGCGCTCTGGCAACACGCCATCCGATATCCAAACAACATTCGCAACGGTTGGGACGGCCCCGATGGCCTTCGCAAGCGCATGCATCTTGTGCGCCCCGACGGCCATCCGTGGAGCTTGGAGTGGTACGAAACCATACTTCCCAAGGTCCAGGACGCCGTCAGGTCGCGCGTGAGGGAAGCCGTCGCTCGCGGCCTCCTCGAACACGACGCCGAGGGCAACATGGTGTGCGTTGACTGGGCCAGGGGCTTTCTTTGCCGGGAATGGGACGGCGGTTCGTTTGACGAGCAGTCGGGCCGCACCCTCCTCGCCAACAGCATGGCACTGGAACTTTCTTGCTCTCCTCTCCCGCGTCCGACCACCCCGCGTCCAACCAGTCCTCGCCCGCCGCGTTCAAACACTCCTCCTTCTCCACGTCCAACCACTCCTCGTCCGCCGCGTCCGATCACTCCTCCTCCTCCTCCGCGTCCGACACCTCCTCGTCCGCCGCGTCTGCCGCGTCCGAACACTCCTCCTCCTCCGCGTCCGCCGCGTCTGAACACTCTTCCTCCTCCGCGTCCGACCACTCCTCGCCCTCCCCGACGTTCAAACACTCCTCCTCCTTCCCGTCCAACCACTCCTCGCCCGCCGCGTCCGCTGCGTCCGAATACTCCTCGTCCTCCCCGACGTCCGAACACTCCTCCTCCTCCTCCTCCTCCGCGTCCGACCACTCCTCGCCCGCCGCGTCTGCCGCGTCCGAACACTCCTCCTCCTCCGCGACGTTCATACACTCCTCCTTCTCCGCGTTCAAAAACCATTCCTGCCCCGCGTCTCACCGCCCCTCCTCCTCCGCGTCCGACAACTCCGACCCCGAGTTCGACCCGACAAAAGCAGCAGCAGCAGCATCAGCATGGCTCCAACGCTGGCGCGATCGTCGGCCACGTCCAAAACTGGCCTCCCCTGCCTCCCCTACATTCAACAACTCCTCCTCGCCCGCGTCCGAGCACTCCCCCGAGTTCGACACGACAAACGCAGCAGCAGCAGCATCAGCATGGCTACAACGCTGGCGTGATCGTCGGCCACATCCAAAACTGGCCTCCCCTGCCTCCCCCGCGTCCAACAACGCCTCCTCGCCCGCGTCCGACAACTCCCCCCCCTCCGCGCCCGAGCACTCCTCCCCCGAGTTCGACCCTACAAATCGGACAAACGCAGCAGCAGCAGCAGCATCTACATCAGCATGGCTCCAACGCTGGCGCGATCGTCGGCCGCGTCCAAAACTGGCCTCCCCTGCCTCCCCCGCGTCCAACAACTCCTCCTCGCCCGCGTCCAAGCACTCCCCCCCCTCTGCGTCCAAGCACTCCCCCGAGTTCGACCCTACAAACCGGACAAACGCAGCAGCAGCAGCATCAGCATGGCTCCAACCCTGGCGTGATCGTCGGCCGCGTCCAAAGCTGGCCTCCCCTGCCTCCCCTGCATCCCCAGCGTCCAACAACTCCTCCTCCCCCGCGTTCAACAACTCCTCCTCGCCCGCGTCCAACCACTCCTCCCCCTCCGCGTCCGAGCACTCCCCCGAGTTCGACCCTACAAACCGGACAAACGCAGCAGCAGCAGCAGCTCCATGGTTCTACCGGTGGCGTGGACCTCGACCGCGTCCAAATCTGGCGGACTCAAGTCAGTGCCAGTGGTGGGGAAAAACAACAACAACAACAACAGCATGGGAAACAACAGGCGCATGCCACGACAGCATTCATGTGGACCACACCAAATGTGTCGGCCGTCCCCAGCAACAACAACATAGCTCCCGCGCCGGTGGAGTCCTCGGCCGCGTTCACGACTGACGGCTCCGTGGAGAATGCGCACCCCCTCGAGCCCGAGTCGCCCAACCACCACAACGGCGACGACATGTCTGATGATTTGGATTGGCTCGATCGGGCGTGGTCCCTGGACGAACTGGAAGACAAAATACTGCAAGGATCGGACATGGTGGTCGAGACGTTTGTGAAGCTGACGGAGCTCGAGAGCTTGCCGCGAGGGGAATGCTACGAGGCTGCTGGTGGAAAGGCCGAGGAGGATAGACTACGGCTGTGTCGTGATGTGCTCGTGCAGCAGCTTCACGCCCTGGAGGGAGTGATGGACAGGAAGCTCCAAAGAGCCTGTGGTCTGAACCCAGACCGCGATTTCGATCGCCTCGGGCTGCCCCGGCAGTGGCCCATGTCTGGCCTCGTGTGGCGCTGCGTCTGCTGGGGTCAGCAGGAGGAGGATGGGTCGCCCGTCATGGGAAGCTGGCACACTGTGGGCAGGGGCATCGAGGAGACGGGGAAGCACGGAATGTAATGAAGAAGGGAAGAAGAAGGAGGGAAGGATGAATTCACGCTGCTGCTGTCCAACTTGATTCCGGCTTGCCACTCTGATGATGTATCTATCCAAAACAAAAAACAGAACCCAAGATGCCTCGAGACATTCCCAAAGGAAGGGAAAAAAAAGAACCTCGTCATCATCCTTGTCACCGGCCTCCTCTGTCCATCTTGTTTCTGACTTGGTGTCATTCCATCCATTACAAAAAGTCGTCAACATCCCCGCCGGCCTCGGACTTGTCCTGATGCGCGTTCTCGTCCTCGTGGTCCTCCCTGTCCACAACGCCGCCCTGGCGTTCCCCCCTTTCCTGCGCGCGCAAGGTGTGTGCCATCCTCTCCCAAAACATCTTTCGGATGAGAAAGTCGGACCTGTGGGCGGCGTGGAGGCGACGCTGGAACCTCTTGGTTTCCGCCTCGACCTTGTTGTAGAAACCATCCCCCTCGACTTTGTCGTAGGAACCATCCCTTTCGTCCGCCGGGGTCGTTGAGGCTGTCGAGATGGTCGAGGCCGTCGTCAGGGGCGGCCGGGGGGGTCTCGATGGGGTCAGTCGCAAAGGTGCTGGCACCATGCCCTCTGCATGCTCTGTCACGCAGGGCGGGCAGGCAGGTGGTTAGTCGGCAGGCCAGACGCACGAGAGGAGAGAAGAAGACGACGACGTACCGCCAGTGTTCCTGGGTCCCATCCAATGCCGCTGGGTAGCCCTCATGGCGTCGTCAAACACGTCCCCGCGCAGCTCGTGGGACCGCGCAGGCGGGAACGTTCCCGGACCCCCCCCAAACGTGGCCGGCGAGATCAAGCCGCCGTGTCGGAGATGGCTGATGGCCCGGGCCTGGGTGCTGACAGAGCTCGCGATGCTGGGCGCCCTGCCCCTGGACACCATGGATGGCAGCCTGGGCGCGGGTGTGGGCGACGGCCACGGCGGCAGTGGTGGATCCGGGACGCGGTATGCCGGCGCAGGAGGGGAGGACTGTTGCTGCTGCTGCTGTTGCTGCTGCTTGCTGTAGTAGTTGATCAAGATCTTTCTGTCCACCTCGGTGAGCTCGCTGTCGCGCCGTTGACGGAGGGCGGCGACGACGCTGGATGCGATGGACGACTTGGACGCGACCGACAGGGAGGACCTTTCCGAATCGGACATGTTGGCAGGGCCTCGTGCGGTGCCAGCAAGGTACCAAGGTGGCAGAAGAGTTGGAGGGTGCGACGGTGGAGGGTGGAGGGTCGAGGGGCGACGAACGACAGACGGGAGGGGAAGATGGACGGCACGGTGCGGGCAACGACGGCGAGGGAACGAGCATGAACCAGAACTGTTTGAAGCCGTTTGTTGTGGGTGTGGGTGGTGTCAAACGAAGCTTGTGAGGGGACCAGGGGGTTGGTACAAACGGTTCGGTTCCTCACTGCTCAGCCGCAGTTGATACATCTCATACCTCTGACAGAAATCACACAGAACATATCTCAGTTCCTTTACAGGGGCCAATTCATTTCCGAAACCGGCCAGGCCATGTTTGAACTGACCAAGTGGAGAGCTTGTTCCATGTCATGTCGAGTTGTAGTATCTGATGGGCCCCTGAGCCACAGCACACAGCACACAGCACACCCTATGGACACAGCGACAGCACGCCCCATAGACACAGCACACAGCACAGCACACAGCGGCGATGTGTCCCTCTATTTCCTGTCCTGTCGACTTGGCTTCCTGGATTAAAAAGGAGAACTCCAGCCAACAAACACACCCACACCCAAACAGCAACCACCACACCAACAAACCAACCAACACCCAACACAAAGACGGAACCGCCATGATTTGGCTTGCACTGCCAGCCGTCGCGCTCGCCGGCGTTGCCATTCTCGTGTCGACCTCTTGGCCCGGAGCAACAAACGGTGGGCCGACCACCGTGGACGAATACCTCACCTCGGCGTCGTTCAAGACTCCCAGCGGGGGCGACAACATGAACGGTGACTATGTCCGGGCCCGTTTCACCCCGCCGTTTCCTCCGCTGACTTGTGAGGATCCAGGCGAGCTGGCATTCATCTGTCTCGTGCACCGAAAGGCCTTTGAATCGACAGGCTCCGACACGTCCATCAAGATCAAGACGTTTTACGAAGAACTCTCGATCCCCACACCGCATCCCACGCAGGACAAGGACATTGCAAGATTGACGGGCACGTGGGCAATCAAGGCGCTGCAAGCCCGGATTCAAGAGCTGCAGGACTGGGGCATGGACGAGGAGGAATATCCCAAGGACGAGCGTCTCTTGTTGCTCCGTCTCATGTACAGTGTCCTGGCTTCCGATGCGTCGCGAAGGGTCTACAATGCCGTCTTTGTGCCCGGTCTGACAGGCTCCTGGTCGGCCACGGGGCCGTACAAGTTTTTGCGAAAACGCTGTGTCTGGGAGGATGATGATAAAAAGGGGTGGTAGGGGGTGCTGGGCTTGCCCCTGGCTCCCCTGGCTCGTCAGAGCATCACTTCAAAGGGGTGGAGGATGGAAGCACGTGGAGATGGAGAGATTCGGTACCAATTATAAAGTCCTGCAGCAGTCCTTTCTCGTCTTGATCTACAAATGTCTTGTCTTGCTCCGTGTCAACTTGAATCGTGCCCCTTTTCTCCGTGCTCAAGTCCGTTTGACCTCGACACAACCACACCACTTGAACCACCCCGCAACTTTGACGACCCCCCTTTGCCCCGGTACTCGCCCCCAACATTATGGCAGCTGGGAACAAGAAACCCAACCAACATGAACCAAGCGACAACATCAAGCAGCGCGCACGTCAGCTCCAGCGCTTCCACGCCGCACCAGACAACTGGCCAACGCGCCACCTGATCACGGCCGAGCATCTTGGGCGCGCGAGGCTGCTCCAGCCCTCGTTCAAGCTCAAGGACTCGCCCCCAAACGAGCCCAAATGGGTGTCGGCGTGGGAGAAGAGCCCCGGCAGCTTGAACGGGCTCCTGACGGGCCAGCCATGGAAATCTCTTCCGACAGTCCGTCCATCATCGTCCTCCACTATCTCGTCGGCAGCACCAGCAGCCGCAGGGGCGGCCCCGAGCGACAAGAACAGCACGGCCAACAAGCACCTCATCCAACCCGAGCAAGATGGCACCACCGCCACTGCCACCACCACCACCACCACCAAGACAACCCCGTCGGAGGGGAACGGCACCAAACCTGGCTCTGACGCCTCTTCACAAGTCGTCAACAGGAGCTTGAAGCTGCAGCCCCAGGCCACCGGCGGGGGCCGCTGGCTCCGGTCTTCAGGTCCCTACACGCAGTGGCTGGAGGCGCAGGGGGCTGTCAAGGGCGGTCACGACACTGCTGCGACGCAGCCGGCGGTCACGGCGAAAGACAAGGCGGAGCCGGGGGGCTCGGACGACGACGACGAGCCGGATGGGGGAGCTTCTTCCAACGCGCATACGAGTCATCGAGATGGCCATGGCCAACGGAACACGGGCCAAACTCATGTGGCGCGGCCGCCTCCCCAGACGCCGAGGCAGAGTGCCGATGACAACGACGTCGAGGAGGAGGAGGAGCGCGAGATGGCAGTGGGCTCCGAGTCGAGATTTTCGTACCAAGACTGGGACGCCTTTTGTCGTTGGCTGGCACAGAACGGCATGAGGCCGAGCCAGACGGTGCTGTCCAGCAGGGCGGCGGCGGGCAGCAGCGACACGGCGGGACGGAGGGGGAGGGAGGAGGATGACGGGGAGCGACGGTAATTCGGGGTTCATTTTCTTGTTTCGGTTCTTGTTCTTTCCGGTTCTCCATCACGGTGGTTTGGTCTTGTTGGCTTGGTCTCTGGATGCTGTCGAGCCCGTCTCCCATTGAGGCATCGGGCCGTCTTTGATGTTTTGATGTGCGGGCTGCTTTGGGGGAGAGGAGGCGTGCTTTGGTCCAATCAAGACCCGGGGTCGAGGGGTCAAGGACGGAAACGGAACCGTCGCCGTGTGTGGTGCAGTGGTGGTGAAAGATGTCCCGGGTCCAACATTCCTGGATGACGACAGGAATGGAATAAATAAATAAATAAATTCGTGCCATCTCGGGGCCCCTCAAGACTTGAGAGTCAGCTTTCCCCCAGACATTTCCTTTTGCCCAATGCCCTGGCTCTTGACCCGGCACCGGGCTGCAAACAAAGGAAACCCAATCAGAGCACGACCACGCCCGCCCGCCTGTCGGCTGTCCTTCGTTTGCGTGTCGAATCTTGTTTGACTCTTGACTCGGCCCTCGCCCTCTCGCCATCCCCATTCCCATTCCCATTCCCATCCCCATCCCATGGACAACAACACGTCGAGTGCGCGCAGGCGGCGGGGCCGACCACCAAGGGAGGACCCAAGGGAGGACGACGTGTTTCCTCGCCCGCCGACGCCGCCCAGCACAGCCGCGCTGCCATCGTCATCCCTCCCGGGCCCGCCGCGGGGTCCCTCGGCCAGAGCATCCCACTGCTCCTCTCCTTTCCGACGACGACATGGCTCCAAAGCCCGCTCCGAGGGCGACGACTCGTCCGACAACCCCCCCGACGACGAACAACCTGCTACATATGCGCTCTTGCTCTCCTTTGGCCTCCCCGGCTTCGCCCCCCAGAGACAGGCGGTGCACCTGTACTTTGAACCCGCCTGGCGTCCCCGGCCGCCTGTGTCGGTATTCCTCGGGCGCGGCGCGTGGCCGAGGGGTCCCTCCGCTGTCGTCACCTTGGAGCCCGCCCATCCTTCGGCCCCGATCATCGCCGTGCCCTTTGATCCCATCGACATCAACGCCGACCACGATCCTTTCTTCTCCCAAGATCACCATCACGCTGACCACAATCCTTTTTTCTCCCAAGATCCCCATCATGTCGACCCCTCGCGGCTACCACTGCTGCTGCCACCACCGACACCACCACCCCTACCACCATCACACGCGCCGTGGTGGTGGAACCGGCCCTACCTGCAGGGGGTCTTCACCGCCACCGCCTGCATCGCCTGCTGCCTCGTCGCGTGGCAATACGTCGTGCGCCCGGCCATGGACGCCTGGGCCGCTGGCCAAGGGACGGCCGACGACTGGACGCTCGAGTACAACGGGACCGTCATCGCCGTGGCCGACGACATCTTCAACACGACCCTGTCGCTGGAGCAGCCCCTCGACGTCGCCGAACTGGACCTGCCGGGCCACGAGAGCAACCAGTGGCACATGAGGTCGGCCTCCCGGGCGATTGGCGACCTCTGCTCCTTTCAACAAGACCAGATTCGCGATCGGCCCGACCTGAACCAGAGCTGCTTCCACTTCCAGCAAGCCGCCCTTGACTTTGACGCCCTATACCGCGACCACCTGTACCGCGCCGAGAGGCATGGCGTCATCCTGCTTCTCTCGGACCTGCACTCGGCCATCTCCCAGCTCCTGCACCACGCCAAGGACACTGGATATGACGAGCACGACGACCCCGACGACGACCCCAACGACGACCTGGACCCGGGGCCCGAGGGGTCCACCGGCATGGCTCGCTTTCGGCGCCGCTCCAGAGATGCGGGCATGGCCAGCTGGCTTGGGCGAGTGCTGGCCGAGTGGCGGCACGAGTCCCTTGCCTCTCTGCAGCAGAGCGTCTCGGAGCAGGAGCGCATCTTGTCCATTATGGTGGCCAAGGCCGACGACATCTCGGTGGTCGTTGGCTATGAAATGAACAGGCGAGGCTTCAAGACAAGATAGTAGGTTTTGTTCTGCTTCTGTCCCCCCGTCCCTTGGACACCACAACATGCTGACGTGTCCTTGAATTTTCCAGTCCCTGGCAGCTTGAGCGTGGTCGGCGGGGGGCGGCCAAGGCCAACAAATACCGCATCGTCATCAAGAGGCTGTGGGAACGATTCGCGATTGCCGGGACCGCGTTGGAGGGTGTCGATGGGCGGGTGGGCCAGCTACTACAAAACTTGAGGCTGGTCGAGGAGGCTGCCGAGCAGGACAAGCAAAGGCTGCAGCGCATGAGGCGGGTGCTGCAGCTCGGCGTAGCTCTGCAAAACATGGGCTTCCGTTCGATCCATGTCCGCATCCTCCGCTGGTTTCCGCCTGCCCCTGTCCTCGAGGACGCGTTCTTTGCCGGCATACGGCTGGAGGACGCCATGGACAAGTACAAGAGGCAGATGGCTGCTGCCGAGGAAGGGGCATGAAATAATACATGAAATCGGACATTGATGTCAACACTTCCATGACACCACCTTCCATGGCCAGTCCCGTCCATCAGGCACAAGGTGGAAGCAATGACAATGTCGCACCTCTCTCGCCGTTCATGGTACATGGCGTCAGGAAGGAACAGGAACATGGAACCAGTAGCCGTCCTCTGTCTTTGCTCCAGACTTGTCACCAGACCCTCTCTCCACACACTTCAGCCCGGAAGCACAGCAATATCTGGGAGCCGGGCGGCACGCATGTGCTGGTTGAGGAGGAGTTCGACAGCGAATCGGCCATGCGCTTGATCTCAACGAAGATGAGCGTCAAGACGGCATCGCCGTGAGTGTGCAAAATGTCGAGGAGGACGGAGCCACACACAGCTCTCCACCCCGCGCCGAGCTCGACCTTTTCTGATCTTTACAGTCCCAGGCCCTGCATATCATCCATCAGCTGTCCTGCCTCTCCGGCGGTCCAAACTTGACACATAATCCCAACACGAGAGTTTTGCACAAACAGGTAACAAACAGCCTCGTTCTGACAACCTCCATTTGGCCGCCTCTATGCCCACCGTCCACGGCCCAGCCAAAGTCACATCAAGGATGGCCAGGTCCAGCTGGTGCCACCAGCAGCACTATCACCCGCGGCGTCCCGTCCCGTCCCCGGCCTACCGGGGGCCTCCGCTCGACCCGAAGGCAAACGGACTTGCACCGCCGCTTTCCCCTGGCCAAGGTCAAAGTTGGCTGTTTCTGCACCAGACATGCCGTGGGCTCCAAACGTTACCAATCTGGCATCATCTTGCTTGATTCTTGGGGGCTGTCCTGGACGATGGCCGCTTCCCGGTGCAAGGGGCGGAGTTGGGGAGGGTGGAAGCAACCGGATCAGGGGAAGCAAACGGAAAACCGGGGCCTGCAGATCCAACCTTGGGCTCCGAGCAAGCATGTCCATGTCCACCGCTGACCCAAACCGGCGCGCCCAAGACATGTACAAGGCTGGTTGGCTATCCAGGCCACCGGGAGTCAAAGTACCTTTCCTATGAGGCGGTCAACAGCAGCCACAACATGTGCATGGCAGTGCCTCAACCGAGTGGGGGAGGAGGGAGTGAAGCAGCAGTCAAAGGCACATCCATGTCCACCACGCCCCCCAACATACGTACACTCCAGTTCTGGTTTGTTTGTTAGCGCGAGACATGCGAGATACTCGCCAAGGCCGGAAACCGTTCAATAGACGCCTTGGTGATGGAACTGGATACCTATATTTTTGCAGACCAGGCCCTGGAGTCGGAACTGGAGGCGTCCGCTCATGTCATGTAGGCATCACCTCCTTGGCAAGAGGTCTCGCGCTAACAAACAAACCAGGGCTGGAGTGTACAAGGCTGGTTGGCCAACCAGCCAGCCTCGTCTGGCTGGCAAAGGTGCCTCGCCCCAGCACGACGGACATATCTGAGGAAATATCCAGTGGGAGACCGGATCCAGTGTCTTTTCCAGCGTCTGAATCGCATCTACCGTCTTGTCAAAGTCCAGCTCCAGCTCGTGTGACCCGCGGAAGGGCCGGGAGCTCTGAATCGCATCTACCGTCTTCTCAAAGTCCAGCTCCAGCTCGTGTGACTCGCGGTAAGGGCCGGGAGCTCTGAATCGCATCTGCCGTCTTCTCAAAGTCCAGCTCCAGCTCGTGTGACCCGCGACAAGGGCCGGGAGCTCTTCCAGTCATTGACCCGGTTGCGCCCGGACAGCGTGCCGGTGGCCGACGTCCCCAGCTCCGTCCCGGTCGGGAGCCCCGATGGAGTTGCCGGACAGGCCTGCCACCCACGGGTCCAGACTCTTTGGGGTGATCTCCACCCGGGATGGGTTCGAAGCTCTTTTGACATTACCCGCTGATGAGGGGCCGGCTGTCGTCAGTCCATTCTCCTCTTCCGACCCCCGGCTCCCCTGTTGCTGTGGGGGGGTTGGTGGCATATGAGCGCTCCATCCCCCAAGCCTTCGCATGGACTGTAGCCTGCCGTCTCTCATCACCCGTCCCATCGTTCGTAGAGCTTGCCGGGGAGAAGAAACAAGAGATATCTGACCGCGTTGGCAGCTGGCGCCGAATACCAAACGAGAGAAGCACCGTTAACCCCCGCCTACGCTACTCTTCAGATGGCTCACAAAGAGCCATCAGCCTTGCGCCGCTGGCGGTGCCAGCTTGGAGGGCGCCTTGTGGGAGGGGAGCTGACCCCTCGGGTATCACTGTTCCCTCGAACTATTCGAACTACGGCCTGTCCCGGCATTTTCAACGATCCGCCCGCCGCTCCTCCGGCGCCTGCCTCCCGCTCAAGTCTTTCAACGAGCGGATCCAGTGTCTTTTCCAGTGTCTGAATCGCATCCACCGTCTTCTCAAAGTCCAGCTCCAGCTCGTGACCCGCCGCTCCTCCGGCGCCTGCCTCCCGCTCAAGGCTTTCAACGAGTCGGCCTTTAAGCTTGCGTCGGTCCCCACTCGCGCCCTTGACTGCGACGAGCAGCCGGGTCGGTGCAACACGTAGTCTGTCGGCACGGGTGCCCTTTGGGTCTTGCAGGTGGCGGCCACGCCTGCCACATGCCATTGACCCCAACCGACGCCAGATGCAGCCACTCCAGCCCCGACACTCAACGTGCTCTTGGCTCGAGGTTGCCTTGGTGACATCCCAGCTCCGCCAGAAAGGAGAGGCGGCCTTGGTGGCAACAACTCCAGCCCTTGATATCGACAAATCGTCTTGTTCCAAAATACCGTCAACCCATGGGACGGATGAAATGCCAGTGCTGGTAGGACGTGTCTCTCTTGGACGTTGTCCAACACTAGATATTGCTGAATGGCATGGTTCTGGGCAGTGTGGCACAGGGCAGGGCATCCAAGTAGACTCAGCCCCTGAACCCCTTTCTGCTCTGTATATAAGGCTCCAAGGCTACCCCTCTCCTTGGACAGATCTTCACCCTTCAATCAAGTCTTCATTTGTGTCCTGTATCTTTCAGCAGATACGAGGGGGGTACCCAAAGCGAGACCTAGGTCGATATGATTCGAAGTGCCTTTCACTTATCCCCTGGGTATGTAAGGCTCCTACACTCGCCGAGTGCTTCTCATCCTTATCACATCCCCGGGCACCGTTCCCATCCCTTCAACGAGTTACTCGCACAACACAGGCCCGGGCCTGGCCTACAACAAGAGCAAGACCCCGACCTGCTGTGACCTGTAGGCCTATGCTCTATGGTCTGGTCTTGCTGTGCCGTTACCTCCCCCGTATCATAGGCCCACGAGTTGAGCTCGGATGACGGATACATCACGTAATCTTGGTGAGCAGGATATATCTGGTGCGTCTTCTCTAAGACGGGGTTTTGGAGAGTTGACTACCTCGCTTATACAAACCAACGTAGGCGTTCTTTACTTACCTTTATGCTCTCCCTTTCTTCTCCCGTGTCCCCTGACTCCTTTCTAGACTATTTCTGTTTTTCTGCCTTTCCTGAGAGAAATATGCGAGAAATGACCGGAACTCGGTTTCATGTCCGACTCCAAGTCATAACAAATCCCATGTTCTTTGTCATGTCTCTTATCCTGTCTACTTTAGTCCTCTCTCGACTAACGGCGAGCCATCTCGACAGAGGGAAAACTCTGACAGAGGGGCTGCCCTCGCCAGTTTTTTCCCTCTTCCTCCCTCGAGTCTCGACGTCCTTGTCGTCGTTGTCGCATCTCGGCGTCGTCCCCCCCCCTCGTCTCGTCGTCCCTCGGGCAGCCATGGCGACAAACACAACCGCACCAACCGCCGCAGGCGTGCCCGCCGCCGCCGCACACACCACCACCACCAACCACATCATCCGGCAAGCTTGGGCATGCTTGCGATCCGGGGGGCCCTGGCCGAAGGCCCTCCTACCATACGCCAAAGCCCTCCCGAGTATAGGCGCCCTCGGCCTCGTCGTCGAAGGGATGGAGATGGCCTTCCCCCCCGACCTCTACCAAGTTCTTTCCTCGGCGACCCCGCCGACTATCGAGTGGCTTCGCAGCCTCTCGACAAACGCTCCCGGAGTTGCCCCTGCCCCAGCATGGGGCGTTTATATGGTCCTGCTGGAGCATAAGGATCCTGCCTGGCGTCCCCGCCTCTACATTGGCAGTAGGACTGCCTCTGCCGAGGCGGGCGGCGTCAGCTGCCGTATGAGGCAGCATCGACATTGCGAAAAGACAAGGGTGGACCGTCACCAATGTTGGGCTGTTGGCCTGGGGTCGGATCCAGAGGCTCGGTACGCGGAGGGGAAGCCGGCACTATCCTCCGGCTTAAAAGAAACGGACACCACCGTCCAACAACAACAACCTCTCGGCCATCCCCGGCCGCTCGGCATCTCCTGTCCGAGTCAACTGCCGGCCCACGTTCCAAGACACTAGATGCACAGCCCCTTTCCATTACCCCTAAATTATTACCCAATCCACTGGGAATAGCCTCATTTCCTCGGCAAGTCACCATCACTGGTGCCTCACATGTTGCCATAGCTTCCAGCTGCTCATAAATAGGTGGCCATGCCTCACAGATAGTAGTATCTCTCTCTGATCAATACATTCACTTTACTGCCACTCATGACGGCCTCGTCCGGCCACGATTTGAGACCTTTCCATCCATTAGATTCTATGTGACATCTCCAGCCACCTCTCGGCCATCCCCGGCCTCTCGGCGTCTCCAGCCTTCTCGGCCATCTCCGGCCCTCTCGGCCACCCCGGCCCTCTCGGCATCTCCAGCCTTCTCGGCAATCTCCGGCTCTCTCGGCATCTCTAGCCTCTCGGCTTCAGGCCCCCCCGCCGCCGGGGTCCATCGCCAAACTACTCGGGCGACCCCGGGGCCTCCTCTTGATAGGTTTCCGGCACAGCACCGTCGCCACACACTCATGTTGACCATTTCACTGCCATTGGTTACGTTCCTTGGTGTGACAGGGACGACACCGGCCGCCTTCAGGCCTGGATCAAGGGGACCCTTGTTTGCTGGAAGAGCAAGGCCGTCGGCCGTGGCTGGTCCGGCGGGACCGGCCAAGATTCTCTCGACACTGCCCAGCCCTCGATGCGCTCCAATTATGGGACGGCGACGATGCCGACGATCATGCCGACGCCGACTCGTCTTCCATGACGGCGGCACCCACCCCGACCAGCGGGGGTGGGTTCTCAGCCGAGGTGGCCGTGTTCAGTCCCGCGACAGAGGTGAGAGGTCTCTAGGAATGCCGCCACCCAGTCGGCTTGAATCACGTCCACCCTAGAAAGCCTCGAAACGACGACGTCCACCGACGTCCCCGGGTCTAGTGCTACCAAGGACTCGGACGTCCACCCCATCATCCAGCCCCTTGGCGCCGCCATGTCCGACAAGGCTGCTCTGGCGGCGATCCAGCTACCTATCCACCTCGTCCCTCGCCCCGCTCCGCAAGCCCCCCACGCCATCCCCGGGATGACGGACGAGTCGGTGCCGGGGGCGATGCCGTTTGTGGAGGCGGCGGTGCCGCATCACCGCCAGAGGAGGCTGTCCAAGGTGCGGTCGTCGTACTATGTGCGGGCGGGGAGCTCGCGGAGCTTTGCCGGCAGGGATACCTACCTATATAGGAGGGAGGGGGGGCATTCCCATGAGTACCTGCCGCGGGGGTATCATGGTGTCGTGGGCCATCCGAGGGTGTTGCAACGGGCCCTCATCGATGGGGGAGGAGCTGAGCGGAACATCGGGACTAAGAATGCCATGCCTGTCCGGGATATCGTAAATGCCGATCCCAGCGTCCTGCCTATGCCCATGCAAGCAATCCAATGTGCAAACTCTCGCCCCGCGCTCGTCGCGCACCTCGCAGAACACCCGCGTCGGGCTCCGCGCCTCGTCGCTGCTGCTGTCGACGCCCCACGGCGCCCGCGCCTCCAGGTAGCTCAGTGGCGGCGGCGCGATAGCTGGCAGGTTGTCCAGACACGGGTATGTCGACGTCGGGCTCTGTGGTGTTGCTACTTTCGGATTTGATGACAGCCAGAGAGGGAAGAGTCGTAGAAACGCCGGGTCAGTTGGCGGCCGGTTGTGAGGCGTTGTTGCGTGCGGGCTGCCCTGCGACCGGGGACGGACCATTCCCGGAGGCATTGCTCGCGATGTCCTGCCTCTCTCTCCCGGCAGCCCGCTGACGATCATCCAAGACCATCCCGTCATGGAAATACTTGGCGTAAAGGCAGTAGACGAATGGATTCGAGGACTCGGCCTCTGTCGTGTTCGGGACTGGGAAAGAAAAGAGGAAAATGGAAGGAAAACGGAGGACCGAGGTCGGCAGACTTGACACACGCTCGACCGACGAGGAGAGGAGAAAAGGCAGCGACACCAACAATACCAAGAACACGAGCAGCGCAGGGCCAGGGCCTCGGAGCGGCAAGGGGGCTCCCGAGGTAGTGATAGTGGCAGCCTCGCATGCAAGTACTGCGCCCAGCATCTTTGGAGAGGACGAGGACGCCCACGAACGCCATTGTGATGTTGGAGGGAATGGCACCCACACCCACACCGTGTCTGTCTTTCATGATCCGTCTGCCGCAGAAAGGGACAAGCCTGTTGCCAACCAACCTTGGATGACCCGTCTTGAACCCACCAACGTATTGAGGCGCCCCCTTCTTCAACTTGCAATGGACACCCTCTCCTCCGGGCAAACACTCCAGCGACGACGACCAGGATGCCGCCCACCGGAGCAGCCAACGATATATCGTGGTATTGTAGGGCCAGACCGCCGTGATGACCCGGTGCTCGGGATACGACACTGAAGTCAGTCAGGGACAGGGACGCCGCCTCGCGCACCAGCCTACGTCTCGCACTGCCATGGTCGACTGCTCCATTGGGTGGGCCGGACAGCACTGTCCACGGTGGTCGGGGAGCGAGATATGATGCTCTGGTCGTCCTTGACTGTGCTGCCATCGAAGAGGTGTCAATGTCGCCCGATGAAGTCGGCGGACAATGCATGTTTTTTTTCCCGATGACGTCATCGGACAAGGTGGGGGGTTTTGTCCGATGACGTCATCGGACAAAACATGGGTTTTGCCCCCTCCTGTCACCTCCATCGACCCATCCCGCCAAATCAACGAACTGTCACGTGCACCCGCACACAGCACCTTGATGGATGCGCGTCGGTGGCTGAGCTGCCCGGACACGGCGGACAGAACACCAAACACCCAAGCGGCGGCGTGTGGAGTGGTCCAGTGTTCGGTTTTCTTTCCGGACAACCTGCTGCCCTGTTCGTCTCCGCTTCCCCTTGGCCTGGCCACCCAAGGACTCAGGAGCAGAGGAGGTCAGCTGGAGCGTGCGGCTGGGCGGGTGTTGTCGGCGGCCATGGAGCGCGGGGTGCGTCGACGTCGACGTCTGCGCAAGTCAACGAATTGGCTGCGAGTGTGCGGGTGATGGGGAGACTGTACGCCGTGACGGCGATGGGGAGGCCCGTCAGGTCACCGAGGTGACCCCGCATCCGCAGGCTTGCGGTTGATCAGGAGCACGGTTGATCAGCAGCACCTTGACGCCGAGGTAGGCGTTGCCGACGCCCATGAGGAAGATCTCGTCGACCCCGTCGTAGATCTGCAGGCAGTTGTCCCAGATGTAACACATGAGCTCCTGGACCTGCAGGTGGTGTCTGGGTGTGTATGGAAAACCGAACACTCACACTCAAGGCGGGTGTGGAGTACACAACCTGGGTGTCACAACCTGACCTGCAACTGGAGTGTCCGCTCGTCCGCGCGTTCTATGTGCGAATCGATGTCATCCGGGCGGGTGATGAAGCGCGGGATATTGTGAGATCATCCTGGCCTACTCCAGAAACCGTTCAATGGAGGCCTGGGTAATGGAACTGGACACCTATATTTTTGCAAACCAGGCCCTGGGGACGGAACTGGATACCTATATTCCTACCGACCAGTACCTGAAATCGAAACTGGATGCCTTTATTTGCCCAACCAGGTCCTGAAAAAAGAACAGGATGCCTGTTTCTCTACCGATAAGGTCCTGAAGTTAGAACTGGAGGCGTGGCGTCCTTGGCAAGAGGTCTCGCGCTACCGGGCTTCTCCAGCAGAACTATATATACGCCCCAGGCTGGGGCAGGGTCGAGAGTGTTTGGCGAGAGGCTGCGAAGCCACTCGATGGTTGGAGGGGTTGGGGATGTGACTCCAGACGATGAGGGCTCGGCGTCCGACACGTATGGTCTTAAGAACCCCTCGGGAGGTTCAGATGGACCAGGGGAAACTCGGTCGGCCAGATGGTAGTCGTCCTGGATCTGAGTCTCGACATCGTCCAGGCTCTTGCAGGAGGAACAACTCCTGTACATGCTGGAGAACATTCCTGACGAGACCTGCGGTTCCCACGAAGGTCTTGGGACCGCGGATCCAATCCATCTTGATCTTCATCTGTCTGTCGTCTAGAGGGGGCAAAAAGCACTCCGTCACGGCGATGGTAAAGACATTCGAGACATCGGCCAAGGCCGTGGTAATTTTTGTAGAGGCCCCAAAGTTAAAACCGGATACGTCTGTCTCTTCCAAAAAGGCCCTAAAGTGAGAACTGGAGACGTTTGGTCTTGTTATTTAGGTATCGGTTCCTTGGCACGAGGTCTCGCGCTAACAAACAAACCAGTATTGGATTGTATTTCGTCGGACTGAACTCACCACCCAGGTATTGTGCGCGTCCAGCGAGTTGTTCAGCGGATCCGGCTGCCCATGCAATTCTGACACGGATCATGGATGATGAGAAGAAGCTTCTTGGCCACTCCGGGGGTTTCTCCGAGAACCGTCGTCTTCAGCTCTTCCACACCAAGACATCCACCAACATATACGCTCGCCAAAAATAGACAGTATGAGTTTCAAGCTACCAGCCTGATACAGTTGTTGAGACTTTTGAGAGGCTGCCCGTCCAGTCAGAGTTTCGTCTTCTCTCGGACGGTTGACGTCAGCGGACGTACAAGGGCCGACATGTGACAACGAGCAAAGAAGGTATTATCACGATGTACTTGAATGCCTTGGATCATCACACACCGCTTGATCCTTCCCGTCTGTGTATTCCGCAAGTGTTGTCTCATTGTCTCACACTTTTGTTACCCTGAACTGCCTGTAGATTGAGGAGCATTACTCGACATCCCGTCGCGTCTGCGCCACCCCCTGAACACCACAAAACACAGAGGGGAAAGCAAATGTTACTGATATCAAGTTCAACAGAGACATACAAAGTTTATCGAGGATTGCGCCGGTTCAATTGTGACAACCCTCTGCAGCCTGCAACCGAGTCCTTTTGCCGTCGCATTCATTATCGCGATGGATGCCTTTGCTCTTTGGCAGGATTTCGAGCTGTGCAAGACTTTATGGTGGTGTCGGGGAATGCCAGACCATCTCGGCCCTGGGGGAGGGGACCGTCTTGTCCTCGTCCCCGAGCTTGGGGTCGACCTTGACGCCGAGCTGCTTGCCGCAGACGACCGACTTGGTGTCAACCTTGAGGGGGGCTCCCCTCTGTTTTTGAGGGGAGAGGGGAGGTCTCCCCTCTGTTGAGTTGAGCCAGATGGTGAGCCGTGTGAGCGTAGAAGACCGGACACTGGGACTGCAGATCACCACTGGCGAGTGTTTTGGTTCTTTTCGCTCACCACCTGCCAGCTTGCTGTGAGGAACTGCGATGCTCGTTTCCCCAGTTGGCACGTTGGTCATCACCATCACCGACCGGCTTGCAGGGATGGCATTGTCGTCCGTCTGGCATCATGGGCTGCATCGCTGTTGGGGGGGGGGGCAGGAGCACAAGGAGCAAACCTGCCACAGCCTGGTGCCCCGATACTTGATGCTCACATGCAGAAAAGAGCCGAACAAAGCATGCCAATTGTCCCACCATGGCAAATCATCCATGGTCATGGTCACAGGTACCCCATGTTTTTGGTCGCCCGGGCGTCCATCCCCCGGCACCACCACCACCACCGCCGTCCAGATGCAGAGAACCGAGGCGAAAAAGGAAGACGCTCGACTCCCACGGCTTCTTTGAAAAGTGGACCAAGTTTTCGGATGTCGTCGGCCTCGAGTGGCACAGTGGCAGACGCTCGGGCGCAGCCTCTCCGAGGTTCGCGACAAGAGGGTCGTGAATCACACCAACCCTGGGACTCTGAAGTTGTGGCTGCCCCAGGACATGGACAACACCAAGTATGCCCTCGCCCGGCTGACGCCCGAGCAGATGAAACGCGAGCAGGACAAGATTGGTCAGGAGCTCCCGGATCAAAGGGAACAAGAGACGTTGCCAATCCCCCCGTCAAGGTACCCCCCCAGCCAGCCTCCCGAGTCCCCGAACATGGAACGTGGTCAGGTCCAAGTCGAGGTACATAGGTCGGTGGTTCTCCATGGGGGCGAAGCCCCCATTTCCAGAATTGGCGGAGGGCAGAGGTTTCTCGCTGTTCCCTTGGTCCAATGTCCGCATGCTCCCAACGAACGGCGACTGGCAGAGAGAGGAAGTAGCTCGTGGTTGAAGCGAAAGCGTTCGAGCGAAGCGAGCAGCCCGCCGCAGGCGCCCCCGGAGGGCCGCCGGAGGCAAGCTGGGCGTCCACGGTTCTGACACGGGTTGGCAGGGTATTTTATAGGTAACGGGGCTGGGAACCTTGGACATCAAGTGGAAGCAGGGCCGGTGGTCCTCGTATATCTCGGGTGGCCAAGGGGAGTCAAGTTTCCCCCACCAAGGTGCCAAGGTCACTGGGAATAGGTTCCTGCATGCCTGCCGGGCCCGGCGTGGACGGATGCCAAGGTTTGGGCAAAGCCGGCCCGGCCGGCCCCGGCGAGACGACGAGAAGCCCGGGGATCAATTTTGGTCGGGTGCCATGACATCATAGGTCACGTGACTGGCTGGGGTGCTGACAAATCGGCCAAAGGTTTGTGTCACCATGACAAATCGCCAGAATTGTGGGGTGCCATGTCAGCTGGCTGCCAGGTGGTGCGAACAAAAACCCGAACACTCAAGCCGGGTGTGGAGTGGTCCAGCCAGTGTTCGGGTTTTTTGTTCGCACCACCTGGCAGCACATTTTGGAGATTGGTGAGGCTTCCACCGTTCCCTCTCTGGGTCAGCGTCCGCGCCCTCTTTGCCACCCATGAACGTCGGGGCCCGCATCCATTTTTTTTGGTCTGCGCACATGTCCCCGGACACCCGGACCATGCCGGCCCCGGGCCGCGGGCGGGCGCGTTCCGTGGCCCGTGGCCCGTGGGCGCCGATGTGGATGCACCATCACAAAGAGACTCTGACGGCCCGTGAGCTCCAATTGGCAGATGGCTGATTCCAGCTTGATTGGAAACGCCGACGTGTCGCCAGGACAAAGACACCATCAGACATCTCCAGACCGCTCTTCTCACCAGGCCAGTAGGAAGTATGGCACTGAGACAAGTTGTGCTGCCAGACGGTCCGAGCATTCTGCTTCAACGGGTATAAAGCGACGTCGTTCCCACCCTCCACATCTCCAACCTTTTCATCAGAACACACTCTCTTCTTCCTCCGAGTGCCTCCTCCTGGATGTCGCCTCGTGGTTGGCCTCCTGGCCAGTCGCGCCCCCTGGGCATCGCAACGACCCTCCCCCCACCCCCAGGTGGATGACCAGCAGCAGCCCCTCTGGGCATCGCCAAGGTGGATGGCCCACCGCGGCCCCTCTGGGCATCGCGGCGCTGCTCCTCGTCCCCCCACCCCCAAGTGGATGGCCAGCCGCACTCCTCCTCCCCCCACCCCCAGGTAGATGACCAGCTCCCCCGCCCCCAGGTGGATGACCAACCGCAGCCCCTCTGGGCATTGTGGCGCTGCTCCTTCTCGGGCGTCCCGCCCCCAGGTGGATGAGGAGCGAGGTAACCGTATGGCCAGCCGCAGCCCCTCTGGGCATCGCGGAGGTGGAGAGGCATTGTGGCGCTGCTCCTTCTCCTCCCACCCCCAGGTGGATGACCAGCCGCGGCCCCTCTGGGCATTGCGGCGCTGCTCCGTCTCCTCCCACCCCCAGGTGGATGTAGGAGGTGACCGTATAGCCGGCCTCCTGGCCGGCCAGCCGCAGCCCGCGGAGGTGGATGACCTGCCCCGGCCCCTCTGGGCATCGCGGGGGTAGATGGCCAGCCCCTCAGGGCATCGCCGCGCTGCTCCTGCTCCTCCCACCCCCAGGTGAATGAGGAGAGGCGATCGTGTGGCCAGCCGCGGCCCCTCTGGGCATCGCCGAGATGGACGGGATGGCCAGCCGCGGCCCCTCTGGGCATCGCGGCGCTGCTCCGTCTCCTCCCACCCCCACGTGGATGTAGGAGGTAACCGTATAGCCGGCCTCCTGGCCGGCCAGCCCCAGCCCCTCTGGGCGTCGCGGAGGTGGATGACCTGCCCCGGCCCCTCAGGGCATCGCGGCGCCCAGCGGCTCCTTCTCCTCCCACCCCCAGGTGGAACCCAAGGAGCGAGGTGACCGTGAGGCCGACCTCCTGGCCGGCCAGCCGCATCCCCTCTCGAGCCCCTCTGGGCATCGCGGCGCTCAGCGGCTTCTTCTCCTCCCACCCCCAGGTGGAACCTAAGGAGCGAGGTGACCGTGTAGCCGGCCTCCTGGCCGCCCAGCCGCAGCCCTTCCGGGCATTGCGACATCCCGGGCCCGCCTGGAACCAGTGATCGAGCCCAAGCTCCATCCCGCCATCGTGGTTAGCCAGGGCGGGGAGCTGGGCATCGCCAGATTGGTGCTGTCGAGGAAGGGAGCTGGCCATCGGCAGATCGGTGCTGTCGAGGAAGTGGCCAAACTCGAGGGCGCGACGGGCCGCCGCCTGCCATGCTCAGCGGGGGCAGAGAAGGTCCAGAGCGCGACGGGCTGGGCGCTCCCAGTCGAAGAGAACGGCGGGTATCGGCATAGCAGCATGGCTGCATGGTTGGGGGAGCGTAGCCCATGGGCGAGATGCCCAAGATGAATCCAACTGCCTGCCGCCTCGCCTGCGGCCTCATCGCCATCGTAGCAGGCACACCCCGGAGCATTGGGACGGCCGGCGGCGAGCCCGCGTCATCGTGCATCCCGCTCATTTGCACCCGAATATTTGTCACCATCGAGATCTCCAGGCACATGCGCAGGCGAACGGGAATTTATGTTGTCTGTTTCTTGTCTTCGGCCATGTCAGTCGAGCTTGACGTCGTCTGACGCGATCCCGGCCGGCGCGGCACCGGCGGCCGGGCCATGTACGGGCCGGCGCTGTTTCTCTGTCGCGATGGATGCCTTGGCTCCCGTCCTCGGCAGGCAGCAGGCGTTGGGCCTGGCCCCCAAGGCATTGTTCCAGGACATGGACGCTGACTCGTTCCCGTCCCACTGCCCAGTGGGCAGAATGAACCGTGGCAACCAACGCTCGCTGGCGCCACTGTTCAACGTTGCTGGTTGGGCCCAAGACCAGCTTGGTCCAGACCGTCGACAAGCTCCGCGATGCTAGCCGATGGACACGACAAATTGTCATGTCCACGTCGCTTTGGCCCATACCCAAGACTCGTTGAGCGAGGGCGATCAAGACTTGATGCCACGGTGTGGTTCCATCTCAGGGGCTTGTTGACATGTGCATGTTGGTGGGGGCAACCACCCACATCTGTGGATTTTCGTCGTCCCTCGCCACCTCTCCATGCAGATGCCCGGCATGGGACCCTCTCCCGCCCCCCAAAGTCAGAACCATCTCGAGCTATCGGGCCATCACTCGGGGAACAAGTCTCGTGTGAACCGCTCGACAAGGGTCATGGTCCCGGCACTCTTTAAGTCGCTCATCCTGCCATTTTTCATGCCACGCCAGATCGGCGAGCACATCCTCAACCTGCTCCCGACTCCTGGAAGTCACGCAACGGCATGTCGGCGGCACGGGGTCACTCCGGCCCGGAGCAACACCCATACGGGCATCTCGTTTTGCGGATTGTCCATGTACATCCAGAGCTGACGCACTGAAATGGCTGCGGGAGCCGTCGTCGACGCGGTGGCGGGAGGACCAAGGGTTAGTACCACCACCGGCGGGATGGGAGGATGGGGCGAGAGGGGCGCCATCAGCGGGGAGGCATGTATGCCGTGTGTCTCGTCGACGCGGTGGCGGGAGGACCAAGGGTTAGTACCACCACCGGCGGGTTAGGAGGATGGGGCGAGAGGGGCGCTATCAGCGGGGAGGCATGTATGCCGTGTGTGTTGGACAAGCCTCGAGCAGCTAGGCTATCGTCGTACTCCATGGCACTGACTTTCTTGTCGACATCGTGCTCGTCGTCCCCGTGCTGCTGCCGCTGCTGCTGCTGCTGCTCGGGCGGAACAGTTGTTGTACGTCGGCGGGACTCTTCATCTTGTTCATCATCCCCGCGTCCGACAGCTACAGTACCATGCTGCGTTAGCGGTGTTCTAAGAACAGATTCAGTGTAATCTTGGACCGTCTGCGGGGGTGGGGGGGGCCTTACGGTATCTCTCTTCTTCTTTAAGGGTCTCGTAGGCGTATTGTCTTTGCCGGTGCGGACGTCCATGTTCAGCTCCCCGTCGTCCATGGCCGTAGTGGCATCTTGGAAGATAGCCTCCATCTCTCCTATCGAGGGCAGCAAGCCACCCGGCGGTCTCGCCAATGTGCTCCGAGTCCTGTCGTCGTTGAGCCCGTGCTTGGCGAGTCCAGGAGGCCCTCCTTGCCTTGGCCCTGCGCGTGAACTGGCCCATGTCTGTGTGGAAGGCCAGGCATTAGCTACCTGGAAAGAAGGCACGCCATCCGGCCGTCGTCGAGGGGCACGGCTTGTGGGATGGGATGATTCACGGGCGTCGGACCATCACGACGGCGGCGGCATCATAACGGCGCCGGGGGGTATAAGGGCTGACAAGGGCAACGGTCATACAAGGATAAAGTGGGGAGAGACAGATGAGGACAGAAGACTGAGAGAGAAAAGAGAACTTGCTGGGCTTGGGAAGGAAAAAGTGGCATGACTGACTTGTGTCAATGATTGACCTAGGATGGTTATTCAGGGGGTTATTGGCTCGAGTCCAAGCAAGAACGAAGACGAGAGAGATTACTGAACGAGGGAGATAATGGAAGCTGGGAGAGTGTCAAGTGAAAAGCTAGGGGTACACGGATGGCGTGCGATGTGAATGAGGGATGGGGGAGGAGAGCCAAGTTCAAAAAGGGGGGAGGGCTGCCGCGTACCTATTTAACCTCGACGTGGGACCGCACTGAATCTTTACACCCACGGTTCTGCAGTCCAGCCCATGTCGGAGAGTAGGAAGCGTCCAGGCCGGCGGGGGTCGGTATCTCGCGTCGTTGATGACCTAGACTGGGGGTTTCTCCTTGCCAGAGCTGGCATCTCCGACAGCCGGAATCCTCTCCCAGCAATTGCTTCATCTCGTTCCGACAACGCGGCGCGCACGACACCGGGCACCTCCGACGACGGCACAAGCAGCTCTCCCCAGCCACAGCGCCCATTGATTCCGACACATGCTGGACGTTCTGGGGGCAGCAAGAGGGCGACAATTCTGTTGGGTTGCCTTTCTCGGACGCGTCTCTTCGCTCAGGCTCCGACAGCCCCGGCAACATGGATTCCGGCGGGTGTTTGACCGTGACGCTCCGAGGGCACCAAGACAATGGCCCAGACACGTTGTGACGTCCTCGTCTTCTGACATCGGCGCCATCGATTCCATCTTAACACGGCCCGGGCGGCAGCCCTGGACCATCCCTTTTCGCCCATTTTCGCGCTCTGGCCCCATCGCTCCGTCACCCCTTTTCGCCCGCCTTCGCTCCGTCATATCGTCGCCCCACGACATATTGACAAGCTCCTAGCTCGCACCCCGGCATCAACATGGAAAGGACGGATGCTCGTGTGTGGCAGAAACACTGCGACGGCGCCTCAAAAAAGACTCTGCCATGGAGGTTCGAGGATGTTGCTGCGACGGGGAAGGGTGACGTCGGGTATTCCGTTGTTCCCAAAGCTGCCGGTCCCGACGGCGCCGAGAATGACACGGACCAGCGGGTCCGGGACTGAACCGGGAGAGATGCCTCGCTCGAACCTGCCAGAGGTCGGTAGCCACGGCAAGGTAGGGCACGGGCGTGCCAGAGGGGAGCCAAGGGCTTTGGTGTTTGGGTGCAGTTGAACCGCAAAACTGTCAAGGGGGTTGCTCTCCGTACCTCCCCGCTATGTCTTGCTGCCACAGCCAGTTTTGGTCATTGCACAAATACGTCTGGAAAGTCCAAAGAGCCACTTGGGTTCACCCAAGACCCCGTGTCTCTGCCTCTTCCATCGGCCGTCTTCCGCCCGATATGTCCACTCGCGCCCAGCGGCCATGAATTGCTCACAGTACCGAGACAAGCGCCCTTGCGGAAGCAAATGGACTCATGAACTGACACGGGTGGCAACGACTGTGGGTGAAAAGAGTGGCGAATGACATGTGTAGGTATGTATGTAAGCGTTTGTCTGGGACAAAGGGCCCTTCCAGATTTTGTCGAGGGCCGTCCCCGCTGTGAGCGCTCCCACCTAACCTGCTTCTACCCTTCTTCACTGCTTGTCCTCACTTTCCCGAACCGCCCGTTGGGCCCTCGTTGCGGACCAAGATGGTGTCGCCCTTGGTGATCTTGTAGTTGGCGAGGGAGTCTATGGCGCCGCGCTCGCGTTCGAATACGCGTGCGGGGCCCTCGAAGATGTCGGCGTCGAAGCCGGCGGTCTTTCCGACGGCGCCCTCGGGGTCGAGAAGAGCCCTCAAGGGTCGTGAGTCCGCCGTGCCGGTCGACGTCGTCCATGATGTACTTGTAGCCAAACAGCTCGAGGTTACCGACGTGCCTGACATTGGTGGCGATGTGGTTGAAGTCGTCGAGGGTGTTGGCTCGACCCCTGCTTCGTGCGCGATGGCGAGCAGGAGTAGGATGATGTTGGTAGAGCCTCCGAGTGCCATCCCGGCGGGAGGTAGGTAGAGTGCTCGACAATTGGGCGCCGCCGACGGTTGAGGAGAGAGGCGGTGATGTCGAGGCGGAGTAGGTTGACGACCCCTCGCCGCTGCGGTGGGCGATGTAGTCGCGAGGTCGAGTCGGGCGGCAGCCATGAGCATGCCGGGCAGCGACTTGTCACAGCTCGTGGCTCGGCCTGTATGACGACCTCGACGCTGTCGGCGATGACCTCGCGGGAGACGAGGGAGAAGTGCACGTTTCCACGCCCCACGACACGAAATCGGAGACACGGACGGCCGCGGCCCGAATGCACGCGCTCCTGGACGTGCGCATTGTGATCGGCACCAGGGTTGATGTGAGGTGGTCTCGAGGTGGTGATGTGGTGAGAGAGTTGCAGATATTGGAGAGAGGTATGACTTGCTGACCGTCTGCCCAGCTCGGAGGCGAGGATCACTTACCTCAATCCAATCTTCTGGTAGCCAAGGTCAAGGTCACTGTCGGGGTTGTCGCTGTCGGTGTTGGTTTGTGGTTTGTGGTTTGTTGGAGCGGCGTCGGGAGGGAGAGGTGGCCGGGCTGGATGACGTTTGTGTTTTGGTGGAGCATGTCGCTGCTGCAGCCTCCATGTTGGCCCTTGTGATTCGTGATTCGCACTCTCGTCCATCGGGCCAAGGTACCATGTGCATGTACAGTGCATGCGCCATGCAATGCATCGTGGACCATGTAATATGCATGCAAGCCCCACGAGTTCGACACGCATCTCCCTATCTCCCTTGGCCCCAGATTTGTACGATCTGTGTGGGCGTGAGGCGTCCCGGATGGTCTGAATGCAGTGCAGTGGCTCAGTGGGACTGGGGTCGCAAAGGGGCCAGGGCCTCGACGACGCTGGGCCCGATGCTGGGAGCCAAGCAGCTTCGGCTTGGGCGTCAGAATGCAAGAAGCGCCGCCATTGGGCGCCGCCGACGGTTGACGAGAGAGGCGCGACTTGTTGACTTCTTGTGTGAACGAAAGTTGATGAAGACGGACGGGGAAGAGGGGGGAAGGACCAGATTCTCTTGCTCTTGTGGGGTGACTTCCACCTCTTGGTTTCATAGGACTCGTGTGCGTCATGATCATGGTTGCGACGGGCAAGTACTGTTCCGCCCCCCTTCCCCCCGTCTGTCGTCGCCAACGTTTGTTTAACAGGAAGGAAGAACCAGATTGTCTACACATTACTTGTACGCTCTCCAGTGAGTGTAAGAAATGTGTAAGAAATGTGTAAATAATCTGGTTCTTCCTTCCTGTTGTTCTTCCTTCCTGTTGAACGAACGTTGGCGACGGGATGCTGCAAAACATGACGACATGCTTGGGCGGCGAAGGTGAGGGCGAGAGGGCGAGAGGACTCCAGCCAAGTGACTCCGGCCAAGTGCAACAAAGATGGACAACGTGCCAGAAAAACATGCCCAAGGGAGGAAGAGGAAGAAGCAACCTCTGCTGACTTGCACGCTGCTGGCTGGGTCGGAGCCATGGCCAGCAACCATGGGTTGGGAAATGGTTGCATTGGGCCGACAGTGCCTCATGCCTCGTTGGCCAGGAGAATGGATTGTGTCTTGTTCAGGAAGAGGAAGATGGATGCTGGCACCCCTCACAACAGAGGGGAGGGGTCGGGTCCGACTCCCGACTCCTTCTTCCCCTTCTCGAGACGCCCCTCGCAACAGAGGGCACCCCTCGCAACAGAGGGGAGACGTCCCGACTCCCGACTCCTTCTCAGGGCATAATGACAGAGGGGAGACGTCGGGCCCGACTCCCGACTCCTTCCCCTTCTCAGGGCACCCCTCACAGCAGAGGGGAGAGGGGAGACGTCGGGTCCGACTCCCGACTCCTTCTCCTTCTCAGGACATAATGACAGAGGGGAGACGTCCCGTCTCCCGACTCCTTCTTCCCCTTCTCGAGACGCCCCTCACAACAGAGGGCACCCCTCGCAACAGAGGGGAGACGTCCCGACTCCCGACTGCTTCCCCCTTCTCAGGGGTTGCCAAGAAGCAAACCCGTCCAAAATCCGCATTGATCATGGATGATGGCGGCACGCATCGTCCGGCGTCACGCATCAGTCCCTTTTCTCAAAGCTGCATCCATCTGCACTACCTGCACCCACAACCATGGAGCCGGGTTACTTGCAATGCATCCTTCAAATCAGTGACAAGATTCCTGGAGCCCTGCTGTCAGGCCGAGTTTTCCAGAAGCGTCACGCATCGCGAGCACCTTTTCTCGAGGCCGCATACATCGGCACTACCTGCACCCGCAACCATGGATCCGGGTTCCTCGCAGCAATGCATCCTTCAAATCGGTGACAAGAGGAACCCTGCTGCCAGGCCGAGTTTTCCACAGAAGCATGCGCAGCAAGGTGTATCCGTTGCTCGATGACGAGCAATTAAAAAAAAAAAAAAAAAAAAAACCCCTGTTTTTTTTCTTTGGTGTTGGTGCAATCCGCCAATCCAGGGTTAGGGTCAGGAATGGATGGATTACCAATTCCACGATCCATTCCGCATGGGTCCACCCATCCCACGATCCATTCCATGTGGGGTCGCCCATCCCACGACCCATTCCAACGGTCACGTGACCATAACCCACGATCGGGGCTCGGATCGTGGGCCCACGTGACCCACGACCTACGATCGGATGCCGGATCGTGTGATGGTCGAAAAGTATCACAAAAGTATCACCTGACGTGCACGCTTATCTATTGGTCCAAAATGTATTGGTCCAAAATGTAATCAGCGCGCGCGACAGTGGAGAGGCATTCACAGCATTCCATCCGGCTGGCGTCCCCGCCTTTACGTTGGCAGTAGGACTGCTAGCGCCGGGGCGGGCGGCGTCAGCTGCCGCATGATGCAGCACCGGACTGGCCAGTAGTACAGTAGTACGTATAACTTGTGATATAACTTGTGATATCTTTCCTGTCTTTCCCGTCGCGAGTGATTTTCTTTTTTGTTTTTCGCGAGAAAGAAAGGAATTAATCATGAAAATAGCTCGGGCAAGCCGCCGATGTATATCGGTATTGCGAAAAGACAGGGGTTCACCGTCACCAGTGTTGGGCTGTTGGCCTGGGGCCGGATCCCGGCATCCGCGAACGACCAAGATGTTGACCGTTTGCCACAAAACCACTGGAAAGACGCGGCGGGGAGATCACGGGATGCAGGACAGATGCGAGGGACAAGGGATGATGTGACTGGAGATCACGGGATGCAGGACAGATGCGAGGGACAAGGGATGATGTGACTGCAGGGTGCCCGACCTCGACTGCCTTGATGTTGGTTGCTGACGTGGAAGTGGATGGAATGCTGTGAATGCCTCTCCTCCGGTGCTGCATCATGCGGCAGCTGACGCCGCCCGCCCCGGCGCTAGCAGTCCTACTGCCAACGTAAAGGCGGGGACGCCAGCCGGATCCGGGCTTATCCAGCAGGACTATGTATACGCCCTATGCTGGGGTAACGCCGGGAGTGTCTGGCGAAAGGCCGCGAAGCCAGTCGATGGTTGGCGGGGTCGCCGAGGAGAGGACTTAGTAGAGGTCGGGGGGGAAGGCCAGCCCCATCCCGTCGACCACGAGGCCGAGGGCGCCCATACTCGGGAGGGCTTTGGCGTATAGGAGGATCCCCCGTGGCCAGGGGCCTCCGAAACGTAGGTAGAGCCAGGCTTGCCGAATGGGAGGGCTTTGGCGTATAGGAGGATCCCCCGTGGCCAGGGGCCTCCGAAACGTAGGTAGAGCCAGGCTTGCCGAATTATATGGTCGGCGGTAGTGTGTGCGGCGGCGGGCACGCCTGCGGCGGTTGGTGCGGTTGTCGCCATGGTTGGAGCGACGACGAGCGACGACGAGACGGGGGGGGAAGACCGACGAGACGAGGGGGGAAGACGACGCCGAAACGACGACAAGAACACCGAGAAACGAGGGAGGAAGAGGCAGAAAAAATGGCGAGGGCTGCCCCTCTGCCAGAGTTTTCCGGCCAAGTGGCGGAAAGTGGCAAAGGCAGTACGCCATCGCGAGCTTGGGAAGGAGCTGGGCTGCCATTGTGGCGGTGGTTGGTGATAGTTGAGGAAGGAGTGTGGTGTTGAGGAAGGAGTGCCCCTTAGATAGAATGTCATGGACCCCAATCGACCCCAGTCGATGCGGCGCCGCTCGTCTCTGGCCCAGTGATCTGGAGTGGAGTGGGTGTCTGTCTCTGGCTCAGTGGCCCAGTGATCTGGCCCAGTGGCCCAGTGGCCCAGTGATCTCTGGCTCAGTGGCCCAGTGATCTGGCCCAGTGGCCCAGTGATCTCTGGCTCAGTGGCCCAGTGATCTGGCCCAGTGGCCCAGTGATCTGGAGTGGAGTGGATGTCTCTCTGGCTCAGTGGCCCAGTGATCTGGAGTGGAGTGGATGTCTCTCTGGCTCAGTGTGGCCCAGTGATCTGGAGTGGAGTGGATGTGTGGAGTGGATGTCTCTCTGGCTCAGTGGCCCAGTAATCGATCTGGAGTGGAGTGGATGTCTACCTATCTCTCTGGCCCAGTGGCCCAGCTGGCCCAGTGTCTGTCTCCAGTGTCTGTCTCTGTCTCTGGCCCAGTGGCCTCGTCTCTGACCCAGTGATCTGTCTCTGGCCCAGTGGCCCAGTGGCCTAGTGTCTGGGCTGTCTCCCCAGTGTCTGTCTCTGGCCCAGTGCCCGGCCCAGTGTCTGTCTCTGTCTCTGGCCCAGTGGAGTGTGAGGTCTGTCTCCCCAGTGTCTGTCTCCCCAGTGTCTGTCTGGCCAGTGTGTGTCTGTCTGGCGCCCAGTGTCTGTCTGGCCCGGCCCAGTGATCCCGTTTGATCCCATTGTCATCTATCCACCCACCGTTGCCATTGCCATCCACCCACCGTTGCCATGAGGTTGGCTGTTGTCTGTCGTCTCCGGCCATCCTCTTCCTCTCCCTCTCTCTTCTCCTCTCCGGCATTCACGGCATTCCACTTCCACGTCAGCAACCAACATAGTAACCAACATCAAGGCAGTCGAGGTCAGCAGGTCAGATGTACCATGCTGCCGATGCATTCGGTGCACGATGAACTGCAGTCAAACCATCCCTTGTCCCTCGCATTTCTCCTGCGTCCTGCATCCCGTGATCCCTTCGATCCCCGCGTCTTTCCAGTGGTTTTGTGGCAAAAGGTCAACATGACATGATGACCCTCTTTTCCGGGTTGATTGTTGGCACTGTCAACGGCGATGAAAGATGGTGGTATCCAGTGGAGTTTTTATTCGGTGCAAGTCGGAGCGGCTCCATGGACCGAGACCGAGGGCCGGCATGTCGAGCCTCCTCGTTGCTTGGCACGACGGTTACGACAGAGGCAATTGCGGGGGTGTGTCTTTGGACGGGGGGGGGTTTTGAGGCCCATCTCGGAAGCCAACACCAAGAGACAGAAGGGAAAGAAGGGAGTGAGTGAGCAACTCCAAGGGTGTGCTCGCCGGCAATCCGTATCGCAAGGCAATCAATCAACGCTGCAAATACGCCCCAAGACCGTACGTACTGTGCATGGTTGCCAGTGCGTCATGCAAAAGGCGGCGGCGCTCCGGAGAGTGTCGATGACGAGGAAACGCAGCGGGCGACATGTGTCGATTGAGAATTTGAGATTGGGAGCAAATCCCAGAGTGGGGTTGTGGTGACCCCGCATGGAATACCCCGCAGCAGATCGTCGGGGCCATTCTTGTCGCCGATATTTTTTTTGGCGGCGTCGGGTGCGCTGGGGTGAAGCTTCTTCAATTTCACCAAGTTCGACAACAACTGTTCCCGACACGGCGGAGAGGGGCGCCCAGCCTGCAGTCTGGAGCCGAAGCTGGGGAAGTTCAACGTGGCCTCGGTAGAAGGGCATCAGGGCGCGGCAACCAAGGGGAGCTGCTCTGCCTTCATTCCATCTTGCGTGGCCTTGGCCAATGTCTCGAATGCCTCGAGCTCACAAACAAACCAGCATTGGATTGTATCCAGGCCGTTGCTCAGCATGAAGCCCTGGCAATTGATCAAAGTCATGTCCATGGCCAAATGTTGCCCGTCAATGGTGCAATGGTGGCTGAAGGTGCGATGATTGGAATTTGACCCAGATGGAAAATGCACCGAGTACACTCCAGACCTGGTTTGTTTGTTGGCGCGACACCTCTTGCGAAGGACCCTACGTCTCCAGTTCTGACTTCAGGACCTTGTCGGTAGAGAAATAGGTATCCTGTTCTGACTTGAGGACCTGGTTGAACAAACAAAGGCATCCGGTTCCAACTGCAGGGCCTCGATTCAATCGCATGTGGCCTTGGCCGGTCTCTCAGATGTCTCAGCGCGATGCCACAAACTGTGCATCTTTTTTTTTTTTTTTTTGGAGTTGGGCGCTGAGTGCCCGATGAAAAAAGAAAAAGAAAAAAGGAATGCCCGTTTGAAAGGAATGCCCGTTTGAATCGAGCTGGCAGGTGGCCCGTGGGCGATGCGGGAGATCTGAGGTGCTCTCCGTGCAGCCGCCATTGGCTGACTGGGGCCGCCCCCCCACTCTTTGTACGTCAGGTGACCACGCGTCTCAACACGACGAGACCACTTCGTTTGCTGCTTGTTGACTTTGGACTTTTGACTTCCACGACGCTGCGCAGACGCGTGCGCAGACTTCTTCGGTCGCATCGCATCCGTGGATCGCCCCTCCCCCTCCCCCATCCCCGCCGATGGAAATTTTCCCATGCGTTGGTGATTGGCGACGACGCACTTTGCTCTTTCCCCCATCCCCGCCGATGGAAATTCCCACGCGTTGGTGATTGGCGACGACACACTTTGCGCTTTCCCTTTGCGCTTTCTCTTTCCCCTCCTGTCCCCCGCCAAATGATGAAAAGACCACGAGAGGAAGGCGCGAAAAGACAGGCTGGGAGGTTGGCTGTTGTCTGTCGTCTCCGGCCATCCTCTTCCTCTCTCTTCTCCTCTCCCCCAGCAGGGCCAGCACCAGCACCATCCCGCCGACCTCGATCTCTTTCGACCTGGTCTCTCTCCGCCCCCCACCCCCGACGACGACGACCACGATCCAGCGTGATGCATCGGGCCAATCGCGTCGCGGCCTCTCGGCCAGATGCCGTCGAGACAGTCAGTCCCCCATTCCCGTCCCCTCTGCAGTCCCCCTCTCTCTGCGTTGCCTTTTTCTGACCAACATCACCCCAGACTCTGCGCATCGCCTCCAACGTTCTCATGGCACCGCCCTCCCAGTCGCTCCTCGCCGCCGGCCTCGCTGTCGAACCGCACCCCGACTCGGCCCGCATCGACTTCACCATGGAGTCGACCAAGCTTTCCGCCTTTGCCAAGGGCATCACCAAGGACATGGCCCCGGCCGACCGCCAGAAAGTGTACCGCGCCTTGTACTACCAGAACCTGCTTGTCTGGCTCGACAGCGCCTGGGGCTCGCGCGACGCCTGGCGCCCGGCCTACCTGAGCGGCCACACCAACGGGCTCCCCCCGGGCGAGAACATCTGCGAGACGCTGAAAAAGGTGACGACCCTGGGCCAGACCATGTTCACCAACTCTCGCCTCCTGGAGCTTTGGGGTCCCGCGTTGGCCAACCTCTGGGACCCGGGCCGCCCGCTGTACAACGTGGTGCAGCCAAAGAAGAGAGTCGTCAAATCTCTGCGCGAGGTCAAGGATTCCATGACCAGGACGATTGCGTCCTTGTCTCTACCAGCCGCGCCGCCCGACTCGCCCCCCACCTCACCACAACTCGTCCACGACGACGGTGGTTTTGACCTTGACGGCAGTCCCGACCCCGACAGCGGCGATGACCTTGACGGCCGTCTCGACCCCGACCTCGACGGCGTTGCTGCTGACCTCGACGGCGGCGCTGACCTTGACGGCGGTTCCGACCTTGACATTGAGAACGGCAGGTTGAGGCAGCAGCCAGACAACAAGCCTTTTCACGCCGATCTCGACATTGAGCCCAGCATGTCGACGCGGCAGCCAGACAAGCAGCGTTCTTGCCATGTCCCGGGTCTGCAATCCGCCGTCCAATCCGCCGTCGATGAGCTCCTCGACGAGCACTCGCTCCTCTCCAGCAGCACCTTGCACCATGTCGTGCAAGCCATCAAGGCCACCCTCGCACCCCACCAAGCCGCCGCCACCACCTTCATCGACCCCTTGTGGCTTCGGGTCGGCGACTCGCGATGTGCGCCGGACAGGCGGTTTTCCATGCAGCCCAACTCCAAATTCGCCCTTGTTCCGCTCCACCACCAAAAGCCGGCCCACTGGTCCTTGGCCAGCATCGACCTTGAAGCCAAACGGATCCAGTACTACGACTCGATCAAGGACGAGGACCGCACGACGCGAGTCTCCAGCTTCCTTGCCCAGTACATGGAGAGAGTGTTTGGCGAGAGCGACATGGAGTTTGTTGCCCAGGTAATTGCTCAACTCCCTTTCCAAATGCAACCACCGGTCCGTCGTACTGACAGCACGCAGGATTGCCCCCAGCAGCTCGACGGCAACAATTGTGGCATATTTGCCCTCTCCTTCATCGACAGCCTTGCACGGGGGGGAAGCTTGAAGGATAGTCTGTCGCCACGAGACTTGCGCCACAAGTTTGCCGAGATGCTGCGCCGTCCCCTCCCGGGAACGGGCACAACTTCACAGCCGCCGCCCCTCGATGACACGACCCACCACGACGACACTGCTGGTGCCGGAGACCCTGCTGGTGCCGGAGCCTTGTCTCGACCGAGTACAAAGATCACCCCCTCTGCGATTTCCCCGGCCCCTGTCGATGCCCCCATGACGCATCATCGTGGCGAGGACAACGGTCAAGACACTGCCGACGTCGAGTGGACCGACAGCCCTCCATACTTTCTTGCCAGCCCATTCGGACCTCCATCATCATCCGGGAGCCCCGCCCGTACCGCCGTTAACGATTCGCTTCCGCACTTGGGTGCCAATGTTTCGCATCGTACCAAGAGGCCTCGTCAAGACGACGACCATGGCCAAGGCGTCGGGAAGCGGCCCAAGCCAGTTGGTCCCGGTTCATCGCCTCGTCCCGTTGTAGACGCAGACGCCACCAGCCCCGGAGGATGCTCGGGAGGGGAGTGGTCTGCCGTCGATTTTGAGAAGATGGTGGAGAATCTCAGGCGGGAACTGAAACCCGGTGCCGCCATCCCACCGCGACCCCAGCTACTGCGTGAGCTTCAAGAGTTGGAGCGCCGCGAAGAGGAGCTCGGCTGCGAGTTGTATTCGCACGACGACGCGCGGCACACCGAGGAGGTGCGCATCAGAAAGGACGACGAGTCCTGGTTGTTGGTGTCCAAGTCCTATGAGGATCTTGTCACCATGCTCGGTACCTTTTGCGACAAGATCTCTTCGGTCCCGGATCTTTCCATCTCTAGTGTCGGCCCTTCCAGCTTGGTGATGACGGCGGCCAAGGATGCCGTGGATCTTCACAAGAGACAGGTCGCTCAAACCCTCGAGGTGTTGGCCACGAGGAAGAGAGAAGCAGAGAAGATGAGGACCGACATGCGACAACGGGCCCAGGCCGAAGCTGACGAGGTACGGGAGCGTTGTAAGCACCTCGGCATGGTAGAGGTGAAAATTTCAGAGGTCAGGAGTCTCCTTGATGTGCACGAGCGAAGAGACCATTTTCGAAAGATTTTGGGGGAGTAGGTAGTTTCGAGGCACGGGAGCGTCGTGAGCACCTCGGCAAGGTGGAGGTGGAAAGTTCAGAGGTCAGGCGTCACCTTGATGTGCACGAGCGAAGAGACCATTTCCGAAATATTTTGGGGGAGTAGTAGTTTCGAGGCACGGGAGCGTCGTGAGCACGTCGGCAAGGTGGAGGTGGAAAGTTCAGAGGTCAGGCGTCACCTTGATGTGCACGAGCGAAGAGACGACCATTACCGAAAGATTTTGGGGGAGTAGGTAGTTTGTCGGGCAGCATTTACTAACAATACCTTGGCATGTCTTGGTTTCCACTCTCTGCATGTCTGTGAGTCGTGACGAGGGCCGATGATCTGGTGTACCAACAACTGTCGGTCCATTCGGAACCGAGAGGGACATCAAAGTCCTGGTGTCAATCTAACATACAGGCTGGGTTCCGGTTCCGTCACACGTCGTCGTATGCTTGCCCGGTCATGCGACGACTGGGGCGCAATCCGTGCCTTGCCGCCTGCCGCCCAGCAACAAAATGCCCGCATTCGTCGCCGGTATAGTGGGATTCCCCTTGTGTCGGGAGCCGAAGCCTGGGCATCCTGCTCCTCGTGGTCCTCGCCAACGACCTTGTCCGCCCCGATAACCCGTCCAAGCCCAACGTCCCGGATCCCACCGCAGCAGGCTTGTGCTGCTCAACGGCTTCCTCTTGGTCTTCCTTGGGCCCAAGGTTCACGGTTGCCGGCGGAGCTTGGGTCGTCTGCAGCCGCCTGGCACGCGCGTGTCGGTCTTCTCGGCGGAGCTTGGGTCGGCTGTAGCCGCCTGGGTAACCGTGTCAGTCTTCTCGGCAGAGCTTGGGGTGACTGCAGCAGCCTGGGCAACGTCAGTCTTTTTGGCGGAGCTTGGGTCGGCTGTATCAGGCCGGGCAACGTCAGTCTTCTCGGCGGACGTTGGCTCGTCTTTATTTTCTGCGTTCACGGCATCCTGAACGAGAATGGGAGGCTGGGGATACATATCTCCATTAGCATCTGGCATCAGGGCCCCCCGGCACTGCACTGGCACATACCTTTGGGGGAGGGAAACGGATAGGCACGCCAGTTGGCATGGACAAATGAACTCCTCAAGCTTTGACACAGCAATTCCGCGCGTTGGAGGTCGTCGCGCCGGATCAGGTGGTGCGTCGGGTGTCTGGCGCCTTTGTGGTGGAAGCGCTGCAGCTGACGGGCGCGTACACGCCACAAAGCCTTTGCTGCGCTGGGGCTGGTTTCAGGTGATGATGTCGTCGACATGGTGTGTTCCGGGCGCGGCTGCAGAAGGACGATGAGGTGGTGGTGTGGAGGAAGAGGAAGAGGAAAGTGGACAAGGAAGCTGTGCGTTTTGGGGGGAAGGGGACGAAACAGTCACGACGGCCAGACCTGGGACCAAGTTGATATATTACGACAATGACTTGGGAATGCTGGGTGTGTGCCCCGGACCCGGACCTAGACCTCCCACTGGCACAGCTCGCGGAGGCGGGCCGGGGGGTTTCTGGCTCTGAAGACGGGAACAAAGCAGGCATCATACATTTCCCGCCGCTTCCTGTTGCTGAGGATGGAATACGCCTGGAAAAGGGCCTCCTGGCGAGAGTCGGAGACCTTGCTCCTGAAGACATCCCCGCACGCCTGCATGGCCTGCTCGACCAGCTTCCCCGCGTCTTGGTTCCCCAGCACCCCTGGGCGCTTCAGATGTTCCTGCTCGGCGGCCAGCGCGTTGTCGAGGACAAAGCCTTTCTCGGCCGTCAGGCCGAGCTCGTCGCAGAGGGACCGGGGACCGGGCTGGCCGGGTAGAAGCAGCTCGCGGTGGACGAGGTAGATGAATCACTTTTGGCCTGGGGACTCGTTTGGAGTTAGCTCTCGCTGCCCAGGGCCCTCGGAATAAGAAACAAGAAACAAGACTTTCCTGCAAACTCCGAGTCTCCATTGGACAGGCATGGGTGCTTTGGCGTCGGGCGAACCGAGAGCAGGATACTCGACAGGGCCGTGATGACGGCCAAGGCGATGCCGATGATCCTCTGGAGGACCATGTGTGGTGGTTTGGTCTGGGCAAGGGATTGAGGGGCGGCGTGGGACTGCACTGACACTGGGCACTGACACGGATGGAGAGAAGGCCAGGCGTCTGTCTTTGTCACCTATATACCGTTTTGGGAAGTCCCCGTCTTTTTGGACATGACAGTGGTGTGTCTTCCGCATATATCAACCAAGATCCAACCAAGCTCTGCCACCTGTCCACTAGCAGTGTCTGGTGGGCTCCGTCGGGGATGCCGATTCAAGGAGGAGGGCGGAAAGGCCCGGAAGTCAAGGAGGCAGCAAGTTGGCAGCTCGTCATATATGAGAAATGGTCATGGGGACTCTGAAACTCGAGAGGTTGCATCGGATTCTGAGAGAATAAAACGGCAGACTTTGGAAAAGTGAGGCCGGACTCTTGTCTTGTCCGTCGTTTGTCTCCGTTTGTCTCTGCCCCTGACCTCCCCCCTCTTCGCTGGCGGCTGAAACCTTTTGACGCAGCCCCTTGGCCCTTTGTTTATTCTTGCGAACACAGTCCCCAAATATCCCTCATTGGAGTGCCCATGTCCCTCCATTGGAGTGCCCAAAGTGCAATCCTGTTCAAGTGTCCCTCCTCCACCCGTCACACCCACCACCAAACCAACAAACCAACAAACCACAACCACATCCACATCCACGTCCACATCCACATCCACATCCACATCCATCATATCTCTCAGCGTGGTGGGATCGGTCATCACCGACGCCGGCGCGGCCTTTCTCCGCGGCAAACCGGTCCTGACCGAAATCGAGCAAGACATGCTCGCCCGCTATAACGCCAAGCAGGCGGCGGCGGCGGGCGACGGACGCAGTACCAGCACGGTCCAGCCCTGTCGGGGCCAGAGCATGGTATCGACCTAGCCTGGTCGGGGCCAGAGTATGGTGTCGACGAGCAGCCGCGCGGTCAGCATGCTTCGGCGGGAGGGCTTGATGTCTCCGGCAGGTCGAGCCATGTCGTCTGGCATGTCGGCGACCATGGCTTCGAACTGGGGCGCCACTCGCGTGGTTCCCCAGTTCCCGGCCCATAAGGGCGCGGCGATGCGCCGCACGGAGCGTTTCTGGAGATCTGTCGACGGCAACGACAGTCCGGGTGCCCCCTTTTCTCGTGGCGGTCTTGTCCCTTGGTGATGCTGACGCTGACCGCCGACCGCGAGCAAGACCAGCCCGAGCAGCAGCCCGAGCAGCAGCCCGATCACCAGCCCGACCACCACCCCGACCACCAGCCCGAAGCAGCGGCCGGCAACGACGTGCCCATCACCGACTTGGACTTGGATGAGCTGATGAAAGAGGCCCGCGTCCAGGTAGACGCCCAGGCCCGGCTCCTTACCGGGGCCTATCAGTACGACATCCGACTTTGACGTATTTACTGGGCGGCTGCATCGAAAACACTGTTGGCAAGACGGCGAGCGGAGGAAGAGGCGCTCGGGCAACGGGATAATCGAGATGAAGGATACGATGAAGGGAGCGGTGAAGAGGACGACATGTTCTGAGCAAACAAATGTTCAACCGTGCGAGGCATGGCCAGATAGAAAATACGCACGGGAGCATCAAGATGAAGGGAACGAGAAAGAGAGGATCAGATGTTCTGAGCAACGAATGTGCAAGCACCAGGCATAACCAAATGTTCTGAGCAGAATTCAGAGGCGCGGTGAAGAACTTGAAGGAGAGACGACAAGCTTCTGAATTGAGCTGCTACCTAGGATGAATTTACCTCTCATACTGTCCACTGGCACCTGTCCCGGAAACCACCGTGCTTGTACTCGCGCGCGCTCGAGTAAGATGGGCGACTTGTCGATGCTGTCCCAGCAGATGGTGGCCATCATCGAGGGCGAAAAGGGCCAGAGCTCCGAGATGCCGTCGTTGGCAGTGGCCGATCCCAGTCCCCATTCCTCCCGCAGCTTCCGGTCGACCGTGTCCTCGACAAGACAGAGTTGCTCAAGAAGGACCTCTCGATCGTCATGGAAGCCGGCGAGGTAGGGCGACGGCACTTTGGTGATGGCCTCGAAGGTACGGAGTCGGGTGATCTCCTGGCACGTCTGAACCATGTGCCCGGCTCCCTCTTGGCACTTGCAGCATCATTTCAAGCTCGTCGACCGTCTTGACTCCAAAAAGGCCGCGTCATCGTTGTCGTCGTCGTCCCTTTCGGCGACGGCCGAGAACCTTCGAGGGCGGGGCCGGGCCGGGGTTGGTCGTGCACCCACCCGGCTGGCGGTGTCGGCCGGGAAGATGAAGCTCCCTGGCCGGCAGGTGGTCAGCCATTCCTCCACAGCAGCGAGATATTCCGGTGGTGCTGGTTTCTCACTCGGGGTCACGGCGGCGGGAGGCTCCGGCGGCGCTGGTGCTGGAGTGGGATGCTCCGGCGGCGTTGGTGCTGCAGCGGGATGCTCCGGCGGCGCTGGTGCTGCTCCAGCGGGCGGGTCGAATCTGCACTGTTCCGAGATGACGGTGAGCTCTGGTGTTCGGTCATCGGGCTCGCCCGGCTGTTGACCCTTGTCCCCCGTCTGTTGTTCGATATGCGTCTCCTCCCCTCTCATCCCATCCAGAAGCTTGCGTGCCGACTCCTCGTCAAACGTCGCGCCGTCCCAGTCCGGACTCAGGAAGCCCTTGGGCCAGTCCTCCCACACAATCCTGGCGAGTTCCCATCTGGCTATGCCATGCTTGGCGGCGGCTCGAACGCGCGACTCGATGGGACGCTGGAATCTGGGCATGATGAGATCATGTCAGAGGTAGCTCCACGGCGTCCCATCGGGACGGACGAGGCACATGCGCCGCCGCAACCCGGTCGGGGCCATCCCAGCCGACGCGCAGCGCGTCGCCCGGTGCCTTGGTGAGCTCGTGTCGGATGACGTGCTGTCACAGGTGACAGCAGCCTCTGGCACCCGGGCCCGAACAACAGGCGGGAGCCCGGGGCGAGGAGTTTGTGGATCGACGTCTTGCACATACGCTGCCGTGGACGACACCTGTTAGCGAGGAGCGAGGGCCGGGGGGTACGACGGTAGGGCTGGGGGCAGCAGGATGGAGTGGGAACTTGCCGTCTCGGAGTTGTCCAGGCACATTTTGAACGTGGCGCGTTGGTGTTTGTGTTTGTGCATGTGAAATGAGTCGGGCGAGATGGGAAATGGGCGTGGTTGGGGGCACGTCGAGGTGGATGTCGAGGTGGATGTCGAGGTGGTTGTGATGGAGACGAGACTTAGGCGAGCGAGAGCGAGAGAGGGCTCCGGGGGGAATTGGGTGGCCTTTGGGCGCCGCAAAGCTCCAACCGAGTCCAGGCCATGTCGGAGGGCAGAGGGCAGAGGAAACGAAAGGCCAAAGGGAAAAAAAGGAGGGGATATCTGGGCGTCGGAGACGAAATGGGCAGGGTGCTGGTAATGAAAAGACAAAGAGAAGAAGGCCCGCTGTGGCTATAGAAGGGGGTCAAGGCGAGACGGGCGAGACAGGCAGGGCGGCCGGCCATGGGGGAACTGCTCGCTGTTTGCTGTCTGCCCATTCCGTTTGTTCATGCTGCGATGAGACAAACGACGTCACCGCCCTCTTTTTTTTCCAGCCACCGCATTTTTTTCGCCAGCTCGACAGAGGAACCTCGACGATCTATCCCATCATCATCCGGACCTGCAGACCTGCGCGGTCCATCTTTTGCTGCGCCATGGCGGCTACGTCGGACGTCGGCGGTTCCGAGATCTCTTCTCACTCTTCCCAGTCCTCAGGCTCGGTCCGGATGACCAAGGAGCAGCTCCTGGAAGGACCACGCCATTGCTCACGCAAAGTTGCGGTGGGAGATACGGCTGGCGGCCGAACAGAGGGAGCAGTTGTGGCAGAGAGGGAGGGGGAGAGAGACAGGGAGAGCCCTCCTCTGCCGTCTCGAGCTGGTCCCGAGTCCTCCTCCTCTGTCGCAGCACCACACACCACCACCACCTCGACCCTCCCGACCTCGACCACCCCTCCAGCAACAAGGCACACAACCACCTCAACCACGGGCATCAGCACATGCTCCTCCTCCCTCACGACACCACGCACCACCACCACCTCAACCCTCCCGACATCGACCACCTGCCCATGCTCCCGACCCTTAACCTCCCCTTCAGCAGCAAGGCACGCAACCACCTCAACCACAGGCATCCGAGTCCTTGCCCGACGTTCAATCTCGCCCTCGAGGACCCCAAACTCGACCCCATTCCCAGGCTCCCCCTCCTCAAGCTCCTCTGCCGCCCCGCGCTGGTTCCCGACCAACACTTGCTGCTCCTCCGCCCACCTCGCAGCATCACACACCACATCAGCCCCCCCAACGTCGCCCGCCTGCTCAACCTCCCGAACCTCAGCTACAGCCACCCCTTCAACAACAGTCGCGACCACAACAACCTTTATTACACCCTCGTCCTGCTCGACCTCCCGAACCTCAACCACAGCCACCCCTTCAACAACAAGTTACGCTGCCATTTCCACCCCCGTCTGAGCCGCGACCACAACAACCTTCATCACACCCTCGTCCTCCTCGAGAGCCCCAACCTCGCCCGCCTGTTCGAACTCCCGAGTCCCAACCACAACAACCCCTCCAACAGCAAGGCACGTTGCCATTTCCACTCCCGTTTGAGCCGCGACCGCAACAATCTTCATCACACCCTCGTCCACAAGAGCCCCAACCACGACCACCTTCCCAGGCTCTCGAATCTCAACCGCAGCCACTCCGGGCCCTTCAACCGCAAGGCAAGCTACCACCTCAACCTCGGTCCGAGCCACAACAATCTTCATCACACCCTCGTCCTCGAGAGCCCCAACTTCGCCCGCCTGCTCGAGCTCCCGATTCTCAGTTACAGCCACCGCTTTAACAAGGTACGGAGCTACCTAGACCACAGGCATCTTTGCCAAATGTTCAATCTTTATTACACCCTCCGAGTCGCCCTCGAGAGCCCTAGCCTCGACCACCTTCCCAGGTTCCCGAGTCTCAACTACAGCCGCCCCTTCAACAGCGCGCTCAGCCGCCTCGACCACAGGCACAGGCCTTGCCAAATGTTCAATCTACAATACACCCTCGTCCTCGAGAGCACCAACCTCGCCCGCCTGCTCGAGCTCCCGAGTCTCTAGCGCAGCCACCCCTTTAGCAACAAGGCACGTAGGCACTTCGACCTCGGCCAGAGCTACAGCCACAACTACAACAACCTTCATTACACCCTCCGAGTCGCCCTCGAGAGCCCCAGCCTCGACCACCTCCCTAAGCTCGCGAGTCTTAACTACATCCACCCCTTTAATAGAGCACTCACCCACCTCGGCCATAGGCATCCTTGAATAGGTAGGTATCCAATCTTCATTACACCCTCGTCCTTAAGAGCCCCAGGCTCGACCGCCTGCTCGAGCTACTGACCCTTAACCGCCCCTTCAGCAGCGCCCTTAGCCGCCTCGACCACAGGTATCCTTGTCCAATGTTCAACCTTTGGTATCCCAAGGCTCGCGACGGCCCCGGCACAAATCGTTCTGGCGACTGCCACCCCTGCAAGAGTCGTCGTCGTGGGAGGGGCCGTCTGGGCCTTCCCATTCACGCAGCACAAACGCGTAGAGCCGACAGAGGCTCCATCTCAGCCGCGCCCCTAAGTTGAAGCTCCGCAACAGCCTCCGAGTCCCCGCCGGCCCAACGAGCAAGCAAGTTCTCGGCCAGTGGCAGTGCCACTACCTCGGCGTCCCCTTTCGCGACATGGAGATCCGGCCCCGTCACCGTCACCTAGCAACTAACAAGAGGACGGCTCGGTCGGGGCCCGGGTAGTAAAACGAGACGCGGCGCCGCTCCGAGCTATGGGTCGACAGACGGTCAGGGCGGTCTGGTACACTTTTTAATGGCTGGGTTGGGTTCTTGGATACGTGGCCTTGGTCTTGATCAAGGCGCTGCGCTGGCGTACAAAATATGCCCGGATCTATACCATTACGCGGCCAGGAACAGCACCCTCCTCAAAGGTCTCGGTCTCGGGGTGGGGGACGACGCAAGCGGCCGGGTGGGCGGTTTGCTCCAGATTCCCGGCGTGCAGGCCTACCTGCCGTGGGCCGTGGGCTGCGCCGTGGCCACGACAAGCGTCTGGACGGCGGGCGGCTACGCGTACTCGGCCGGCACCGAGTTCGCCTGCTCTCGGGCTCCAGCTGCCGTGCTGGCCTCGGCCTGGGTGCGGCCCTGGTGTGATGGTGTGACGAGCGAGTCCAACGGCGCACACCACCCCAAGGGCTCGTTCTCGTCGCAGTTCCGGATCGACACGCCCTGGGCCGACCTGTCCACCACCGCCGGGCTCCGGTTCGACAGCCTCGTCCAGCTCGCCACCACGGCGGCATGGGAGCAGCGCTACGAGTCCACGGACGACAAGGACGACGAGGATGGGGAGGTGCAGTTCATCGTCATCAACCGCCGGATCAAGGAGACGGGCCGCGGCATCCACGACATCAACGCCACCGTGGCGAGGGAGCTAGGCAGTACCAAGAAGCTCCAGCGCCGCCTCCTCGGGGAGCTCGAGGCAGTCTCGACATCGCCAGCCAGCGGCCGGGCCGGGTGGCGGCCGTGGTTCGACGAGTGGATCGGCGGCGGCGGCAGCGACCGGCAGGCCCTGGCTCGGCGGGTCGACGAGACGCACGAGATACTCGACGAGGCAGCCGAGAGGCGCGCTCTCCTCCTCGCGCAGCTCGAGCGACCACTCCCGCTCCGGGACTTTTGCCGGTCCCAGGAGCACGTCATTGCGATGGCCAAGGACAGAATGGAAGAGTTGGAAACGGTGGCGGTCCGGGACCTGTCGGGCAAGCTGGCGGCGCGCGTACAGGTGGTGTGTGATTCCTATGTGTGACGCCGTTGCCGAGATGGCCTTTGCCTTGGCCGAGCGGGTGAGGGAGGATCAAGAGAGCCCCGAGGCCGGGTTGCGAGACGCCCAGCAGTGTGAGGCGGACATCAACTCATGGGGGGTGCTGGTCTCGGAGCAGATGATCCGGGAGAGGGAGGACAAGCTCAGGGTGGCGCTCGAGAAGCTGCTCGCCGACATTGGGGTAAGAAGAGTGTCTTGAGAGATGACAGCAGAAAGATCAATGGCGCATCAACCGGCGACGGGGGCGGCTGATGGTGGTGGTGTGGTGGTGGTGAAGTTGGTGGTGGTGGAGGTGATGGTGGCGGTGATGTTGGTGGTGGAGGTGATGGTGGTGGTGATGGTGGTGGTGATGACAAGGGTACCAGTGACCACCGTGGCCAACTGGTAGAGAAGAAATCGTCGGAGAGACACCTGTTCCGCTCGGGACATCGATGACGACGGACCTGACGAGTCTGTTTGTTCTGTTGAACAAACATTCCGACAGATGCCGATTTGGCATTTGGCATTTCTTTCCATTTCCATTTCCATCTCGAAACATTTTCCCTTCTCCCATCCTCGCCCCCATCGTCGCCGACACCATGAGAAGGAGGAGCACTGGAGAGGTTGGACCGACAGCTCCGAGTCCTCGGAGCCCTCCCAGACTTGCAAGGCTCAAAGTGAGGCCGAGGCCTGATGATGCCGCCCGGGAGTCCGACCCCGAACCCGGACCCGGACCCGGACCTCAACACCGCCCCCCGAACCCAACCCAAGGCCCCGGCCCCCGACTAACCTCCCGACCTAGACAGTCCCGACGGAGACCCCGGGCCAGCGCTACGCCCCCCCCCCAAGCACGTGCAAGCGGCCAGCGCCAGCGCCGGGAGGAGCACGGCCTCGATCGTCGTCCCTCCCGAACTTGACATGGAACAAGCACAAGCACCTCGACCTCGACGCTGCCCCCCGGAGCCGCCACGGGAAATGAACATGGACCAGTTCCCAGGCTAAGGTCCAGACTATCAAGACGACGATTTCCGGCATCGTCGAGCGAATTCGGTGGCCCCGGCGCTGGCAACTCCGCAAATCCTTCCACCTGGGGCTCGTCCTCGGCGTCGCTCTGGGCGCCGTCGTGCGTCCCTCGACCGACCGCCTCGCTGCCAAGATGCAGAGCGTCGCCGCCCCCCAGGAGCCGACCATCATCCACTTCAACGAACGAAACCCTCGTCCCGTCCCTGGACGGATTCGTCAACCTGACGACAGTGCTCGACACCCCTCTCCTCACCCAGCCGGCCAGATATGTCAGGCCGCTCAGCAGTCGCTACAGTCGCTTCGGCATCGAGCTGGCCGCGCGCTCCGTCCATCAGCTCTGCCGGCACACCGACCAGGTCCCCGACAGGCCCGATGCCCGCCATCTCTACAGCGAGTTTCGGAGCGCCGAGAATGCCACGCTCCCCGACGCGAGCCCCAAGTGGATGAATCACCGGGTACTGTACTTGTCCCGGCAGCGCTGCGTCGGTCGCCTGGACAGCCTCGTCGACGCCCTGAGGAGATGGACGTATCCCATTGCGCCATGCATGGCAACGCCATCAACCTCAACGACCTCCTGCTGACACTGGAGGCTCGCCACATCCGCGTGTCCCTGACTACCGCTGACCACCGCTGACTCGTCGCTCGTCGCCATCCAGCCAAGGCACCGCCGCACGAATCCAGCAGAGTATCGAAGAGGTGCAGAGTGAGGGGGGCCCGAGCCTCCTTGCTGGCCGCCCGCAACGCGCTGGACTCGAGCCAGGCGGGTTTAGAGGACCTCGTCTCCCGGGTGGATGCCCTCGGAGCCGACCTGCAGCGGGCCCAGGATGCGTACCTGGCCGACGAGTCGTTGCTGGGACGGTGGACGTTGCCGTCCTCTTGGCCCATCTGGCGGCTCCTCTGCAACGTATTCCCGCCGGGGCCCTTGATGGAAGACGCGTTTTTTGCCTACGTCCAGCTGGAAGAGGTGGCCCGGGAGTAGCGAACGTACTCGCCCGGGTCTCGCCAACAGCTGCTACTGAGCCAGAGGCTGGGGGATTATGAATTATGATGTATCTCTCTTGATTCTTTTCTTGGCTGGAGAGTGCTGCGTGCAAGGCAAGAAACGCAAACGCAAACAAGCCCAGTCCAAAGTGCACGGCAGCCAGCTCTCTGCTAGCGCACCAGCCCTCTGCCAGTGCTCATCTCTTTCTTTGGCTTACATGCGTCTTCTCGCCGCCCCCTGATGGCAGCTGTCGCCGGGGATGGAGATGAGGATGGAAATGGGGAGCTTCCCAGGGCGGGGCCGTGCATGCCCGGTCCATGATGGTCTATGAACTGCCCAGGTGATATATCAACGTCACGGTCCCCCATCATCCTTCTCCCTCCTCCCTCCTCTCTCTTCTCCGAACAACAGGGCCACGCCAGTTAGTTGGGCTTGCTACTTCCTCCCTCCTTCTGTTGCTCCAACACCTCCCTCACCACCCCCCTCCCTCCTCCCTAGGTCGCCAATATGTGCCCAAACAACTCGACATTCGCAAGTCCCGAGCCCCTTCACGACACTCGTCCTTGCACAGCTGACATGATCGAGCTTCCAGACCGTCCGTATGCGGGACCCCGGTTGACTATTACGGCCGCAAGCCCAAGGCCAACATCCGCTTTTGCCTCCGCACCAAGTCGATTATTCTCTTCTCCGTCGTCCAACAGAACGTCCTGCCCCCGTTTGCCAGCTACGCGGGCTGCAGCCCGCCTGCTCCCAGAGCTCCGGATTCTGTACTATATAGAGCACGGCCGCGACTTTGGCGTCTGTCAGGGTTGAAAGTTGGCTTGCAAGCCCTGAATTGAGCGCCTTGCTGCGTCTGTCTTGTTGTCTAGATACAGGAAGAGATGCCACTCTTTATACCCTTTCCACCCCCCAGAATCTACCATCTGTGGTATTCCTTCGGCTTCCATCTGCCTGTGACTCATGGCGAGGGGTATGTAGTAGTGCAAGTGGTGAATTGCAGGGCGGCTAAATCCAGGGCCGAAGATCCGTATTTCCAGGTCGACAGCGTCGTCGTCCACCGCCCCTTTCACGATATGGACCGCGACTACGTTGTGCGCTGGTAAGGGCGCCAGGGCCGCTGGGCGAAGCAGCATGACGGCACCCATGTGTGGAACCGGGACATGATGGACCAGCACTCCCGGAGCGTCGACACTGTCGAGCCGTGGCTGCGCGCCAAGGTTGTCGCCGTGGGAGCGAATGGGTCTTGATCGTGTTGGCGCCTCGTCGGGTCAGAAGCTGCAGCCAAGGGCAGCCAAGGGCAGCCGTCGATACATTTCTTGCGACATGGATGGACAAGGCGCTCAACCTCTCTCAACCAGCCTCCGAGTCGGACATGGATGGAGGCGCCCCGTGAGTCATCCTCTTGACAACGAGTCTAAGACGGGACAAGGAGTCACTCGGCTTGCCCAACCCCCGCGCAGACGCCGTCGACGCCGCGCCCATCCACCATGACCGACCCCCGACGAGACTCGGGGCTCGGGCCGCCGAGGTCCGTCACCCGGCCCAGGCCCAGGCCCATCAGCGGGCCGCCCGGGCACGCAATCCCTCGAGGGACCCCGCCTCGGCGCCCCTGGCCAGCGACGCCCCTATCCCCATCCTACCCACTCCGGCCGCCACTGTTGTTCAATCGGGTGAGCCCTCGTCCCTCGGGCACTCGACCTGGGCTCCAGTGCCGCACGCTCAGAAGCGCAAAAAGCCCGTCAAGTTCGCAAGGTCGACCATCCATAACTGGGGACTGTTTGCCATGGAGAATATTACCAAAGATGACATGATTATCGAGTATGTCGGCGAGGAGGTTCGGCAGCAGATATCTGTTCCGCATTGACGATAACACAGTCATCGACGCGACCAAGAAGGGCGGGATTGCTCGATTTATCAACCACGGCTGCATGCCCAACTGCACGGCCAAGATCATCAAGGTGGAGGGGAGCAAGCGGGTTGTGATTTACGCCCTCCGGGATTTTGCGCAGAGTTTCTTGATGATGAGGACGATCAGGTGACCACCACGCCACAGACAAGGAGGTAACTTACGACTATAAATTCGAGCGCGAAATCGGCAGCCTCGACCCAACAGCATCACCCAGGTCGACGACAGCAGCAACAACAACCCGCGCACCCGCTGGACCCCAAAGACTCGGCGGACCCCGTCCTACCGCATGCCGTGGAACTTACCGCGCTCGACGACGACGACGACGACGAGCGCTGACACCAGTCTGCTCCCTCTCTTTACGCCGGGCAGTCCCCAGCTGGCGCGGTTCCTGGCCTGAGGAAGACTTGTGTCTTTTGCGGCTCAAAGCGCTCGAGGTCGAGGCGAGGATGCGCGAGTTTGTGTAGGTATTTTGGGCATCCTGATGTTGGTGGTGGTTCACACTCACAGATGTAAGGGGGCGCCGGGCATGGTCTTTCTTTCTTCTTTTCCTTTCTTGTTTTGCGACTTCCCTGTGCTTGCAACCACTCTACTCTTGGTTTTGGTCAATCTGTCTTTTTGGGAGGGGGGGGGCAGACATGGATGACGGTGTCGCAAGGTGGTCAAGTTTATCAATGTCCTCGTCTTGCTCTCTTTCCTTTCAGGCTCGTGATGCGCGCGTCAAAGATGCAGCTCCTCGGCCATGTCATTTCTTGTCGCCATGAGGATAACTTGACAAGGGAGCGGTATGCGGAACTTGGGGTTGGAATTTTGGGGAAATGGAAAATGATGCTCGTGATGCAATCTTCTTTTTTTGTTCGTTGACGTTCCAGAATTTGGGACCCAGACTTGAGATGCCCAAAAAAGTGTCACCTGATGTGCACGCTTATCCATTGGACCAAAAAGTAATCAGCGCGCACGGCCGTGGGCGGTGCATCGTCGAGTTGAGGTCGTGTTCCGCGGCCCGAGCGCGGCTCGGATGGACACTCGGTTCGTGACCTTCGGGAGACTTTGGGAGACATTGACCAAGTGACTTTGAGGAATTTGGGGTAAGTACCCTACTCCAAAAATCCAATCCAAATCGAGCGACCATTCGAGTGTCCGTCTGGACTTTTTTTTCCGGCCTTGTCCCCTTCAAAATACAAAACTGTGATGAAAAATGAACAGAATGTCTCGAGGTACCTTGGGGAATGTCTCCTCGCCTCGTCGCGAGCGATGGACAGTCGCGGCGATTGAACGAGTCGCAGTCGCAGTCGCAGTCATTGCAATTGAGCAAGTCGCCCGCACCACCCAGCACAAATGATGGAACGAGTCGCTCACAATCGGCGCAATTGAACGAGTCGCTCGCGGTCAGTCCAAATGAACGAGTCGTAATCGCAGTCATTGCAATTGAGCAAGTCGCGAAATGGCTGGATTGAGGTGGTTGGAGATGCCCGGGCGTGGCTAGGTGCGACTGAAGAGCGATGCCATTCATTTTCCCCGGTCCCAGTGCTGACACCTGCCAAACCTGAAGATCATGTGACTTTTACACACGATTGTGTACCATGATTAGTCATCATTGCACTGCGACACATCTTTTTGTGGACCCACAGGTCAATCGAGCTGTGGATGCAAACTCGCACGAGGTGCTCCCACCTCCACGGCCCCCGCCAACAAGCCGCACCGCACCGCACCGCACCACGAGTCCACGACATGTAAAAATTCGAAGCGCACATCACATTGTCCAATGATGTCATTGGAGGTCCTCAAAACAGCTCCCCAATTTTGCCGCACCGCGCCGCACTACAAGTCCACGACATGCAAAATTCGGAGCGGCACATCCCATCGCTCCAATGACGTCATTGGAGGTCCTCGAAAGAGCCGCCCATTTTTGTTTGGTGGCCACAGGTTTCCTCGCCGCCTCAATTGCCCCATCGCCGCCGACCCGACCTCGCCACCGGGCGCGACCTCTGTGTCCCTTTGACCATCTCCAGAGCAGCCTCGAGTCCGCGTCGACCGACTTGAAGCTGATGCATTTCCCCTCGCCCGCGGGCCAGGGGAGCATGAGCATGCTCGCCGACCGCTCCATCGCCATCGCGACCGCCAGCATGGTCAAACACCCCAACACGGCCGCCCAGCCCGCGATCGTTGTCGCTTCTTTTCCTCCATCAGCAGTTCAAGACATGTGTTTGCAGTCAAGCCACCATCGCGTCCGTTCACCCCAGCCGCCATCACTCCCAAGATTCCACCCCCACATCGGTGCCCGCACCGTTCGAACGCTCCGTCAGTGCGCCAGATGGCCACCATCATCGCCATCACGCAGTCCGCAAGGTCCAGTTCCAGTTGGTCCTCGGCGCTCGAGTCGCCCAGTTCACAGTCCCAGACTTGCATCTCCAGGGCGCTGGGTTTTTGCATGTTGTAGACCGTGGTGCGGTGCGGCTTGGCGGCATGTCGGCAGGAGCTGTGCAGGTGGAAGTCGTGGAGTGTGCATCAATTACAGGAGACGGCGTCTCGATTGAAATTTTGGCAGGTCGCAGGTCACAGGTCACAGGATCGTGGGGGACGCACAGACCACAACCCAAGGGTCGACTGCCTTGGCAATTCAAGTGGCGGCTGACATGGCAGTTGATGTTTGTGCTTTACAGCGGGCCATGTCACCCACCATGAACGGTCTGTCGACCGTGGACAGCCAACAATCGTTGCTCAATCCGAAGAGGTGCTGCTGGCCGGGGATGGAGATGATGAAGAAGAAAAAAAAAGAGGTGGGTGCGAAGTGCGGGGTGCGAGTGCGGGGAGGGAGTGCGGGGTTTGGGTGCGGGGATTGGGTGCGGGGTTGCAATTCCAGCCCTTGTTTGACCCCCACCTCCTTCCTGCCCTGTCAGTCTGTTTGCAGGGGGCCTCGGCCTCCCCACTGCCAAAAAGGCGCAGCGCCTGCCAAAATGGAAGACGGGACCTCCCCCAAACCCTCCCCCCCCCCCCCCCCCCGGTGGAAAAGTGGCCTCCCCCTAAACAGACTCTGCAGACGGGAGGTCAGACGGGAGGTTTCTCTCTGCCTTTCACAGGTCCCCTCCTCGCCAATCTCCCTTGACTACCGATCCCTCCGACCACCGTGTCCGCCCTCGACACATTCCCCCAACGGTTGGGCACATGGGAGGATGGGGTTCTGAATGCAGACCGAGCAAGGGTGGGATCGGGGGCGGTACCTGTGGTTAAGTACTTGGTCTGTCCTGCTCCCAATATCGTCTGACAAGGTCACAAGCCATCAGCCACCAGGCAGTTGGGCTTGGGCTTGGTGCTCCCGTTTTCCTCCCGCCCATGAACCTTTTCTCAGCAATGCATGGCCTTCCAAGAGGGGCTGGGAAACTCTGGAGTCTGTTCCCGGCATGGCCGGGCTCTTTGCTCGCCGTGAATCTTGGACATGTCATACCAGGCCGTGGTTCTGGTAACCCTTCCAGGTTGTCAGCGGCTTTGCACCGGATGGCGCTCTGTCCACAAGCATTGTTCTCCTCGGGGGAACAATGTGGAGGGCGGACAGGTTCCCAGGTCGTACAGGTTGTTCCGATACTCAACAGCTATTCGGCCGCCGCGAGACCAACGCAGCGATGGGTACTCCTCGGCGGTCGGCGTTGGATAACCTCCTGTAGATTCACGCTTCTGTCATAAGCACCCCCCGATCAACACTTTGCAAACCAATACTCAGATGTCCCCAGGGCTGTCTCCGTCACATGCCTGGTCTTGGCCGGCGGGGAGTTGATGTGTGCCCGAAGTTGCACTGAGCTGGCTGCTGGCAGTTTGTTATATACACCTTGTCAGCTTCTGTCACTGTTGTCGTTGGGAAACAGTTTGCCAAGACAAGGAGCCAAGCCCAACGGAAAAAACCCAAGGCCCGAGAATGAACAAAAAAAATGAACGGCTGCTGACACAAGAGCGGATGCAGGCCTCTTGCACAACATCTTCTTCCTCCAAGTCCGCATCTTCGGGGGCGAAGAGCGGGAGACAAGACCGGGAGCCATGGCAAACGCCAACACAGGAAGTGATTCGCTACCCGTACTGTATCTTGATGGTCGGGGTTGCGAGGCATGCTGGGTCCCGTCTCCCTACCCGTGGTCCATGGTGGGAACGCAATGCTGCGACCCGGGAGAGAAGGCCACTGATGTATATGAGATGGCCACGCCCGCACAGCCCTCTCCATCCCCCCCGTCCTTTCTCCTTTCTCGTACCCCGATGCAGCACCGAGAACCCCTCTCCAGACCCAAGGCTATTTCTTCCAAGCTCCCACCATGTGTCCCACCAACTCGCCACTGGTATGTCCTTCCGACATGGCTTCACTTATCACGACCATCGGCTGACCCTTTACAGAACATCTGCGGGGCCAGCATCGGGTTTTACCGCCAGAGACGACGCACCTCGATCCGCTTCTGCATCGAGACCAAGGCGACCATCCTGTTTACGGCTGCCCAAGACGACATGCTGCCGGCCAAGGCCCACCATCCAGCGCTCCGGTCCTTCCTAGCGAAACTCGGCCGCCTCTGTCACCTGGAACACGGCCCCGAGTTTGCCAACATCGTCCACGGCCAGTTTCGCGACCTGGTCTACGACTACGTCCTCCGCCTGGCACCAAAGACGGGAATCTGTGTCCACGGGCCGGATGGTGTCTATACGTGGAACCAAGCCCTCCTCGCTCAGCATTTCCAGAGTGTGGGAAGCGTTGGACAGTGGTTGCGTGCGCACGGTGCCGTGGAGCCATGGGAGCAGATGGGAACCGCCGGGCCTTCTTCCAATGCGACTGTCTCTGCCATACCATGGCACGCATCGAGGTCGGATGGCGAGCAGGGGTATACCTTTGCAACTTTGAGCGCAGCCCATCACTTTGCCCAGTTCCGTGACAGGGCTGGGATGTGACATGGGCAACTCGAAGATTGCCCATCGTCGTGACACTGAGGGAGTTGTTGTACCAGCTTTTGCACCAACAGAGAGAGGCCAAAGGCCTCGACAAGAAGGTGGAAATCAAGTCAGTCGGAAGGAAAATGGCCGATCCCCCGCCGTGTGATTTATCAACATGTCTCAATATGACATTCCCACCAAGTTGCCGAGTTTGGAGATGCCGACAGTACGCGAGAGTAAACTACAAGTCGGAACACAGGATAAAAGCAAAAGGGGATGGATGTTGGCCTAAAAGTAAAGACTAAGGTCGTAATTTAAGTTATCGTAAGTAACACAGGAGGGAGAGGGTCTATGTGAGAGCGGTCGCGGGCCGGGGATGGAGGGGCGTTGAGGGCGCGGAGGAGGACCGTCGGAGCGCGGTCTTGTCGGCCAGCCGGGGGGCGGACATTGCTATCGGGGCATCGTTGGTCGAGAGCAGGAGGCACTTGACGATCGGTGGGTAGGTACTAGTATGTGTGTGATATGTGTAGGTATGGTGAAAAGTGCATGAGACTACTGCAAATGCCGGCGAGAAAGGAAATGCCGTCTTCTTCTTTCGAGGTTTCCCGTTTTGCTGCCGCGAACTTGGAGCCACGGCATCGGGGAGTTCGATTCATATCTTCCGTAGGCTTCCGGCTTCAGAGCTTGTAAGGAAATCGGGCTGGCTTCCATATCATACCTATCGATGAGGCTCATACCTAGGTATCAACGATGAGGCGCCGATGTCGTGTCCTTGCTCAGACATAGGACACTATTAAATCTGACGCCTAATTATGTCATCGGGTACTACTAAACTAAGTGCCCTATGAATAGACCCGTGTTGTCATTGCCACCTCAACCAGAGGAGAGGGTTAACAAACACACTGAACACTGCTGTGCCCGTAGATACGTGTGCTCGTTACCCTTTGTGGGAGGTGGAACGTTGGGGCTTGTAGCTGTTCATTGTCTCATTGAAGCTATCCCCATCGTTGCCGGCGCGTAGCCGTAGCTCCATCAGTTATCACCATCATCCTAGCCGCAAGATTCAGTTCGTCTTTATCGCTCCAGAGAAGCCAGCTTTCGCCGTCTTTACGCTTCATCGCAACACGACAGCACCTTTGAGATTCCAGGTGACCTCGATCGCTTCGTCTTCGTACCTCCGTCGCTCCGCCGGCTGCCAAGATTACCACCATCGTCACCATGAATCACACTCTCTTCGCCTACAGGATTTATAACCTCGATTCGGTTAACGGCATAACTACGACGACACCGGTCACCCCTGGGAGACTGACAGCCCAATCGCAACATATTGGTCTTGGAATAACCCTTGATCTCCGTTCACCCAGAGCAATCCAGACGAGAAACCCCAGCGCCAGCTTCTGGCGCCCCTTTCCCTCTGGCCCCTCTTGTCCCTCTGGTCCCTCTGGTCCCTCTGGTCCCTCTGGCTGGCGAGTCTCCAACCACCTCCTAGTGTTGCCCCAGCTTTCTTTACAGAGTTACATTGTTATTACGACGTCCAGAATTGCAAAAGTCGTCGACAGCCAGCAGTACCCGCAACCAAGACGACGACCGCCATCCCATCCATCTCCCGCCCGACAAGAGATACCACAAAGTTAACAGCACCATCCTTGTGTATAACGGGAAACTTGGCATCGGCCAACTCGCCACGATTTCGGATTCATCGACTAACCGCGTTATGTTAAATACACTCCCGTTACCTTGGGAATGTCAGGAGACTTGGGTGTAGAACTACTACCGTTGTGATGCCAGTATGTTGCCAATACCTTTTTTTTCGGGAACGAGAGGCTCTCTCGGGTTCGCCGGCGGGTGTTAGGGGAACCTCCAACTCTAGTACGTAACGGGGACTGTGTCGCCTTGGCCCGTCGTTATGGAAATAGAGGACAAGGGCTCCAGCGGTCGAGTACAGCCGCCTTCTTTCAACAGCCACGACCTTGACTACTACGGCGGCGACTGTCGTCCGGGTCTGGAGCCGGATACCGGCCGGTGTGACGTCCAGGATTATGCCCAGCAGGTCTGCGTACAGGTGCGACGATCCCGGCGGCAGCGTCCTGCGGATCATCACCCGCGTCCCCGGAGGCTCAAGGGCCCAAGTAGCGGCTCCTGAGACAAGCGCCATGGTCGATGCAAGCCAGCGGAAGGTTAAGCCCCTTGGGGGCCGAGGATGGACTAGAACTAGGGATTCTTGGCCGACTGTTACGCCAGGGACCAGGCGGTACCCCCCGAGTCATCACCCGTGTCATCGTCGTCCGAGTCGTTACCCGAAACATCAACGCCGGAGATCTCCTTGGTGACTGGTCGAGATGAGGCACGGGAGAGAGAGGGAGTAGTTCCAGGGGACCTCCGAGGTCTTTTCGAATGATGTGTCTCTGACATCAAGTTACGCGACATTCCTTATACCGTATCCTGCCAGCCCTCGTTTGATTCGGAGACTGGGAACAATGGGTTGGGCGGGTGTGGATCCCGGCTGAATCTTCGTCGGGACTCTCGTTCCAGAGACATGTCGGGGTCGGGGTCGGCGGAGGGGGAAGAGCGGTTGTCGGCAGTGCTGGCGGCGTTGGCAGCAAGGAGGCGGTGGATGTTTCGGTGAAATCGCTCTGCAGCTTGCAGAAGCTCTCCAGAGGGACTGATGGTGGCCGTCGGGGGGGGTCATCGAGGATGGAGCGGAGAAGTTGGTCGGCGTTGGGGACCATAGTCCGGCTACGGCCGAGAGCCCTGGCTCTCTCAGGTTCGCCGGCGCGTGTTAGATAGTTTACAGGCCCTCGAGTATTCACAGGCTGGCGCCGTGACTAGACGTACAGAATCTTGGCTCCGTCTACAAGAACCAAGCAAAACAAGAAGGAAGAGACCCCTATAGAGTCGACAGAAGGGAGATGCAACCTAAAGTCCAATACAAAAAAGAACAAAACTACAAAGTGACATTAAGACGTATGCTGTCGGAGAGACGATCTATGTAGGCAGCGAGAGGAGAATAGGCGAGCAGCGACTGGCGAGGAGAGGCTAGGTGAGGAGAGATCAGGCGAGGGGGGATAGCGAGGCGGTGTTACAAGTGCTAACGGACATCCGTCGTCGTGCTTCCTTACAGACCACTACCAGTATCATGAACACTCGCTCGCAATACTCGGTGTCTGGTCTATTGGCATACCCACGATCACAAGCATCAGACGGCAGATAATCCTGCCAGCCGGGCAAGTCGGCCTGGGCGCAGGTGTGGGAGTGGGCAGCCGCCGTGGAGGGCATGGCGCACGTGTGGGACTGGGAAGAGTACGGCGGGAGCATGGGGATGGACACGGCGCGGATGGGGCACGACGTTCGGGAGGGGAGCGGTGCTGGCGTGGGGATGTGCCGTAGCCCGACGTCAACGAACGCATATGCAGGTTCTGTACGTCTGGACTCTACACCGAGCCACATGGGCCCTGCCTCCGGACGGCCGCTTCAGTCAACCCATCGGAAAGCAGTATCCCGGGACGCATTGGCTAGCTGTTGGCGGCGGGGGGTTGAGGTATATGACGGTCGGTCCGTCAGGAAATTCACGACGGACCTAGAATCTCATGACAGGTCACCCACTGTGACCCAGACTGCCAGTCCACCCCGGGGAGTCGACGAGTCGACGAGTCGATAGGCGGCGCCAATGACGAGCCACAAGCCGGTTTCCCTCGCGCACCTGCATGTCCCATGTCATGGAGCATGAATCGCCGACATTTTCGCGTACACCATGATGCTGCTTGCTGCCTTTGCTGTGTATGTGTCTCAGTTTTCCAATTCTGTATTAAGAATGATTCAACATTCCGCCTGGTGGAAGTAGGGGGGGGAACGCTCGAGTTCGCAAGAGTGGATGGACGGGCAGACGGCCAGCTGGGAGGTGGGAGGTGGGAGGTGGGAGGTAGCGCTGTTCTGGGGGGGATGGGGTTGGCGGAGATGGATCTAGTAGCGTGGGTGTGGACGGCAGTGAGTGTGGTGGGAATACTCTGGACGTCTTCGGCACCGGACGTCCCTGGCGCGTCGTCGACGTCGACGCTACCGCCCGCCGTATAGCGTAGGACGTCTGTACTGTCTAAGAACTCGTCCGTCGGTCTGTTCGACCCCCCGTCAGTGAATAGATTTCCTCTTGCTCAGTCGACTCTTAGCCCGCTGGCGGTTCCTCGGCGTTATACTCTTTCTCGAGTAAGGGTATAATGAACTCGGGTACTGGTACCGGGGATGGCCTCGAGGTATTTGTATTGTTCGCCTGACTGGGGACCGTGGGAGAGGGACCAGGGAGCTCGACATCAGCGGTGATTTTTGCCGTGACTAGAAGGAAGGGTCGAGCGGTGGTGCAATCCAGCGTGAGAGTCTACCGCGCCGTAACGAGTAGGTCAGCATGGGGGATCGAAGCCGGAATGCTCGGTCCCGTCCACTGGGTACGCCCCGACGTAGCGTCCGCTTAGCCCGGCCCATGGCGGCCCGGACGGGCATCCTAACGCTGCCCACGTTTGTAACCAGTGTGTCCGGGTCGAGGACCGAGGTGGACGGCAAAGTCCACGTTGGCGCCGGCGACGTCTGCGGCAGCGGCGAAAACATTAACGTCCAGATCTTGGGCCGCCTCCTAAGTAGCGGGCTTAGAGTCCTAGCCGACCACCGGGGTCTGGTCTCGAGCAACCGGCGGGCCAACGACCCGCAAATAAGCCCCAGTACGAGGACTACGACCGGGCGCGGGCGTGGTGGTTATGCCTACAGAGCAGAGCGCGGCGCGGCGCGAGCTTATCGATTCCAGCCTGGACGTTGCCAGCGGGCACCCCCTCGTCCTGTTAGTATTGCTGCTGCTGCTGCTACGTATGGCCTTTTTGTTGTATTCTTTTACGTTTCTTACTGGGTTTCTCGCCTTTGTCGCCCGCCTCCCTCGACTACGCTGTCGCGGCTGACCAGGAGCAGGAACCGGTTAGAGGCCCAGGCTCCTTAGAGGTCCCCCATTGCTCGATACCCGTAGTCCCCGGTCCCCGGTCCCGTCAGCGATACCGAGCCTCGTTTAGCGTTTTTGACAGAGTCAGATCTTTCGGCAAACTACCGTCCCTCGCCCTTATTCGCTTCGGTACGCAGTAGCGTATGTTAGTTACAGGCGACACCGCCAAGTTATGGTGTCGCCGTTAGCGGCGGCTGGAGACCTGCGTGACGGGGGCGTCGTCGTGGGGATAGGAAAAGGCGTCGATGGTAATCGTCTTAAAGGGGTCGTCCTCCTCGGCGAAAAGGACCCCGACCACCTTCTCAGCAGCCATGTGTGACGATTTCCTTACACGCCTTACAAAACTTAATACGCTGACACGTCCCTTGCTCGTCGTTGTACGTCGAGCTTAACAACCCCGACAGCTCTGCCAGCGATCGCGGGCTTAGGCTGTAGAACCCCGCTGTGCTCTTCTCCAACTATCCCTCGGTAACGAGGCTCGCCAGCAGCGAAAGGACCTCCGAGTGCTTCAGCCCCTTGGCGTCCTAAGTCTGTATCCTGCCGTTCTCTTCCTGTCCGGCCGCCCGCGGCGGTCGTAAAATCTTGAGCGCCTGAACTTCGTTGACCGCCATAACCTCCATCCGCTCCGTATTGTATTGTATGAATATAGTGTCGAGCAGCCGCTTGATGTACGCTACCTCCTCTGTGGTTCGGGAGGTGGCAATCTGTGTCGGTCCGTCGCTGTGTGCATTGAGGAACACCCCCGGCTGGCGTATATCAGCGCCGACCCCAGTACCTACGCATCCCTATTATCCTATTGCAATCGTCACTGAGCAGGCTGCTCACACACGACACGGCCTTTGGCCCCCACACCAACACAACAACACGACACCACCTGCGCCCCCGCAGATGAAGGCGGAGGGAGGCAGCCCTAATTCGGTGCCTGGCACCAACTGACACGACTCTGATCGTCTGGATGAGATGGGTATTTTGTATCTAGATTAGCCCAGACGCGTCCCTACGGCTAATAAGGCTAGTAGGCGGGGGCCTTCGGCCCCCACCCCCCCCGGACGTTAATTGGAATAAATAAATATTGCAATCGTCACATATGTCGATGTATTCCGCGGCCTAAAGGCGCCCTCGCGGCTGCTATTTAACGATAGTAGTCTTATAGTCCCCTGAATCTCGACCCGGCCTCCGGCGACGTCGCCGCTCGTCCAGCTCCTAGCCTCCTATACCGTAGTCCCTACGAATTCAGCAACCCTCCCCCAATCTTGGTTCCATAACGCACATCAGTAGTGCTAGAGCTTCTAAGCGAGTCCTCGCCAAAGGTGCCAGCCCCGGTATCAGACACCACGTCGATGGATTAACGAGTAATATGCAGGCGGCCTTACCGCTGGACGCGAAGCTCGTTCGTCTGGGGGGAGGAGGCGATGGTCGTAGTGAGGAAGAGAGGGAGCTTTAAATATGTCTTTTGCTGAGGAAAGCGAATCTCGAAAGTAGACTTGCGGTTATGCATCTAAGGGGTGACCTGGGACTAGCTGGATACCTTCTTTCGCGTCATCAGCAGCCGTCCTAAGGCGATGGCACTCGTCGAGGCGTCGGCGATTAACAGCGACGGCGAGGGCTACGAGGACAAGGCCCCCATGCAACGGGACGAGCTGGCAGCAGTCTATCGTTCCCGCGTCGTCGACGATAGCGGTGCCGCTGGCGCTGGCCTTAGCGGTACGCCCTACCCAGGTCCACTGGGAGGGGATGGCCACCGCCTACGTCAGCAGCATCGACCGGTCGCTGAAGAGCAGCAGCCGCTCCAGCTCGGGTATGGGCTAGGCCGAGTAACCGTATAATATAACGACGGCAGAGAGGTAGGTTGGCTATCAGAGAGGTTACCGGGTAGAGTAGTGCCGCGCGGGATGCGGTTGGAAGTACCACTACATACCCTAGGTCGACACCCACAGCGACGACGACGCGGATCCGTATACGACAGGGCTATTAGCCAGCGGCGGGGAGGACTCTACGGTATAACTCTACGGTATCGAAGTTAGATAATAGTACCCGGGCTTGGCCGGTAGGGCGGCAGCTGCGACGCCTACAGTTAGGGTCGACGGCGTAGCCGAGGGTATCCGGCGGGGACTCGAACTAGTTATTATTAAGGGCGAGGACCTCGCTAACCTCGATTACGACTATTATCGATAAGGCGTCGGGTGTAAGCGGTGCCAGACCTAGAGGCTGGCGTAGGTCGACCTCGAGAACGACCTAGGGGTGCGCTCGGCGCTGTCGTCGAAGACTATCTCGATAATCTCGACTATCTCAGAGTCGACTATCGCGACCGTACGTACATACGACTACTATATGTAAAGACTACGACCGGGATCTCGTCGGTAGCGTCGTTATCGTAGGCGCCTAGCGTTAGGGCTAGGCGGGTAATCGGGACGATCGCGTCGCGGTAGCTACCCGCTATAATGTCGCCCAGAGGTAGCGTACTGGTCGACGTCGGCGACCTCGCGGCCCTAGTAACTAGTACCGGTATTTATAACGAAGAGTTAGTCCTGGAAGACATAGAATTTATCGGCAGTTAATAGTGTTTACAGTTGCTTTAGTTAACGTATCTCTAGGTTGTTTTCACATAGATACCTTAATAATTTAACGTCCTCTCTCGTCTACGTCGGCGCTACCGGCACCCTCGCCGGCGTCGCGTGCGCGCGTATCGACGCCGCGACGAGTATCCTCTCGCGTTTCGATACCCTTAGCACGTTCGGGGTACCGCTAAACCAGATAAACCCGCCGCGTAGACCGGGCGGGACGGTCTCGTAGGTGCTGTTTAACGACAAGAGGGGGCGGTTGCCGGTTACGGTAATACGGTCAAGGGTGTGCCGGGGGTGGAGGCGCGGAACGGTTCGTGGCGGCGTATAACGTTACGGAGGGGGTTATAGGGAGGGAGCCGGTATAGACGATAAGTCCGGAGGGGGGTATTGTTTAGGGTAGGGAGCGGGGTGCGACGGGTAATAGCCTATGTTAAGGATAAGGGTAACCTACGTCGCTCGTAAGGGACGCCGCTACGAGAACGGCGATGGACTTAACTACGTAGCGAGGGGCTTAACGAAGATGCCCTCGTTGTTAAGAATCTTATCTACCGCTAGGCCGAAGCCCGCGTTGTCGGCTTAGACTACAGCGATAACGGCGGACTCTACCTTAGCGCGACGCTAGCTAAGAACGTCGGAGAGGCGTACTAGTTGTAGTAGTAACCTACGTAGCCGGTAGACCTCGGCGGTACTAATATGCTTAATCCTCGCATCCTAGATCTTTTACGTATCCAGGGCTTCGAGGTTATAGAGGTCGTGGAAGCCCTAACCCCGCTACGTACGGTAAGCTCCTAGCTGTTATAATACCTAGGGTAAGCTAGATATATAGGCGCTACGTAGTACTACGACCGACCTTACTCTCTACCTCGACCGCGCCGCTAATAGACCCGATCTTAGACTATACGATATCTATCTCGATACCGTAACCGTAGCCGTAATTAAGATACCGGGTAGGAATACGAGGCTAAGGAGGTTACTAGTAGGTATAGTATTTAGTTTTTAGATAGTCTTAAGCTAGCGTTTATTACGGCACTAAACCGATAGCGGTTCGGCTAAGGTCCGACAATACCGCTGTAGGGCTCGGGGGTAGGCGACAATCATTATAGGGGGTAACAATTACTATCTGAAAAACAAGGGCCCTATAATAAACAGTTATTATCTAAGTAACTATTATTGTCCAAGCAATAATGATTATCCACTAGGGGGTTCTCTAATTAGCTGATAAGCACAGACTATATAACAGGGGGTCGCCCTCTGGATTTACTCCCCTAGCCCACCCCCCCGCCTATAATTTATATACTATAATGTATGTATGCGAGGATATATGCTTTAATTAATGCTGTATTCTATATACCCCCTCCGCCGCCGCCGCCGCCGCCGCCGCCCACCTTCCGCCCGCTAAGCCATACCCCCTAGTTCCGCCGCCTACCTAATTTAGTAGTGCCGCTTAGTATCCGCGCCTGGCGTTAAAGGTTTACTAGGGTCTAAAGCGCCGCGTTAAAGGTAATATACCGCGCTAACGATAAACCGCCGCCCCTAGTAATAAACCGCCGCCGTTAAAAATAACCCCTAGATACCTATAGACCCCTAGCTACCTTACGAGCCCCCCTACATAGTCGGCGTACGGGTAAAGTTACAAAGATAAAGCCTAAAGCTAGTAATACTTTACTAAGCTACGCGATCGCTAAGCGAAGAAAAAAAGAACTATATTACCGCTACTACTAAAAGTTAGTTCCGACGACGTATATAAACCTAGTATAGAAGATAGGAGTAAACCTTAGGCTAAGACCCCCTTAAGTGTATATGTAATTAACTCCGCCGATACTACGCGATTACGACTACTCTTAAGTACTACGCCTATTAAGGGATTAGTAATACCTATCCGTTAACGGGGGAAAAACGGATAGACGATATACCTTATATAGGGAAAACGGATAGTAGATAAGCCTCGGCTATTCCCTAGATAAAGGTACGGAGATATATATAACTAGTCGCTATAGCCGTATATACCTATACCGTTCCTAAGAAAGTTCGGGCGGCTCGGGGATATTAATATACTATATAAACGGTACTCTATAGGTTATATTAAAGGGCCGTATATCTACGGTAATTTAGTATACCTAAAACGCGGACCGTTAGTATATCGATACCTATATAGTATATAGTACGTAATATATAGGGATATAGGACGTTAAGGTATAATATATAATATATTATATAATCTATTTAGATAGATTTACTACCTGCCCTACCTATATACGTTAGAGCGTATAGACGTCTTAGTCGATTTAAATAATACCTACTCTACCGATCTTAACTATATATAGGTATATAGGGTCGATTACCGTAATACCGACGATAATAGTATTAGGGAGTTCCTCTATAATCTCTTAGTCTAGAATCTCGTATTATTTTATAGTACGCCGGAGGGGCGTTAGGATAACGAAAACGTAGTAATCGCGGAAGCTATCGAGGACGAAGATATAGTCGATACGGCTATATTAATTCTACTAACCGTCGCGGGTAAAATGTACGAAGTCGCTAACGCTAAAGGTAAAACGGTTATTCGAGTCCTTAGTTTAACTAAACGGTTAGACGGCCGCCCGGTTATACCTATTAGCGTTATATCGAGAGGAACGGGTAGGGGGCGTATCGGGGTAGGGACTAGTTACGGTAGAAAAGAGATAGGTCTTAATATATTATTAATATACTTAAACGACCCCTATTAAGTATGTCTGCTTAATAGATTTAATTTTTAGCGGTATAGATATATACGCTTATATCTACCTAGCGAACCACGCCTATATATATACGTATATACCTAGGCTAATAGGAAAAGATTGTAAATATTATAATAAGCGTAATATCTATAGATAAGTAGGAGAGGGGGAAAGCGATAGGAATAGCGATAAGGATAGGAAAACATACCTGTTAGTAAACCCGAATTTCCTGGACTACTAGATATTTCTGTTCTCGAATACCGACGGATATTAGTACGCCTTACCGTAGTTAAACTAGTATACTAATCGGAGGAGTTAACGGAAGGTCGGGGTCGTATCGTTAACCCGGCGCGGAAGTGCCTTACCGGTATTAGTAGCGTGCTTACGGTTAGTCTACTCCTAGTAAGGGATTTAATTAATCGTAAGTAGTACTAGATATATATCGTTAGCCGACTAGGTAACCTCGAGTTCGTAGTTATCGTCGTCGGCGGTAAACTCGAGTCGATCTGTATACGATAGTATATATCGGAAGAGGTTAGGCGCTTCTCTATATAGAGACTATATCTCGCTAGTAAGCTTTAGATCGGTATATTTAAAGAGAATGTCTCGAGGTACCTTGGGTTCTGTTTTTTGCACCTTGCCCCTACTTTTTTGGCCTTATCCGCCTTATCTTGCCCCACTTCTGGAATTCTGCCACGGCGCCCACTCTACAGCAAAATATTGCCATGACGCAATTGCCACCCCGTGCAGCGATTTCCACCTTTTCCACGCAACGCAGCGATTGCCTTAATTCCGCCTACTTGCGAGCCGTCCAACTACACCACCTGCGAGCCGTTCAATCGCGGTACGCGGCAGCAAATACAGTAGGTACCCCCACTATCCTCAGCAACCTGTAGCGCTGACCCCCCACTAGCCATAAGCGACGCCGAACTCGAACCGGCTCCGGCCCCAGCGCCACTGTCCGACTCCTGATCCCCGGCACGGCAACCTCCTCCGGCACGGCAGCCGCCGGCGCCGCGCTCCCTAGAACGAAGCTCGCCCCCCCCGGTACGGTAGCTACAACGTAGATACTCCCCCCTAGCCAGCGAGGCGGAGGCGCGAGGGGCACTAGATAACAGACTGGGCTTACCCCCTCCATCAGACGTAACCACTCGTAGTAAAGGGCGTGGAACTCGACGACGGGCAGCCGCCCGCAAGGAGGACGATCAACGGCCTGTCAACTGGTGTAGGAGCGTCCGCTGCCGCGCGGGGAGCCCGTGGCGGAGGCACGAGGACCTCCACGGTCGGACAGAGGGGAGCTCCACGGTCGGACAGAGGGGAGGAATCGCGAGACCTGCCGCCGCCGTTTGCCGCCGCCGTCGCCAGCACACGGCAGTCTACTCGGGCAGGGGGGGTAGGGGAGGTATTTGAGCCAATCAGAGAGCAGCAGAATAGTATATGTAGAATTGAAAGACCCCGGAAATCGCGTCTTTTGCGCTGTCCAGAGTCGTGTCTATCTTCGTGTCCATCTTCGCGCGGCGGCGCCGGCGCCGGAGCGGTGTGCGAGATTAACACCGCAGTCCCTACTCTTTGTTCCCTTATCGGCTTACCGCCTTCCGCGATAAGGGAAAAAAGTAGGGACAAGGTGCAAAAAACAGAATCCAAGGTGAAAAAAACAGAACCCAAGGTGCCTCGAGACATTCTCTATTTAAAAGCGTTACGGAGGACGAGTCGGATAGTCTCCTATACGTTAACCTTTATCAGAAATACCTTTTCTACGTTCTTATAGTTCGTCTTGTATACTCGCTTCTTAAAGTATCTAGATATACGTCTAGTTAGTATAGCGCGTATAGAGATAGATATATAGGGGTAGGATAGGTTTAGTCGCGTCGTCGTCGGCGTTAGCCGTTATAGTAATCTCGTCGCGTCGTCGCGAGGTCTCGCTAGGCCGTATATAAAATTTTCCTAAGTAGTCAGCGACCCTACTACTGTACGGGCATCTAACCCCGCTAGCTAGGCCCTAGTAGCGAGAATACTACTATAGGTATTATTAATAGCGGGACTTACCGATATAGATTCTCCCCCGTTAACGTATTAACGTTAAATATTACGCCGTATTCCTCCGCGTATATAAGGTAGTATACGGTAATATAGATATTCGGACGTAGCATATCGTTTATATACTATAGCGAGCGACCCGATTCTATGTTATCGACGGTATCCGCGATAATAATAGCGTCCCTAAGCCCTGCTGGAATAGGCGAACTACCGCTTAAAGTACCCGCCGAACTACGCGACGTTTCCGCTATATATAAGTATAACTAGTTAAATAGATACCGAGTGCGATAGATAACTCGAGCTATATTATTGCGTTTATACTTTTATATCTTCTAACTTATAAGTATTAACGTACTCCTAGTAATTACGATAGTCGTTTCGATAATTATATAGACCGGATTATCCCCGCTTGTTTTAGCTTATACTTGGTTATAAAACCGTATCCGGATATACTTCTTCCTTAGCTACTTTAATAAAAGGGCGGGGATAATAATAATCTAGCGGGCGTAGTCGGATATACTATAACTTAAGAGATAGTAGATTAGGGATATTAGGCGAGCCTAGTTAGGGGGGAATAGCTATATACGTAGCTTAATCGCGTACTCCGAGCGCGTAGACTTCGTAAAGATACTATCGCGTAAAAGGAAATATATTAGATTACCTAGACTATTATATTCGGAATAGGCCGTATCGAATAGGCGTATTATAATTAAATCTAGGGCCGGCGATAGCGCCGTAAGTAGGGGTTAAGGATTAGCGATACCCTATTAAGAGCCGAATCGATTTTAAGCCGCTATTAGAAGGTTAGCTATTATGTTCTATATCTCCTTTACCTATATATAAAATCGGCTGTAGGTCGTGATATCGAATTTGATTATAACGTCCGGGTCTATAGCTTTCTGGCCTATATAGACGAAGTAATAGTGGTAGAATTTGTTAGTATAGGGGCCTTTAAACCCTAAATTCTCGGCCTACTATAGTATATCGCCGACGTAGTATATTGGAAACGCGTAGACGAAGACGTCTTCCTCGCTATTAATCTTTATAACTACGCTATTATCTAGATTAGCTATTATCTTAAGGGCCTTAATTATATCGCCGAAGTTAGATACGTAGGGTTTATTCTATTAAAGCAGAGTTAGCGATTCGTCTAGGTCTTATCTTATTACTTATACTCGATTCCACTTACCCGAGAATAATCGGAAAGATACTACTAGGTCTAGTACGTTCTTCCGATAGTAGGCTAGCCGGTGTAATATAGAAGCCTATTAGAGTACGATATAAATTACGGAATACCCCGAAGCTATCGATAAAGTCTAGATATAGGAATAATACTACCCGTTTCGTATTAGGCCTCTCTTAATCCTACTTATACTTAAACCTCTCTCGCCCCTAGTACCCTAGCTCTAGCTTAGCGCGAATTAGATAGGTATAGTAGAGAGGTATAACCTTAGCCCCTTTAACTATCCGGCGTACGAAATACTACTACTTAGGGGTTTACTAGGCCTTAAAAGTACTATCGTTATACTTTCGGAACGGTACTATACTTACCGCCCTCTGGCTCTAACCCTACGGTTTCTACCTAGGATCCTAGTAATCTTCGCCCTAGTAATAATTAACGTATACCGACTTATAGGTATAAATATTACGCTCTAGTATATATAAAGGCGTCGTATCTAAAATTAATTCGGTTTCCTTTAGTATAGGGTTAAGGCCACTATATAGGATATTAGGGTTAGGGTTAGGGTTAATTAGGGTTAGGGTTAGGGTTAGGGTTAGGGTTAGGGTTAGGGTTAGGGTTAGGGTTAGGGTTAGGGTTAGGGTTAGGGT
>MU839526.1:0-113101 GCA_030685255.1 Podospora conica
GGCCCAATGCTAGCGCAAAAAAAACCCCCAAACCCCGGGCCCCCGGGGGGCCCCCGCTTTTCAGGGGGTTGGTGGCCTGGGGGGGGGCCGCCCCCCCCCCCGGGGGGGGGGGCCCCCCGGCCCCCCCCCCCCCCCCCCCAGAAGCCAGCGGACACGGAAACAAACATTCCCCTATTGGACGGTACGTCAGCCTTGGGACTTTTCCCTCGTTCCCCCTTCGCCTGGCGGTCGTGGAAGAGTGAGACCAGCATTGTCAGCCATTCATGACGACTGAGGCACAGGATAGCCGCCCCAAGACACAGTCGACGAGCTCCTTGGCCCCTGGACAGACAGCCCAGTGTCGTGTTTCCACCTACCTTCCAGTGCCCGCCGCCCAGTGTCGCGGGCCCTCGACGGTACCGTCCCCTCCGCGCGCGCGCCCGCTGTCTGTCTGTCTCCCCCCCCCCTCACGAAGCCACGTCGATCCAGCTTCCCGACTCTGATTCCGAGTGCGGTTAGATTGCGTCCCCCCTTCAACGCCCCTCACTCCCCCATTCCAGCCCGCCCGTGGACCGCCCGCCCGCGGCTCTGTGACTCAATTAATATATCCTTGTCCCTACCTCATCCCCTCTCCCCTCTTTCGCGATGAGCAACCAACTCCTCGTTATCGCCCCCGGGGTCAGCGGCTACATGAATCTCACCAACCCGGAGCGCGACCAGATCCAGGGCGTCGAGAGGGCCGGTGCCGTCATCAGCCTCCTCGGCGTCATTCTGATATTCATCGCCTACGGCCTGTTCAAGCGCCTGCGCACCGTCCCCAACACGTTCATCATCTTCGCCTCGATAGCGAACGTTGGCGCCAGCATCGCGTGCGTAATAGGGTACGATGGCATAATGGCCGGAGACTCGTCTGCGCTGTGCCAGATCCAAGCGTTCCTCCTAGAGATGTAAGTCCTTCCTCCGATGCTGCTGTTTGTACGGAACACCGAAGCGACGGGCTTCCGTCCCGACAACCGGCCATTGAAGGACGATGAACTGACAAAAGGGATCCAGGTTCATGCAATCGGATCCATGGTGGTCGCTGGCCATGGCGGTCAATGTCTACCTCGTCTTCTTTTTGGGATCGAATCCGACATCATTTCGAAAGTACCTGTGGATATATTGTCTGGTGTGTTTCGGGCTTCCCGCGCTGCCGGCTTTTATCTGTTTGTTCTACGCGCCAAATGGAAACAGGATTTACGGGAACGCGACGGTATGGTGCCCTAGGTGGCGGTGGCGATACCGACTTGGAGTCGCTGACACTCTTGGGTGGTAGCTGTGGTGCTGGATCGATGATCGGTACAACCAGCTCCGCATCTGGCTCTACTACCTCCCCATCTGGACGTGCAGCGTCTTGTCCGCCATCATCTACGCCTGCGTCGGACACCACGTCTTTCGGATGCGCAACCAGCTCCGCAACTTGACAATCAGCAACCAGGGCCACGAAGTCTCCAACGCCGAAGCCGGGTACGCAGAAAAGGTATGACTTGAACACACCCAATCTCCCCCGCCCGCCGTGCTGCCTTGCGACGTCACCCTGTACCACGTCGCCCATCCCGGCCTTGCAGCTGCTAACCTTGGGGTCTCCAGAACCAGGCCGGCCCTCCGGGCTCCTACGGCATGGTCACGACCGAGGTCCAAGTCACAAACGAGACTTCCGACAGCACTTCTCGCCCCTCGACCCCGGCGCCGTCCATCACCCCCGTCCTGCAGACCTCGCACCACCACCTCAACCACCACGCGCCCAACTCGCACACGCACCCGTGGATGGCGCCCGACGACACGGTCGACCTCCCGCTCGCCTCGACGTCCCGATCCAGCTCGAACCCCTTCACCACCATATCCAGCATCACCTCGACGCAAAAGGGCCACTCCAAGGACAGCAGCAGCGGCTCCAGCTGCCTGCCGATCCACACCATCAACCTCAAGAGCCCGCACTCGTCATCCTCATCATCCAACCCGCAGCCCAAGCCCGCCGCCGCCCTCAAGAAGCGCACGCCCAAGCGCTTCCTCCGCTGCGCGTCGATCCACCGCGCCTGGCGCCGCTTCAACGCCAAGATGGACAGCATCGACCCCATCAAGGTCGCCTACCTCCGCACGTCCTTCATCTTTGCCATCTCCATCCTGGTGACGTGGACGCCGTCGAGCATCAACCGGGTCTACTCGTTCGCGCACCCCACGCGCACCAGCTTCGGCCTCAACATGGCCAGCGCCGTGGTGCTCCCGCTGCAGGGGCTGTGGAACGCCCTCATCTTCACGGCGACGAGCTGGACCGCGCTCAAGGAGGAGGTGGGCGCGCTGCGGGCGCGGATGATGGCGTCGAGGGGGTCGCAGCGGCTGAGCGGGTGCGGGGGGAACGGCGGGGGGGCGCTGGGGGACGCGGGGCGGTGGAGGAGCGGGTTTGCGGATCAGGAGGGGCTGGGGAAGAGTCCGAGGGGGATGGGGAATGTTAGGGTGATTCGCGGGGGGTCGTTATGAGTGGGAGGTTGTTGGTGCAAGGTGGGTGGTTGGTTTTACTTTCTTGGGGGGGGAGGGGGCGTTGAAAAGTGTTGGTGTTCTTCTTCGATGATGCTGGGTGGCGACCCCTTTTTTTGGATGCGCTTGGTTCGGCTCTTTGTTTTCTTTCCGATGATTGGATACCTAATGGGGTGGTTGATGCGACAACGGGTAGCGGGCGGATGGTTTGCCAAGCGAGGGGCAGCGTATACGTCGGGGATGATAGGTAGCCGGCGCGGGCGGGGATAGAGGAGATACCACTGATGATGAGGCGCCGGCTGGGGATGAGATGGGATGACAGTAGTGTTAGCTATAATGACGGGATGGTGATGATACCTCTTCTTCTTCCAGTCAGTACACGTACTCGACATTGTTGGTGTGTCAATCCATTCAGGGGCAGGCCCCACACCTTTGTTTACTTGTCGCCCGGAAGGGAAGCGATGCGACTACTGCCAAGAGGTTTTCCCCGAGGGAACAATGCCTTTCAGTTTGCTCCACCGTGCCTTTTCGCTATGTCTTCACACAATTCTTGGTTCAAACATGGGACCGGGGAACTTTCTATTTTGGCTCCCGGCTACGACCTTGTACTTTATCAAAAGGCCCGGGGCCGAGCTCGGTCATCACCTTCTCCCATCAAGTACCGAGCCCGGTTTCATGTGGTGTATGCTCCGTCCAAGAAAAGCCCGGGCTCGAGTCGCCACCGGGTAGCGTTCCCGGGCAACTCGGTCTCGTCCTCAATGAACACAGCATGGATAAACGACATGTCCAACGCAAACCTCTCATCAACCGCCGTATCAACGTCACGGAAGAGTGTGACTGGGATACTCGGCTTCAATCTCAAAAGTCCCATCCGTAGCCGTCTCCTCATTTGGGGGGCAATTTTTAGAACGGGAAGGGCACTCACTTGCAAGCCGCTCCGTCGGATGGAACTGATCGGGGTACTAAGATAGATAAGGTGGCCTGTATATCTTTCTAGGCTCAACTAGTTGCTAGTTGTCGTGGCTGATGCTGTTTGCTGCCAGTGGGCCCGGCTGGCGGCGGCCCGGTATTAACGATTGTTAACCTCAACTCCGCGCCCTCCACATGCACATACCCCCACACCCGCTATGTGTAGAATGGGGTCGCGTCCGTCTGCTCTCCTACAGTGAATCCCTGGTGTTGTGTATAAGTCCTAGGTTATTTTTGTCCTTTTGGGGGCTGTGGTCTCAATCTCTGGTGGTGATATGTGACGGATGACATTGTCGCATGTACCGCAGAGCGGCGGCTACCGCTTGTGTCCCCGGTGGCGCAGCCTCTCATTGTTCGACCACGCTTGCGGGAGTGCACTGAGATACCCGCGCTGCTTCACAAAGGGCTAGAACAGCCTATGTGAGCTATGTTTGGAGCCGAGCCTCGTGGGTTGGACAGCACCGCGATGGTTGATATGGGCGACAGGCTATCGCTGAGATGGATTTCGCGGGTTCGCCATTGATGTTACGCTGCACGCGGTGCCGTTGTGTGATTCGGAAGCAGCGGCGGCGGGACTCGCGTCGCGGGGTGAAGAGAGGGCCGCCGGGATCGGGCATCGCACAGGGTAAGTCGGTTCTGGGGAACAACGAGGTACTATATACTTTGTCAGATATCATTTTTTTTATGAGGGGAGGGTTTCGGGATCGGTTCGGGCCTCTGCAGCAGCAGCAAGGGAAAAGGGGGCTTACCGCCGTCCGGAGTGATGAGATTCCGATTGAGCGGGGTAGTTGCAGGTTTTGTTTTCGTGGTTTTGAGGGTTGCTAACCAAATATCAAGATCAGGAAATTGATGATGGAGATGCAGTGTGGGAATGATGTGACGTGTGATAGCCTGGCATGCAGTCTTCTCTCGTGTATCACAAAGGCACGGAGGGAGGTGCCTGGCTGCCTAATCTGATATATGCCGTGGCGCAGAAACCGGCTGCGCAGCTCTGCGGCCATAGTAACTGAAACGAGGAGCGAACGGTGAGAACCTTGCTGACTGCTTGCTACGGGGGCCCGCGTCCGGTATGCCGGGACTCGAAGCTGGGTGACGAGAAGATGCACATTGGCGTCGACAGAGAGCTTCTCGGAACTTGCTTTGCATTGGGCTTCTCCCTGAAAGGAAGGTTGCTCCGCTCTGGCGGACGGAGAAGATAGCTGGTTCCAGAAGTTAGGCTCCCTCCTCTCCGCGGCTTCGGGAGGGCGCATACCCGTCCGTCGGCTGCAAGAGAGACAGAGGCGGCCATGACGGGGCCGGTTGGCCTGGTCTGATCATCGCCAGATCCTATCCAGTCTGCCGACGGTAACCAGCCTTGATGGTCCGAGCCGCCACGGAAAGAACCTAAATGGGTATGACAGGTCCCCTATTTCGGCCCGTCCTGCGGTTGCCGACATCCATCAGTGGCGACGAACGGCGCGCGGGTGTTTTGTTTTCCCGGCCGGGATCGTGGAAACGTGGTTGAGCAGCCTTGAAGGGCGGAGTCGAGAAGGGCGTTGAGCGTGCCTGTCGTACGTACGTTGGAGAGGCTGACTTGGATGTTGGACGACGTACCTGGACACATACACGGGAAATGGTGATCTCCTGGAGACGCCGTGGTAGTTACAGACGAGCTATGCCGTCCGCAGGTATTGGTTCTCGGGTCCGAACCGATTGACCACCGCCCTACCCACCGTGTCTGCCCGGATGCACAGCGCGAGCAGAAGCGGGGGAATATTGTTAGATGGTAGGTGTTGTGTCTCCTCCGGGAGTCTTCCTCCCTCCCGCGAGACAGCTTCCAAGACTGATTCCATGCGCGGTGCCTCTGGCGGTGAGTACGACAACGTGGAGGAGGGCGTGATACTATGGTCAATGCAACTCGCATGAAGTGCAGCCAGTGTGCGACATCTCGACGGTCGGTACCTTGGTAGGACCATTGCGACGGGGACGTTGACGAGGGGGAGAATGCGCAGAAATGCGCCATTGAGCCATACAAGCCGCATGCTATTACTCGGAAGCGCCACAGAGCCTCATGTCTCGAGCCAGGGGCTAAATGAAGGTCGCTTGAAGCGTGACCGAGTGATGAAGACGCGTCGTAGTGTTGCTCAAAGGCCAGAGGCTGCATATCTGTAAGTGCGACCCTATCGGTTGTCGGGTACCCGCCGCACCTCCGCAACGGTCGCCGTAATGAGGATTCGCGATGGAACAGAGACCCTCTACCCCTCTCTCTCCCGACAGCAATGGGAGTCTGCCTGGCAACGAACCATGAAACCCGCCTCAGCTTGACGAGGCAGAAACTCGAGTGTTAAAGTGTCGACTGACAGGCTCAAGGCAGTACGACGGCGAATCCGTCCGGCTAGCGTCCAAGCAAACAAGTTTGGCGGGTGATCGGGAAGCGACATATCGAGACCGAAGCGTGGGAATCCAAACGACCGGTCGAGGGGGGACAGACACGCACTGGACGGGTTGTCTGTGCATACGGCCGACCAAGTCGACAGTGGCGAGCCAAGCTATCCGGGGGATGTTGTTGGCCGTCAGTCTCCTATATAAACGTCCACGCCCACCCACGTCCTCCATCCAAGACACAGAGGAGCCGCGCCCAAGGCACTCCTCCCCAGTAACCCAAGCAAGTAACCAACCCCACCCCCAACCGCCACCATGCCTCCCTCCTCCCAGGCCACCTCCCACGACGAATCCGTCTCCTCCTCCCTCGGCACCCACGGCTCCCGCGCCGACACCATCGCCGAAATGGAGCGCCGCAACATCACGGCCCCCAACGAGTCCGAGTACTCGCGCAGCAGCGCCGCCGACGGGCCCATGAGCTCGGCCTCGTCGTCGACCACGCAGGCCGCCGACACCTTTGACGACAGCCACACCTACCCCTCCAACAACAACAACCACAACGACCACCACTACCCCGGCTCCTCGGCCTCCCCTACGGCCACCCGCTTCGCCGCCAACCCGGCGTCGGCGGAAACGGTGAGCAGCTTCGGCGCGCAGTTCGAGGCGCCCGCAACGGTGGCAGGGGCTGGGCAGGATGACGTGGAGGACGTTCTAGCGCCGGGCTCGTTGCCGCCGCCGCCGGTGGCGGTGGAGGACACCATGCGCGTGGTGAGGGGAATGAGGGAGGAGATGGACCGGGAGAGGATGGCGGCGTTTCCGCCGCCGACGGGGCCGATGGGACGGGGCGCGGGGTTTCTTTGAGGCGGTAGGGAGGGTGGCGTTCGGCTGGGTATGGTGGGAGGGATCTTTGGAGAGGGGAGGAGCTGCGGCAGAGGGGGGATGAGGGAGGGACGGGGTTTGTGGAACGGCGATGACCAGTTCTGGGGGACGCCGAGTTGGGCGGGGTGGGGATTATGACAGGCGTTTTCTTTAGTGGATTTAATCCCTTCTGTATCGTTGGCCTTCCTTGAAGAGATATTTGGAGATGATGGAATTGATGGCGGGAATATTTCCTTTCGGATTCTTTCCTTCACCCACAATCAAGTACGTAACTGAGAGACAAAACACATCAGCAATGAACTCCATAGAGCACGAAGCGCGGAAGAGTTGCTCCACCTCGAGATCAAGAGGGGTGATTCGCTGGCTTACATACCTACCTAGGTATACTAAGCAATCCCCATCCGCTAAACGCCTGCCCGCCTCCACCGGTCCAGACCCGAAAATCACCCAGCGCCGGACATGCCATGCATGGACAAAAGCAAAAACGCCTGTCCCCGTACCCCCCACACTCACAGACGGTCATCCTCCCGCCTCCTGTACCCGAGCGCGGCGCCGGCCTCGGCCACGATCCGCAAAATGTTGTCAAGGAAGGCCTTGACCATGCCCTGGCCGCGCCTGGACTTGGCAGCGTCGGCGCCGGCAATCTCGGTGGTCCCCATGGTCGGGAGGACGTTTTCGCTCGCCGAGAGGCTGATGAAGAGGGCAAAGGGCACCAGCCACACGCACAGGCCAAAGAAGGAGGCGACCTGGGAGAAGTTGGGGAGGTTGCTGGGGCCGTCGTAGTACGAGGCCATGGTCTCGTAGGCGCGCGTGTGGGCCCGGGAGACGTGGCGGAACCAGAGCCAGTGGTTGGCGACGACGAGAACTGGGGGGAGGGGGTGTAAGTGGGAAGTTTTTTTTTTCGGTGCAGGGGAAGAGGTGCTCACCAGCAGAAGAGATGAAGAGGGGGTCGGACAGCGTCACGTATGGGAAGCGCCTCATGTTGGCGAGATATACGGCGTGGGAGAATATGGCGAGTGCGGTGAGGCTGACGGGGAAGCCGTCGACCAGGCAGAGCAGGGCGAGGGTGCCCATCACAAAGTATATGAGTCGCGTCAGGAACCGTTTCGCCATGACGGTGTGCTCCTCGACGAGCTCGGAGAGGTAGTAGAGGCCCGACGCTGGGGAGGAGAGGGCATGTTAGCATTCTGTATAGATGTAACGCTATCCTCGATAGGTAGTAGGGGAGGTCAGGTCCAGGGAGCAGTACCTATGGCCAGCGCCAGGAAGCAAAAGGACACGACGGTGCCGACATAGCCGACGAGAGGGAGAATCCACATCTTGTTTGCTGTATCCGTCTTGGTGTTGGGATGAAGCCAGAGGCAGGATCGACTTGGGGACAAGATGTTTGGACGTGTTCAATTAAACATTTTACACGGGCTGCTCCCTGCTGGAGAAGAGCGCGTCTCGGTGGGTCGTTGCTGGGACGTGTCCAATTGCGCACATCCCCGCGACGTCACCCCTTTCTGCCCGCCCCGGCCGATCATCTTGGCGCCAAGGGGCACGATAAGATAGCCGATAAGGCTCTTATCGTGCCGACCGCCCACAATTTTGAAGCCGGCATTTTGGTTTTGGCCGAAGTTTGAAGCTTGAAGCTGTTCGAGATCGCCGAATCGCCAGTCGGGACCATTGGGAAGTGGTGAAAGTGCCAGTGGAACCTGCCCGCCTACAAACGCATCACATCAACAAACACAACCCATCCCCACCGCCGGGACCGACATCCCACCCCCGACCGTGTGCACCTCACCACCAGCCCTTGATCGCGACCCCGCCGAATTATCGCTGGACAACTCCTCCATCCCAAAGCGCAGCGAGCGCAGTAAACAACCCCAGAATAAAGGCACCCTGTCCACCTAGCCATCATGTCGCGCCCCGAGGACACCCTGTATGCGCCCCTTGACTCGCCCCCCATCCACCACCACTGACCCCCCCCCCCCCCCAACAGCTCCGCCGACGTGCACTACGACGACGTCGAAGCCCGCAAATACACCACCTCATCCCGCATCCAAAACATCCAAGCCTCCATGACGCAGCGCGCCCTCGAGCTGCTCGACCTCCCGGGCCCCTCGCTCATCCTCGACGTCGGCTGCGGCAGCGGCCTGTCGGGCGAGATCCTGTCGGCCACGCCGCCCGACGAGGGCGGCCCGCACGTGTGGATCGGCATGGACGTCAGCGCGTCGATGCTGGACGTGGCCCTGCAGCGCGACGTCGAGGGCGACCTGCTGCTGGCCGACATCGGCCAGGGCGTGCCCTTCCGTGCCGGCACCTTCGACGCCGCCGTCAGCATCAGCGCCATCCAGTGGCTGTGCAACGCCGAGAGCAGCGAGACGTCGCCGGCCCAGCGCCTGGCGCGGTTCTTTGGTGGGCTGTACCAGAGCCTGAAGCGCGGCGGGAGGGCCGTGTGTCAGTTTTATCCGAAGAATGATGCCCAGCGGCAGATGATCACGGCGGCGGCCGTCAAGGCGGGGTTCGGTGCCGGGTTGCTGGAGGATGACCCCGAGACGAAGAATGTCAAGGTGTACTTGGTGCTGACGGTGGGTGGGGATGCGACGGGCGGGAGGGATATTACGTCGGTGGTCGAGGGGATGGATGGCGTGGATGTGATGGACTCGAGGAAGAAGGGGTCCAAGGGCGGGAAGGGGGAGATCAAGAAGGGGAGCAAGGCGTGGATTATGAACAAGAAGGAGCAGATGGAGAGGAAGGGCAAGGTTGTCAAGGCGTCGTCAAAGTATACCGGCCGCAAGAGGAGGATACAATTCTAAGGGGTTGTCGGATGGGAATGTGCATGGCTGGCGTTTTGGGGTTGCTTTTTGGGGGTGTATGTCCTGCAGGTATCGCGGTAGAGCAATTTGATACCCATCACTTCAGTTGGGGGGGGGACGAAAAAGTCTGTTCTGACGGGTATGTGTGCAAATCAGAGGTTCCATTCTAGTTAACACGGTCTATCACGAAACAAATATTTCTAAAAACAGAAACAACAGAAAGAGAAACCAACGCCCAACAAATCCAAAGACTCCATCCTAAGCCTCATCCCCCTCCTCCTCAGCCTTGCACCCCCCAGCCTTGCCCATAGTCACCTCGGGATGCTCCTTGTAAACCCCCGAGTACACCGGCACCCCATCCTCCCCAATCGTCACCTCGGTGCTCACCACACTCACCTCCAGCCCGGGCACCTCATCCGCCGGCATCTCCTCCCCGCCATCCTCCTCCACCATCGTCACCTTCCACCGCAGCTCCCTCCGCAGGTACGGCACCACCTCCGCCTCGCCCAGCCCCGTCAGCTCCGTCTCCCCGCCGACAATGTCCTGCAGCAGCGCCGACGTCAGCGGCACCGTGCCCGAGACCATCAGCCCCGCCGCCGTGTCGCCCCGGCACTTGGCGCACCCCGTCGACGGCAGCCGCCCGAGCACCGACACCCGCCCCACGCTGTTGAACTCGGTCGGCCACGAGTCGGGGGCTGAGTCGTCGACCGCGCCGAGGAAGATTTGCACGCGGTAGGACTGGCCGAGACCGTGCTTCATGGTGCGCACGTTGACGAGCCACTCGGTGTAGGTGTTGTTGGGGGCGAGGTGCGCGAGGGAGGGGGGGATGGGGGCTGCAGAGCACGGGTGTGTCAGTTAGAGGTGTTAGGTTGGAGGGGAGGGGGGCGTACCGGTCTGCTCCTCGTCTGGGGGCGAGTCCGTGGGGGCGTCGTGGGAGTCGGTCTCTGCGGGGACGGCTGCGCTCAGCGCGGCGAGCGAGAGGGTGGTGACCGCAGCTGGAGGGTTCTCGGGCTGCTTGTTGTTGGTCTCCGTGTTCTCGGCCTTCTTGTTTTCGACCTCCTTGTTGTCGGCACTCTTCTTCTCCTCGAACTTCTTGGTATCCGCCTCCTTGTTCTCGGCAATCTTGCTCTCAGCCCCGGCGTTCTCGGCGTTCCTCTTCTCGACCACGGGGGTCTCGGGGTTCTTCTTCTCGACCTTGGAGTTCTCCATCTGCTTGTCGTCAATCTCCGTGTTCACAGCAACCTTGGTCTCAGCAACCCTGTTCTCCGCCTCAGGGACCTGAACGCTCTTCTCAGGCACCGCCACCCGCTTGCGGAGACCAGCGCCGGCCGCAAAACTCCTAAAGACGTTGCTGCCATACAGGTCAGAGACGCTGCGGCGCAGCGCCGCCTGGTAGTCCTGCGTGCTTCCAAACTGCCACTTTTGCGTCTCGGGGTAGGCATACCCAAACGTGGCCGCCGAGTCCTTGATCTGCGCCGACGTCCAGAACCTGGTCCCCGACTTGTCCCAGAAGGGCGTCAGCCCCGTGTTCTCGCTCTCGCTGGCGCCGCGGTTAACACCAAACGTCGAGGCCGGCGCCGGCTTGGGCGTGATGAAGCTGCCCTGGTTCAGGTCCTGCCAGATGGCCCAGAAGCGGTCGACGTTGCTGGGCGCGGGGGGTTAGCCGTGGGAAAGCGGAAGGGCCGCCGCGGGTGGACTTACATGTGGTGCAGCCAGAAGATGGGGTCAAAGGCCGAGGCCTCGAGCGACGACATGTGCCCGCCGCCGCCGACGCGGTCGTGGATCGCGTTGTGGACGTCCTCGATGCTGCCGTAGGCGTTCATGTTGGTGGTGGTGTCCCAACGGTTGAAGCTGAAGGCGTCAAAGTCCTTGTACGAGAGTAGGAGCAGGCTCATGTTGCTCCGGAGCGAGGCGAGCTCGTTGGCGAGGATGGGGGCGATGCGCGACTCCTGGGAGCGGCCGTTGCTGTCGGGGTAGCGGACCGTGGTCGGGTAGCGGGACCACTGGTGCGGTGTAAGTCAACAGCTGCCCTCGATAAAGGGGTAGGGGGTGTCAATATTTACCTGTCGGTTGAAGTCTCCGGGCGACGGGTTGATCGGGTGGAAGATGAACCGGTTGATGGGGTTCGCAATGCTCTTGGTGGTGCCGTCGACATCAACAACGGAGATGCTGGCCGACGAGATGGCGCTCGGGAAGGCCGACGTGCCAGACGGAGGCTGGATGGCCCAGTCGAAATAGGGGGCGCGGAAGTCCTTGGCCGCCGCAGCGTACTTGTCGCGCAGGTTCCCGGCCGGGAATCTCTGGACCACCGCTTGGACCGACGTGTACAGTGCTTGCTATGAACGATGCCCTGTCAGCCCTCCCCGTATAAGTCAAATATTGTGTCCAGCTCTACCAACCTCGTAAAGGGCAGTGTACGGCCGGTGCCAAGTGGTAAACAGGACGGACGAGTGGGTGCAGTATCCCCCAAACCCGCTCGCCGTCCGCCAGTTGGTGGAGCTTCCCACGCCGTTCCACGCCTTGTAAGGTAGTCCGTGGATGCCAGCGATCTGGTAGTAGGACTTGACGTCGTTCTCGTTGAGACCCTGTAGGTGCTGGAGGCCGAGCACATAGAGGTTGAACTGGTCGGGAAAGTTGCTCTGCAGATCTCGAATCTCGCGTCGGAGGGGGACGGAACCTGTGGACGTCAGGGGTTAGCAGCGCACCAGAGATGGAGAGACTGGGCAGACAAGCTGGCATACCTCCCTGGCCCGGAGTGGTGGGAACACCGGTGATGGCGACGTTTCCGCTCATGCTGGCTGCGGTATCGATGATGCTGGGATCTGGAATTTGTAGACGAGTTGTTGTCTCGTGTATTGGCTCTCTCCAGGTCGGTTGGTGCCATCTCCAGAGTTCGATGGACGACCTCGTCCCTTTATACGGACGTTGCTCTCCTAGCGAACCCCACGCGAGCCAAGGCCATCTCCAACCTGGAGGCATGCGGAAGCCATCTTCAAGTCTTTGAAGAGCTGTGGAAAAGTCATCTCGTCAAGGTATTGCCGATCTAGAGAACCAGTCGTGGCTGGTTGGGGGCTCGGTGGGTGCATGCTGGGATTTGCAAGACTCGGAGTTGACACAGCCCCCTTTCTGTTCCCTCGAGGCTCGACTAGGGGCATTTTCGAGCGTGGTTCGTTCGTATCCAGGCATTCCGCGAGTTTCGGTCGATGTTGGTGTGTTGTTCTCGGGCGAGGTGGGCTCGGGGCGTTGGGAAACTCGGGGCGTCTGCGTGACAGTGGTAGTACCCCTGACCACGGCACAGCGGCCGGGTACATGCCATGCTGGTTGCCAGCGTTGGGTGATGATTTCAACTCGCATCTAGCAAAGCACTTCCGCTTTCAAGCTCAACGAAAAACGAGAAGACGATCAAGACGCGAGGTGGTCAGAATTTGTCCACAGGGCAAGGTTATGTCTCGGCCCGCCTCCCGCTAGTACTCGATCCGAGTCCTTTGTGCCACCTTGAATTTCTGTTGCCAGAGGATCACAAACAGAAACAGGGGCCGCGTCAAGAGCCTTCAGTTTGGAAGTCCCAATTCTAAAAATGACCCAGGGTCGTCATCTGCTATGATATTCCCAATCCCCCAGGTGCATTCAGACGTTGATGTGATGGTCAAGTTGGCCGTCCTCCATCTCCGAGTCATCGCCGCAATCCAACACTCCATGATTTGTTTGTTGGCGCGAGACCTCTCGTCAAGAATGAATGGAAACGAGGGCCAGTGTCCCCCTGGTTGACAAGATCATGGGCATCCAGTCCATTTCAGGGCCTTGGTTAACTGTTTGTGTGGCCATGGCAAGTTGGTGTCCCCCATCATCAATGTCTCGCGCCAACAAACACACAAGGGGAGTAGATGGCTTCCTCTTGGATTCAAAAAGACGTCTCACGCTCACACACACTGGCACTGATGAAAGCCCCCTAACACGAACTAGACACCTGGGGTGCCCCAAAAAATGGGAAGAATCAAACTGCCTTAGCGGGCCCGGGGTCAGGCGCCAGGGAAACAACACGGGATGCTCCTGGAATCATCAAAACTCTTGTCAGCAACAATGACCATGTGAACATGCCCAAAGATCTTCTGATCACTCAAGTCCTGGCGTTTGTGAAGGCACAAGGGAGCCCAACAAATCCAACAGCCACGCCCCCCAACAATTTCAAACGAAGGAGCTCCTGCTCCTGGTCTTGGACATGCGGAGGGCCTCCGAGGTCCGCTCTGCCAGGCCTTCTTGGAAAGCACAACCCCCCAATCTGAAATCCATGACCTGTTCGTGCCCTAGGTCACTTGCCCTCATCACACACAGGTGACCACGGCCAAAAGGAAAAGGCAAATAGAACCCTTGCATGGGCCAGGCATCCAGAGAAGGCACCTTGCTGGGAAACACTCTTGGGGAGCTCGGAAGACCACAGACAATCAAACTGAAGGGCCCCGTGATCCAATGCTTCATCACATCAACAGAAGTATCAACATGTCCCGTGCCTGTCTCGTGATATTGACCTCCATGCCATTGCCATACCAGATTCGCCCTTGGGTCAAGTCCCTGATGGTCTTGCCCAAGCAGTGGCTGCCACTCTTGCTTCCTTTGAAATCACAGAGGACCTTGATGGGTCATCTGCCTGTTGCCTCGACGATCGGGCACCACGATCGGGCACTCAGGGAATCATCGACGAGGGCCTTGATGGCTCAAACGGCCCATCCACCCCCCAGAAGGAAGTCTCGTCCCCAAATATCAGTCCACATGCCCCCCCGAAGACCCGTCTCGGCCTGAAACCTGCCTTATCTTGCGGGGCCCTGTCCCTCCAAGGCGGACTAACACCAGGCAGCTGTGCGAAGGGAGGAAGGAGCAGCGGAAACTGGCCGGAGTGATTCGGGGCTGGGCCCCACCTCTGAGCAGGTATAAGAAGCAGTCCAGATTTTTTCTCCCCCCAGATTCTTTTCTTCCCTCTTCCACACACACACTCGACCACCTTCTTCTGGGCGCCTCACAGCCTTGGGACTCTGGTCTCTCCATGCCTCTGCTTGGGAGATCAGAGTCCCACACCTCATCCCTTCCACCCTGGCCTTGGGGAAGCCTTCATCCTCTCTCGCATTCAATCTGCTCAATCCACGACCCATCATTCATCAACCACCTCACTCCGACCCCCCCCGGGGCTTATATTCCCTCGGCCCCATGCGGCCCGCCCGGGGGGGGGTCGCTCGCACCAAGGTCAGTCACTCTGCGGTTTGATTTTCATCACTCCCGTCCCCTTCTTCCCCTCATCCCCGCCTGGCCTTGATGACACTCACACTTTTCGTCCAGGATCTGCCTGCAAACCAAGAACGGCACCGACGGCAACATTGGGGTGGCCATCGACGCGATCGGCTCTGCAGCGGCTAAGCACCACTTCATGGGCGTGACTGGTAAGTTCAAGTCCAGGTCACTCGAGTTTGTGTTCATCATGCTGACTCCTTTTGGTCCAACAGGCCCCCGCCGGGGCATGAAGGTGGCGGCGGAGCTCGCCGAGCAGATCGGAGAAGAAGGTGGAGGCTGATGGGTTTGGGGCGATCGGCTCAGCAGCGGCTAAGCACCATTTCATGGGCGTTACAGGCAAGTTCCAGTTCAGGTCACTCGAGTTTGTGTTCATCGTGCTGACACCTTTTGGTCCAACAGGTCGGCGGGAGGCTCGTGTTCGGCAAGAAGAAGGTGGAGGCGGATGGGTGCCATCATGGGGGCGACGATCGAGAGCAACATCGGTGAAGGTGAGCTGTCCGGTGCGAGTTTTTGAGAGGGCCATCTAACATGTGTGCAGGAAACCAAAAGGTGCCGTGCCCAAGGAGGGCAAGGCTGGTCTACAGCAGGGCGTCAGCATCACCGACGCTTGCATTGGCTGGGACGATACCATTCCGGTTCTCGAGCTTCTCGCCAACGCCGTCAAGAAGGGGGGCGCTGATGGGTTCGGGGTGATGTAGAGAGACAAGCAAGGGACTTTGGAACGATGGGTGGTGGCTGGGCTCGCGCCGGAGTCTGATGGGTTCGGGGTGATGTAGAGAGAGAGGAAGGGGGCCTTCACACATCGGCTCACTTCCTGTGGATCGGTGACAGGACTCGCCAGATCGACCAGATGGGTGGCGCCAAGCGTCGGCTATAGTGCACCCGCGGGGGTGACAAGAAGGGGAGCCTGATGGGTTCGGGGTGATGTAGAGAGAGAGAGGAAGGGGGGCCTTCATCGGCTCATTTTCTTTGGATTGGTGACAGGACTAGACAGATCGATCAGATGGGTGGCGCCGAGAGGAGCCTGATGGGTTCGGGGTGATGTAGAGAGACATAGGAAGGGGAATGGCGCCGAGAGGAGACTGATGGGTTCGGGGTGATGTAGAGAGACAGAGGAAGGGGAACATCGATGGGGTTGACAAGAAGAGGAGCCTGATGACTTGATGGTAGACTTGGTGCCTGGATAGCTGGGCGACCAGAAGATTCATTGTTTCCTTACCTGTCTCCGCTTTGGTGAAACATTGTGATGCCGTGAGAGAAAGAGTGAGAGTGAAAATGATGTGAGAGAGAGGGCAATAAATGGTCAGCATTGTGGTTGGCTGCTGGAACTGCTGGTGGAACTGCTGGCTTGCCTGATGCCATTTTGGCATGCATGGTGGACTCGCCGGGGCCAGCTCCGTGCCAAGCCGGAGGGGGCGGGGCGGCATTTCAAGATTCCGCGCCGCGGACCCACCCTATTCTCGGATGGCCCGGAAGGTTCACTTGGGGCGGGACCCGCCGGCAAGCCGCGGGAGAGCCGGGATTGGTCCGGGAACTTTTCCTGTGGATGATGAGTCCACCCAGATGCCCTTTGGTCAATTGTCCAGCTTTTCAATGGGGATTGGGCAACCAACTGGTGGCAATGCCTTCGTCGAAATTCTCACCTGAAATCATCAAATTTCAGCCAAAGTATTTCCCAAAACCGACGCTCAAGAAACGCAACAAAATGGGCATGAATCGTTTCTACTACAGTACCAAGGTACAGCATACACTATACAGCTCCCTCCGCCTTCCTCCTTCACTCCTCTCCCTCCCCAGCCCGCCGCCACCCCCTCTCGACTCGTCGACGTGTGCGTCTGTCCAATCTATCGTCTCATCATGTCTCTCCCCCCCGACCCCCCCGTCATCTTCGTCCGTTCGTGGTATCTCATCGCCCCGCTGCGGGCCCTCTGGGCGCAGCGGATTCGTCTAAAGCTAGGAATAAAGAACTTGGCGGGTCGTGGCAGAATGGGGCGGTGGTTTTTTTCGCTGGGCCCGTCGGCGATTGGACGACGCGACCGCCGCGCGCGCGCAAGCTGCGGAGCTCCCTCATCGGGTGGGTATCTTTTCTACAACGCCTTCTCCATCGAGTTGAGGATCGCACGCGTGAAATCCTGGTTGGTGGCGTTGCCGCCCATGTCGCGGGTGCGGGTGGTGCTGCATGCATGTTAGTCGGGTTTTGGGATCTGGGGTAGGGGGAGAGACTCACCCCTTGGCAATGACGTCGTAGACGGCGTTGGAGATGCGGTTGGCGTGGTCGTCGAGACCGAGGTGGCGGAGCAGCATGGCGCCGCTGAGGAGCATGGCCGTGGGGTTGGCCTGGTCCTTGCCCTGGATGTCGAGGCCGACGTGGCGGCAGCCGGGCTCAAAGACGGCCACGTCGCGGCCCATGTTGCAGCCGGGGACGACGCCGGGGCCGCCGACGAGGGCGGCGGCAATGTTGGACAGGATGCCGCCGTACAGGTTGGGCATGACCATGACGTCGAACTGCTGGGGCTTGCTGACGCACTGCATCGAGGCGTTGTCGACAATCATGTCGTTGCACTCGAGCTGGGGGTAGTCCTTGGCGAGGCGGTTGAAGGTGCCGCGGAAGAGGCCGTCGGCCAGCTTCATGATGTTGGCCTTGTGGATGCACGTCACCTTCTTGCGGTTGTTGGCCAGCGCGAAGCTAAAGGCAAACTTTGTGATGCGCTCCGACTTGGCGCGCGTGATGATCTTGAGCGACTCGACGACGCCGGGCACGCTCTGGTGCTCGAGGCCGCTGTACTCGCCCTCGGTGTTCTCGCGGATGATGCACAGGTCGACGTTGTCGTGGCGCGTCTTGAGGCCGGGGATGTTCTTGACGAGGGCGATGGAGGCGTAGATGTCGAGCTCCTGGCGCATGGCCACGTTGAAGCTCTGGTGGCCCGAGCGGCTGATGGGGGTGTGGAGGATGCCCTTGAGGCCCAGCTTGTTGCGGCGGAGCGAGGCGACGGCCTCGGTGAAGGCCTCCTCGGCGCGGCCCGAGGGCTCGCCGCCCTCGATGCCCGAGATGTCGATCTGCTCCCATGTGATGGGCACGTTGTCGGCCTTGAAGATGGTCTTGACGCTCTCGGCAACCTCGGCGCCGATGCCGTCGCCGGGGATCAGCGTGACCGTGTACTTGCCACCGTACTTGGTGGGCTTGAAGAGGTCGGCCTGGACCGTGGTGCCGTCCTGGACGACGCTGGCGAAGCCGCGGGCGGCATTGATGCGCTGCGAGGGGTGGGCGGCGGCGCGGAGGAGGCGCTGGAAGGAGGGTCGTCAGCGGGGGGCTCGAGGGGAAGAGAGAGGCTGAGCGATTTCGGGTCGCGATGCGCGGCAATGCGAAGGGCGGGGAGGGGGTCGCCGGACGGGGAGAGGGGGAGGAAGAGGGGGAGGGGAGGAGGGCGGGCGCATTGCAACTCACCTGGGCAGCGCGTGTGGAGTTTCGGGACAGCATGGTGGTCAATTGAGGTGCCAGGTGCCGAGTCGGTGGTCGGGTTGGAGATGTAGGGAGACGCGAGCGAGGAGGAGGTTTCGACGTCGAGAAAAGGGCTGGCGAAAAAGACGGCAGAAGAGCAAATGCCGCAACGCAAAATGCAGTGCTGCTGGAGCCCGCTGTGTCTTGGTGGAGCTGCTTCCGCCTTCCCGAACGTTGGCCAGTGGGCCAAGAAGCGCGGTGGGCCAGCGGAACAGGCGCTAAACTGCGATACCTAGGCATGGCGCTCGTCTCTGGGCCGCGAGGAGCCGTCATGTCCAGTGACGTTATCAGTTGATGCACGGGCTTGGGGGTTGCCAAGCAGTTGGCCAAAACAAACGGCCCGTTTGATGCATGTCCCTTCAAAGCGATCTTGGCCAAGAAACATGTGGAGTGGATCTCGGTCGCGATGTCTCTCATCTTTCATATTTTGGTGTTTTTTCTCATTCATTTTCAAGTCTTTCCGACTTTTCGTCAACTCGGAGTGAAAGTACCACATAACAAAAAAAAGAACGGCCGCGATGAACCCACCAACCAGAATAAGCCCATCGCTCATCCGGTCAATCAAGGCTGGCTGAAATCGGAGCTGAAGATGCACCCTCGAGGCAGAATGGATGGTGAGTGAGAGTACAAGAGGGAAGGCATCCCGTCACCGTTATCACCTACCCAAGGTTGCAATTCTCCTCAGTCAACTCCTCCCTTGAGTTGCAGTGAGCTCCTCAATGAAGCCGCAGTGAGGCCTTCTGTGACCTCCTCCTATTCTGCCGACGAAAAGGGCCGACCTCTCTCACCAACACTCCAAGACTCCAAGTCGACAACACTAGATCTGGTGGGATACTTATTGGGCAGTCAACATGTCAGCAGACACTCCTGTATCGAATCACCCACGGCGGTCTGAAGAGATGAATCTCATCAACATCCTCAACCTCCGCCTGGACCAGTTCCTCCTCTGGGTCCCAGGCGCCGGCCCTTCATTTCCAACCCCTCATCTCATCATCGGGACCATTGGTGGCAGTGACTTCTCCCAGATCGCCCGCTTTCCTCTTGCTCTCTCCCCCGAAAAGACCGACCTCTGGGTCCTCAAGCCCGATGCCATCTCCCCAAAGTTGGACGACAATGTCTACCACTACTGGTTCGAGATCGTCGACACTTCCCCGGAGACCAGAGGCACCATGCTGGTGACCGACCCCCTCGCCTACACCGTCGACTACCGAGTGACGAGGGGCGTCAACCACAGCGAGCAGCCCGCGTCCGTCATCAAGCTCCGCGACGGCAAGCTCTGGCCCTGCGATCTGGATGGCGCCGACTCCCGCCGAGCTGCCATTCCCGACCAAGCCTCCCTCCCGAGCAACAACCAGCTCGTCCTCTACGAGCTCCCTGTCTCCTGGGCCCGAGGGAGCCGCGACACCCACGGCGTCGAGTTCGACGTCGGAACCTTTGCCGACGTCCTCGCCCTGTTCGACAAGGACGCCCACGGCGACCGCTTCGCCACCACCTCGAGCGTCCGCAACGGCGCCATCCTCACCGAACTCGGCATCAACGCCCTCGAGCTCCTCCCCGCCGCCGACGCAAAGGCCAAGGGCGAATGGGGCTACGCCACCGCCCACTACTTTGCGCCCGACGCCGACCTCGGCTCCTCCTCCGACCTGGCCCGGCTTGTCGACAAGATCCACTCGCAAAACACCCGTATCTTCACCGACGTCGTCATGGCCTTTGGCCACGACCCCTACCGCCACATCGCCCACCAGCAGTTCCACCTCCGCCCCTCCACCGAGCCTCCCGACAACGACGACAGCTACCAGTCCGACACTGGCACCCGCCGCGTCCCCCGCGACGGCTTCGGCGGCGAACTCTGGCGCTACATCCAGTCCACCACCACCTACCACCCCGAGACGGGCGAACCCCACGTCCCCGTGCACCCCAGCTGGGCCTTCCACCGCGCCCACCTCGCCCGCTGGATGTCGGACTTTGCCGTCGACGGCCTCCGCCTCGACAGCGTCAACAACGTGGGAAACTACGACTTCCTCCGCTCCTACCGCGACCGCGCCTGGGACCTCCACCACACCCTCCACGGCCCCTCCTCCCACTCCAAATTCCTCGTCATCGCCGAAGAACTCTCCGTCCCCACCGGCATGATCCACAGCGGCGTAGTCGACGCCCTCTGGAACGAACCCTGGCAGGCCCGCGCGCGCGCCGCGCTCCTCGGGGAACCCGCCGCCGCCTCCGACTTTGAAGCCAACGTCCGCCGGCTCGTCGACTGCCGCCTCGACGACCGCGGCTTCACCTCGGGCGTCCAGGCCGTCAACTACCTCACGTCGCACGACATCGAGGGGTGGCGCAAGGAGCGGCTGTTCAACTTTCTGGCGAGCAGCGGGGTGCGCGACGTGCCGCGGCGGGCGCGGCTGGCGTTTGCGCTGCTGCTGACGAGCGTGGGGGTGCCGATGATTTTTGCGGGGGAGGAGTTTGGCGACGCGATGGACAGTTCGGTGGATATGCGGCGGAAGCAGACGGATCCGGTGAATTACGAGAGGAAGAGTGATGGGGGGTGGCGGGAGGCGCTGTTTGGGTATGTCGCGGGGCTGGTGAGGTTTAGGACGGGGTGTCCGGCGCTGGGGGAGGACGAGACGGAGTTTTTGCATGTTGATCGGGGGAGGGGCGGGCGGATCATGGCGTGGCGGAGGGGCGGGGGGGAGTTTCCGGTCGTGGTGGTGGTTAACTTGAGTGATGAGGATACGCCGGGCGTGGAGTACGTTGTTCCCAACTGGCCGGGACGGGAGAAGGTGGGATGGAGGGAGGTGTCGCAGGGGCGCGAGGTTCCGCCGGAGTGGGTTGGGCGCGAGCCGTTGATGCGGTGGGAGGCTAAGATATATACGCGCTGGCGGGAGTGATGTGTCTTTCAGGGGGAGTGATGTCTTTTGTGGGGAGAGCCAGTCCATCATCGTGTCGTCAGCAACAGCGACATGCATCGCCATGTCATGTATTAAAATTACGTAGCGTCCCCAACCCGATTAAATCCACAACCCCTTACCACCCATCCCAGACATGTAAGCTTCCCATTATATACGTCCCATCTCCATATCCAACGCCTTCAAGCCCAAAGCCAACCACCCCTTAGCATAGATCACCTCACAAAACCCCCCGAATCGACTCCAAAACAATCTCCACATCCGCCAACTCCACCGTCACCACCGCCGTCCCCTCCGCGACATAATACGGCCTACCACCTCGTCAGCATCAATCAATCAAGGACAGGACAGAAGAACTCACCTCCCCGCCTCCCCATCATCACACTCAAACTCCTGCCTGACCAGCAACTTCCCCGCGGTCCGATCCTCGTAGTCGTAGGCAAACGACGCGCTCCCCTTGCCGCCAGAACCATAGCACTCGAACCGGTGCACCCCGTCAAACGGCGTCTGGAAGTGCGCCATGCCGCTGCACGTGTGCGTGTAGTTGACGGCCGAGTTGGTCAGCGTGAAGTCGACGGTGGGGGCGCCGAAGGGCGGGACGTGGAGGGCTGTGGCGGTCCAGGTGATGCCGGCGCGGACGGCGAGGGTGCAGGCTGAGGGGGTGGTGCGTGGGGTGAGGGCGGGGGTGGTGGGGGCGGAGAGGGTGAGGGTGGGGAGGAGGGTGAGGAGGAGGAGGGGGAGCATTTTGAGTTGTGTGGGGGGTTGTGGGGTTTGGGGGTGGTGGTAGGAGGGAGGGGATGTGATGGTTATGGTGAGGGTTGGTGTTGTTGTGCTGGTGACTGAGGATGATGGAGATGAGTCCGGTATCATCACTCCTGGGAGTGGCCCTGTCTTATACCCAACCCGGACCCGGCCACGACGAGGACATACGATCTGGCAGACGGCCATGTCGCTCAATGCATCACGACATACACCCGAGCCCGAACCCAAGTCCGAGGCAGGGCAGGCAGCCAGCCTCGACAAATTGATGCGGATACACGCACGGGAAGGGCCTTGGTGAGAATGCTCACAGAGGTGGTAGTAGGCAGTGACGTACAAACGTTGCGGTGAAGCCGCCGCCCCAGCCCATCCCCCCGGCACATTGGCGAGGTGGGGGGAGGGACGTGGTACAACACCGAGGCATGTCTCTCCACTCCCTCGTCGCGGCGCCTCGTACCGGGCTTCTCTCATGCACACCGAATCCAACAAAGCCGTTGAAAGGAAGGAAAATGGGGCCCGTGGCGGCGGCCGGGGGCGCCGCGGCGTCTGCGCCAGCCCCCAGCAGCCCGTGTTGTATGTTGGGGCCGAAAACCGGGTATTGACGAGGCGGCGGGATAGTGTTGGTGAGAGTGTTGCCGCCTGATGGTAACTGTGCCGCTAAATTGATAGCCATGTGCCGCCCGGGAACGAGACGACGTCGTGTTGGCGGCTTATCCCATCCATGTCCTTGAAGACATACCTCCATCGTGGCAGATGCCAGTTGCCGTCGGGAGTTGGGAGACGCCGGGGCTGCACTATGGAGAAGTGGACCGGGCCATGGTCCGTTTGCCGTGGCGGTGTGTAACACTATGGAGATGATCGAGGCAACCCTGGGATACAGGCAGGCAGGCGGTGGTGTTGACGGTTCTCTCACGACGTTGCGTTGCAGTGGCGGTGCCTCACAAGCGACACGGCGTGCACTCAACAGATCTGACCAACACAACTCGTATATCTCTCGTCTATGCCATCTCACTTGCAGAACTATTGCGACGACGTCCGTTTGCGCCTGCGCGACGCCAGGCAATACTCTTGTGGCTTTGTTGCTCCCCCTCCCTCCCCGGATATTTGCTGGGCCCCCCGGATATTGACTCCGAGTCGACGACGTCTGTACCCCGCGGCTACTCGCCACCCGAGTCTCGGGCCCGACCGCGGCGAATGGGATGGACACTGCTGGATTGACATGGCGGTGAGGCCGGTCTGAGGCAACCTGGTGATGGTTGAAGCCTGCTCAGCGACCCGGGGCGGTTGCCGTGACCTGTCGATCGTGAGACAGGCTACCCGTAAATAGACCAGCATCTGGGGGCCGACCAAGACAGACCGACGGCTTCATGCCGGAGATGGTGACACCAGCCCCACGTCCTCGGTGCTGGCACTTGCCGGGCAATGGGGGGATGGGGATGGAAGATCCATGCTGCCGTGGTGCATTCACAGCTGAAGGCAGGGAAAGGGGAATGTCAAGGAGTGAGATCCAGTCCAGCGTCTCAATTGCTCTGCTCTTCCTATCCTGACTGCCGCTACCTCACAGCAGATCCATCAACTTGGCCGCCGCGTCGTCGACGTTGTACCCCCACTTCTCGGCCTCCGTCTGCACATACAGCTTCTCGTCTTCAATCTCGACCTCGCAGTACGACTGGAACTTGAGCTTGTCGACGATGCGGAACTGGAACTCGGCCGTCGGCACCGCCTCGTTGAAGCCCTCCTGCACCATTTCGTCCTCGCCCACCTTTTGGTACTTCATCTGGTACGCGAGGCCCTCAAAGTACTTGATCGTGTACATGCCCAGCACCGTCTCCCAGTCGTCGCGGATGCTGCTGCCCTTGACCGCCTTGGCCGCCGCGAGCTGGGCAAACGTGTCCTCAAAGTTGGGCGTGAGCGTCACCTCGTCGTCGGCCTTGCCGAGCAGCTCGGCCAGGCTGTGGCGCGCCTCGGCCACCTTGGGCTCGTACTCGGTCTTGACGCTGAACCGCGCCAGGAAGCTGAGGGGCTGCTCGTTGGGCGCCTGGTTGAGCCCGGCAAAGAGCTTGGCCTCGGTCATGGTGTCGCTGATGTTGACGCCGAGGTTCGTTTCCACAAAGAGCATGCGCAGCTGGCCGTCGTTCACGTCGGTGCGGCAGTATGAAAAGGGAGGGGGGTCCGCCTCGTCGACGTCGAGGGTGAGGACGTGGGCGTGGGCGATGTCGTTGATCTCCTGGGCGAGGCCGTCGTACTTTTCCGTCAGGTACTTGAGCTGGTAGATGGCGCCCTCGACATATCTGGCAGGTCAGTCAGTTTCGGTTGTGTCCAGTCTTGGGGTGTATGGCTTCAACTTACGCCTTGATGCAGCTTCCGAGCGACTCCTTGGCGTACCCGTCGTCGTGGTAGGGCCAGATGGCGGCGGGGGTGATGTCAATGGTCCACTCCTCGCCGAGGACCTGGGTGAGCTGAGATGTCAGGTCCTCCTTGACGCTGTCCCACTCATCGCGAACTGTTGTGTGTCAGCCATGTTCGGCGGGACAGGGCGGGGAGGTCCATACCGTTCTTGCGGAGGGCAAGGGGGAGCTTCTCGGCAGGAGGCAGGCGGACCATGTTGGCGGCACGAGGTGGAGTTGAGGATGAAGTGTAAAGGGGAACTGCTGTGAAGATGATGGAGCTGATGGTTGTTGTGCTCTTCATCTCGTGTCCGGACCGCCCTCTTTATATCCATCCCCAAGAGGTCAAGGGACGGTGTCCTTGGCTCGGCACCGGTCACCGTCTCTGCCCCTCCATCGGCGGCCACTGCGGGATCGCATCGACGAGTCACAACGGACAGATTCAGCCTTGGGGATCGGGGGGCGTCGTCAAGCTGTCCGGCATCCATGTCGTGCTGGTCGAAACAGGCTCGCCGCAGATGCAGGCGGGGAGAGGAAACGATGGGAGAGGTCGTCCCCAAGCCCCAAGCGAGGGGGGGAGGGGGGAGCTAGCGAGGACAGGGTCCTGTGGTGCCTGGAGGCTGGAGTCTTGGGTCGCCATGGACGTGAACGGTGTGTGTGGTCGTCGCGATGTCTGTGGGGAAGAGGTCAAGTTCTGGAGAGGAGAGGACAGGCTGCAGACGCCACAGGGGGTTCAAGCGCTGCTGGCGCGGGGAGCGAGGGCGGGGGCACTGAGAACGCCTTGGCCTGGGCTGCATCAGGGCTGAAGTCTGACCGCTCTTGTTGCGCCGGCGCGGCCCTATGAAGACGTGCATCTTGACGAAGCTGCATGGGAACCGCAGATCCTCGCAGTGATGGCTTTCTTCGGGTTTCCGACCCAGGTTTGCCGCATGTTTGGTTCTGTTTCGATGGCGCCGTCCAAGCCGTTGGAACGGAGTTCTCCGTCCTCTTCCTCTTGAGTCTTGGTTCTTCCCTTGGAACTTGGCAGCGGCCTCCAGCTGAACTCAGGGGTCCTCCAGATACCACCCCCTCCCCCAAGGCGTCCACGATATCAAGACAACCACGGTACCGCGCCGACCGCCATGAACCTCCCTCCCCCTTCATTTCAACTCCCCCGACGTTGTTTCCCTGACGTAAACCCGCCCACCGTGCCCCTCCCTCGCCTAATCCAGCAGACCAGACCTCCGCCAAGCCCCCGCGATGGCTTCATCCTCACTGCAAGCCCCCCCCCTCCATCTGGCATCCCTAGGCCAACCCCCCCATCCCAATGTAGTAACTAACCCCCCCCTCCCAGCCCCATAAAACTAAAACTCGCCCTCCGCGACCACTGGGACCCCCCGACCTCCCCCCTCCGCACCACCCTCACCACCCTCACCACCCTCCTCGGCCACCGCATCCTCCTCGCCCCGGAATGGCCCCTCCTGCACGCCTCCCTCTCCCCCCTCTACCCCGACAAGACCAACCTCGTCCTAACCCTCGCCTCGCTCGTGCAAACCCTCGCGCGCTCCCTCTCCGAAGTCCTCGACTCCCCCGCCAACGAAACCTGGACGGAGACGCTCCTGGAGCGGATCTCCCAATCCGGGGCGGGGGGGTTGCGGATTACGCTTGACGTTGGCGCCGCAGTGGGGGTGACGTGGTCGTCGGCGCCGGGAAGGACGGGGTTCGTGCTGACGGTGCCCGGGCGGGAGGCGGTGGTGAGGCCGGAGGGGATGGGGGCGGTGATGAGGGGGGGGTTGGTGGCTTGCTTCGAGGAGACTGAGACGGTTGTGCCCGTCACGGAGCGCGGCGCGGATGAGTGGGCGGATGTCGAGGTGGACACGGCGACGGGGAGGGTGGATGTTGTGGAGACGAAGAAGCAGCCTCCCCCTACTGCTGGCGCGCCGCCGCCGGCGGTAGAGTTCCTCCCGAACGTACAGTCCCTGCCGCGGCCGGATGAGCTGTTCCTGCGAGCGCCGTATTACCTCACCGTGACCGCGGGGCACGACGGGGTCGAGATTCACGGGAGCCATAGTCCGTCGCTCAAGGTGGTGGCCGAGTATTTCAAGAAGTGGTGTAGGGTGAACCACTATGACAGTACCGCGGTAAGACGCCTTGCCTTGCTTCCCTTGTGTATAGGAGAGGGCTGGGGGATGCTGACACGAACAACAGCCGCCGGCCGTGCAGGTGACGCTCTCGCAGTCGCCGTTTGGGCTGAACGAGATGTTTGACAGGCTGAGCGTCTCGACTAAGGATACGAGGTACAACAGCCAGTTCCAAGTCACGGCGCCCATGATTGTGGCCTTTGTGGAAGGGGTGTTGGGCTACGAGCTCATCTCGGACCGAGGAGGGTGGAATTTCAAGAGGGAGACCGAGTTCAAGACATCCCGATACTAAATCGGACTCGACACAAAGGATTCCTTCCTGAGAGCAGACTCCCAAAACCTACGATATATTCACTTCAAGTTAGCGCTGCAATCGCTGATACTCCGTCTATCGCCATGTCCATCACCCCCAGATTTTACGCCTCCGATAAACGCCCATATACAGGCTCCAAACCAACCCCAAGAGAGAGAAAAAAAGAAATGCCCCATCCCATCATGCCCATGTCTCATAGCCCATAAACATCAAAAACACATGCGTCCACCCTTGCACCGTGACCACAAAATAGAGCCACCACTCCCTCTCACATCGCGGCTCCCACCGCCTCCTCGTCCGGCTCGACCCGCACCAAAATCTCCTCCAGCAGCCCCTCCAGGAACACGCCCACGTCCCGGCCCATGCCCACCGGGTCCATCTTGTCGTAGTGGTCAATCTCCTTGAACACGTGCGCGAGCGTGTACGCGAGCTTCTTGATCTTCTCGTGCGCCGCCTCGGCCCGCTGCTGCTTGAGCGACGGCGTGCCCATCGGGAACCCCGGCTCCGCACGGTACAGCTGCTGCAGCCGGATCTGCCGGCGCTTGAGCGCCTCCTCGAGCGCGGGGAAGATGACGTCGTTGAGCGCGTCGAGGTCGCCGTTGGAGTTGGGCGCCGGCGACGGAAACGAGAGCGGGAGCGGCGCCGACGTGGGCTCGGGGGTCGAAGAGGACGACGACGACGACTGGCTGATGGGCGGCAGCGGGTGCGCGCGCTGTTGCGACACCCGATACTCGGCGGATTGCGAGATGGGCTGGTGTTGCTGCGAAACGTTGATGCGGTGTGGGGGTATCTGGGGAGGAGGGGGTGACTGCTGTTGGTGCTGGGGCTGGTAAAACGGGTTCTGTTGCTGCTGACTGTTGTAAAGTGCCTGTGGCGACGCCTTGCTCTGAAACCCGGGCGGCGGCTGGTTCGTCACTCTCTGCAGCGGCTGCTGCTGCTGCTGCTGCTGTGGTGTTCCGCCCCTGAATGGGGGAATCTCGGGAAGTTTCATGGGTGTCATCCTCGATGCGGATACCTGTCTCTGTCCGAGACCCGGCGGCGGCTGCAGTGGCTGACTCTGAGCCTGTATCGCCAGACCCAGGTTCATACCGCCCATGTCGCGCTGAAGCTGCTCCTGGAGCGCCCGGTCATAGTCGGGCGAGTTCCCCGCAGGAAGGGGCGGCATCGGCTTTGCGAGGTGCGTCGCCCTGGGTGTCTCGGGCTCGCGGAAATGTGACTTGCTCGGCGACTGCGGAGAGTGCGGTGACGACTGTCTGGAGTTGCCCGATGCGCCCGCACCAGACACCTTCAACGTGTCCATGTTGTCGACCTGGAGCTTGGTCGGGCTGGGCTCTCTCCTCCTCTCGGCATAGTCGCTCGAGCTCTCGCTCGTCCTCGACGACCGCGCATTCGTCGACGACGGGTCCATGGCGTGGAGTGTGCCAGGCCGCGGGGCGAAGGCCGCCCGGTCCATGTCCTTGGTCAAGCGGACGGTGCCAAAGTCCCACATGTCTTCGTTGACGGGCTCTCGCTCCTCGACAAAGTCGCCCTCGTCACTGCCCGCGCGCTCCTCGTCTTCGTTCTTGTGCGTCGCCGCCCACCGACTGTACCTCTCGATGAGTTCCGTGAGGTACGTTGTCTTCTTGGCGCGTCGGATAAAGGGGTGCTTGAGGAGCTCCTTGGCCGACGGCCGGTCCTTGGGGTCGCGCTGCAGGCAGAGCTCGATAAAGTCCTTGAAGGCCTTTGTGAAGTTTCCCTCGAGCCGCGGGGGCGGGTTCTTGGGAATCAGAAACAGCACCTTCATGGGGTGGATGTCGGCGTAGGGCGGCTCCCCGTTGGCCATCTCGAGGGCCGTGATGCCCAGAGACCAGATGTCTGCCTTGTGATCATAGCCGCTTTGCTTGATCACTTCCGGCGCCATCCAGTACGGCGTGCCCACAAACGTGTTCTTCTTGGTCATGGTGGCCGAGAGCTGGCCGGAGACGCCAAAGTCGGCCAGCTTGACCTGCCCGTTGGCATGCAGCAAGACGTTGGCAGCTGCCGAGTGTTAGCCAGCGCCCCCTCGTGAACCGGAACGGCACCTACCCTTGACGTCCCGATGCAGCTTCTTGTCGGCGTGCAGGTAGTCCAAGCCCAGCAGGAGCTCCCGCATGATGATGGCCACGTAGTCCTCGGCAAACACGCCCGGCTTCGGCTTCAAGAGGTCGAGGCAGCTGCCGCCCGAGCAAAACTCCATGACGATCCATAGCTCGGCGTTTTTGGCATACGAGCCGTAGTACTTTGTGACAAAGGGCGACTGCAGCTCCGACAGAATGGCGATTTCCTGAATGATATCCTCGACCTCATCGTCGGCGTTCTCGACATCGATCACCTTGATGGCGACGGCCTCTCCGGTGCGCTTGTCGACACTGTTTGGATCGTCAGTCTGGTCCCGGAGCAGTTCCCCAGGGGGAGAGGTGCACCCACCCTTTGTAGACCTTTCCAAAGCTGCCTCCACCTGAAAGTTAAGGACGCAGAATCAGCATTTCGCCCGCGTTTCCACGCCCAGGAGTGTACGCTGGGAAGTTGGGGGCAACAAACCAATGCAATACTCCTTGGTGTACAGCAGCTCCGGGTCCTCCCTGTGGTCTGTGTCCGACATCCTGTGCCTATTCCTGCCCGGTTCGGGTCCGGGTCGTGTCGGTCGCGGTCAATTGGGTCGGCGGGTGCGAGGGACGGGGGAAGAGGGGGGTGTGTGGCCACAGTCGCAGCGGTGGTGAGGCCGGGTTTTGTGTCGTGGTTGTTGCCGACAGGCGCGGGGCTCGGTTCGACGATGTTCGGGGCGCGGCTCGCGGGCCAGGGAGGCGGCGGGGGGGGAAAGAGGCCGTGGAATTCGAGCCGATGTCTTTTTTCCCGGCGGTTTCGGTGTAATCGGGAGTCGGGAATGTGCCACCGGGGACTGGCGCTGGAAGCGCAGACGCTCCGTGTCTGTGATGGGGAGAAATTGTCAACAGGTGAGACAGGTGCTGTGCCGTAGGTCATGTAGGAAAATAAAAAGGGCGGAGAGGGAGAGTGGGAAAGGGAAAGGGAGAGCAGCCGTCGAGGTCCCTCACCTTTTGGGGGTTCTGCCGGCAAGGAAAGGAGGGACTTGCAAATCGCAACAAAGTCAAAGACTCGAAACGTCCGACTTGGGTGGTGTGGTGGTTGTTTGGCACCTTCACCTTGAAAGTGGGGTGGGATGTTGTGGTCTTGGGCAGGGGATGGAAAAGATGCCGTGCTCGATGTCGTGTTTTGGTTCAGGGGGGGTGTTGTTACTGGCACTGATGCGAGCGGCACAGCGCTGCTAAAATTCATTCTACCGCCCAGCCATGCCCCCAGTTCCCTCTACAAGCATAGGCCGAATTTATTAACGTCATTTCCTCTACTTCCCCCACCACACCTCTCAGGGGCCCGTCCAGTTATTGTGCCCTGTGAGGCGGCCCGGTCCAGTCTCAGGGGAAAGGATCGCGGGAAAAAAAAAGACACGGGAATCTCCATTGTTGCGATTCCATATGTCCAGCACAAAGTAGAATAGCAATCTCCCTCGGTGCTGCGCTGGACAACCGCTGGGCCAGTCCCTTGCGTCAACACCTTACCCAGGCCCAAGTCCCGGCCATGCCTGGAAATTGTCCGCATTACACACAACCCATCGGCCTGACCTGTCACAGGCCGAGATGTCGACATTGCATCACGACTTTGAACACCAGTCAAGTTGGATGAGTTCTCAGTCTTTCCTTCATAGGAACCTGATGACCCCTTTCTACTATACCGGTATATCAACCCAGTTCATCCCACATCAAAATCACGTCAGCGTTGACCTCGCCAGCTGAAGCCGCCTCAACCTGCCCCGCCAAGGGGGAATCGGTTGGTCGAGAGGCCATCTCGTCGTAAACACTGCAAAACCACCACTTCTCGCAATGACTCTTTGCAGTCCTGAAATCAGCAAAAAGTCGGTGGGATTGTTGGCGAACTCCGGATCCAGGTCAGCTACCCGCGATTCGAAACCCCCTCCCCCCAAGACACCATTGCTTCACTTCACCTGCCCCTGAACCATCATCAACACACGCAACATCATCTCACCCCGGTTCGCCCGCAAGTAGTGGAAAGGGAGGTATTCTCTAAAATAAAAGGAAAAGCGAAAAAGACGTCAAAAACCCATCGCATTCATGCCCATGCACCACCCACCCCCCAGCAAAAAAAAAAGCATGCACCCACCCATCTTGTCCTGTGACGCCATGATCTAAAACTACACCTTTACCCTCCCTCCCCCATCCTTCCCCCGTCCCGGATCATAACCAGAGCAGCGTCTACTCCTCCACAAACTCCACCATGACCGTCCCGTTCGCCAGCCCCGCCTCGGCAATCGTCGCGTCCAGGCACTCGAGCAGGTTGACGCCCTGCGGCATCGACTTGAGCTCAAACTCGACGCCCTCCTTGCCCGGCAGCGGCTCGGCCTTGAGCCACTCGTACAGCCGCGCCACGCGCTCGTCGAGCCCGAACCGCCGGATGATGCGGCTGGGCGGGTTGCGGATCTGGATGCGCGTCGTCGTCTTGGGGTCCGCCGCCGGCTCCACGTGCGGCCGGTCCGACGGGATGCGCGCAAACGCCGACGGTTCCGCCGCCGCCACCGCCTCCTCCTCCCCTGCCTTGCCCTTGCCCTTGCCCTGGGACACGTCGCCCGTCGACTTGGTCAGCTCGTCGGGGTCGACCACGTCGGGCGCCAGCGAGCCGTTGGCCGCCTCGAGCGAGTTCTGCATGGCGAGCTGCAGCATCTCGTCCTCGGTCATGCGGTCGACGTTGACCGACCGCTCGGGGCGCTTGGCCTTGGTGACGGGGTTCTTGCTGTTGGCCGCGAGGCTGTAGCGGTCGAGGAACTCGACGAGCTGCCCGTAAAAGTCGAGCGCCGACGGGAACGGGCTGCCGCTCCACACCTTGACCTGCTCGCCCGTGCGCGGGTCGATGACCGACACGTGCGGGTAGTTGTTGATGTTCTCGTGCGACTGGTTGGGAAAGTAGAAGCCAATGTACCGCTCCGCCAGGTGCTCGCTCTTGTCGTACTGCAGGAACAAAAAGTTCTCCTTGATCAGCGCCTTGATGGCCTCGTCCTTCCAGTGGTCCCGGTTAAGGGCCTGGCACTGAAAGTCCTCCATGTTCTGCAGGTTGACCAACAGCCACTTCTTCTCCTCCTTGCCCACCTCGCGGGCCTCGTCCCAAGGGAGCATCGACATGATGTCATAGGGCGGGCGGAAGAGCTCGGCGAGGCGCGTAGCCCTGCTGCTCGTCGGCGCCGCCGAACTGGGCGCAGCAGCCGGAGCCGAGGGTCCAGCCGTGGCCCTCCCCGACTCATCCCAGACCGACTGTGCAAAGGGGTTGGCGCGAGCGCGAGCAGCTGTCCCAAGTCCACGTTAGCCTTCCACCCAACCAAACCATCCCGACCGACCCCGTCATCCAAACCTACCTTGCTGTCTCGCCATGGCGCGTTGACGCATGCCCTCCAGCACGGCGTCCGCGCTCCCATGGCCGGGAAACCCCTCGGGCGCCACCAGCGTCTCCGTCGTCCGCGCCATCGGCGCCCTGACATCGTCGTCCGCCATCATCCCCGCACCACCACCGCCGCCGCCTCCATACAGCTCCTCTTGTAATCTCTTGGCCATCGCGGCGTCTTCCTCCTCCTGCGCGGTGCGCGCCACCGTCTGCGCCACCGCCTGGTCGTCGTCGTCGTCAAAGGCATCGTCCTCGGTCATATCGACGTCGTCGTCCGAATCGTCCGAGTCGATGGTAATAACACCGGCCGCGTCCTCGCGTCCCGCAGGTCGGCGGGTTGGTCGGCTGCTGCTCTGGGCATGTCGGCTGCTGCTGAGCCCGGCGGCCGCCGCGGGCGTTGCACCGGCGGGGTTCGAGAGGGTGCGCTGGAGGTCCTCGTCGGTGAACCACAGCTGGACGGCCTGCTCGAGGTCGCCGCCGCAGAGCTCGAGCATGTGCTGCGCGGCCGTCTCGTTGGCGCCCGTGATGCCGGTAAAGGCCTCGACGTTGTCGCTGTCGGCCATCTTGGGAGGCAAAGTGCTTCGCAACGGTTCGAGGGAGCGAAAGGGAGAGTGGGAAAGGGCGGGGGTCGTTGGTCAACGAGGGGCAGAATGGATTGCGATGGAGGGGAAGAGATCGCAGGATGGGGCCGCTCAAAGGCGGGGGAGAAGAAGGGGGCGCCCAAGCGTTGGAGCAGCAACGGGGAGGGCAGAGAGTTGGGTTGAAATGGCTGTTGCTCGAGTTCGCAGAGTTGGTCGTGGTGATTCTGGTGAAGGGTTGGGTTGTGGGTTGTGGGGAAGAAGCTTGGTCGAGCTGCGAGAAGTGATAAGGCCCAAATGGAATCACGGCGGGGTCATGCGCCTGGAGATACGCCGGATGACAACAATCAGCGCTAGCTCGGGGGAATTTCCAGGCGGCACATGCCCTGGGATCAAGTGTGCAATCTCAAGCGCTGGATTGGGGGCGAATATCCCACCAGCCAGCAGCACGTGGAAGGCAGCAGAATCATTACGACGACCAGGAACCAAAGCTCCAGGATATTCCGGCGACCGGCGTCAAATGGGTGTGTGACGCAACAAAGATGTCGCATCATAAAACAAGCGATCCCGTGTCCGATGGTTCCTGAACAGAGCTTGGCGTGGTATCAGGGTTAGGGTACCGTCTCCCCAGTCAAAAAACAGAGTCTACGCTATCTCCCGTCGCTATACATTTCTATGAGAGTGAGTCTATCCCAGCAACTCCAATGCCTCCTTCCACTTCTTCTGCACATCCATCGACCTCTCCTCCTTCAGCGCCCTCTCCATCGCCACCTTGATCACCCCCCGCGTCGCCTCCATGCCCTCCCCTCCCCTCCCCTCCTTCTTCCACACCTTCATCACAGCACCCGCCGCCTTGGCCCTCGCACTTCTCTGGGCCTCTGTCCCGGAGTCCGCCCTCTCCAAGTCCAGCGTCGCCAGATACCACTTGAGCACCTCCAGCCCTTCCCCCGTCGCCTCCCCCTTCCCACCTGCCGCAGCTTCCATCAGCTCCGCCACGCACCCATACCAGTGATTCCAGCGGATGATGTCAAACTCGGACCGGGCGATATGTGGACTTTCGAGGTTGAGTGTCTTGCCTCCCGCCGGCTCCTCCAGCACCACCGCAATCGCCCTCAGCTCCGCGAGCGGCGCCTCCCCGATCCGCACGCGATTGTACCCCTTGGCAACAGCCTCCATCGCCGCCCACGCGATCCTGCTCTTGGGGTCCATCCCTCGCAATTTGTCGCCATTCTTTTTGCCAGGCTTGTCCACGTCCATGGCATCGCCGTCGTCCTCCTTGGCACTCATGTCTAAATATGGCCCCACGATCTTGGCAATGTCCGGCAGCATCGAGAGGTCCTCCCTCGCCGCCGCCACTCGCCACAGACAGCGAAACGCGTGCGGTCTGTACTCGTCATTGTTGCGCTTGGCCTCGCGGAGTGTAATCTTGTTCAGCAGCTCGGCCAGCGGCTTGTCAGCGCTCCACCACGCCTTGGCCTTGGCGACGAACTCGGGGAACGGCTCGAGCAGCTTCTCCTTGCCGTCAAACGTCTTGAGCGCCAGCGCCTTCTCGTACACAGGCCACAGCACCTTGAGCGCCTCGAGGTTGACTTGTCCCGTGACATCGCCGGCGCTCGTGACCGACGCGACGGCCGATGCGACGGCGAACGCGCCGGCGTGCTTGAGCGCCCACTGCGCCGTGTTGAGCGACTGCTGGACGAGGCTGGTGATCTCGGGGATGTAGCGGGCGACCGTGAGGCTGCTGCCGGCGTGCTTGTCCCAGACTTCGTCAAATGCCTTGTGCGTGTACTCGTCGTCGTCGTGCTTGCCGAGGTAGGCCAGGGGCAAGAGCTGCGTCTCGAGCGCCGTGAAGTGGTCGGGCGAGATCTTGGACAAGGCGAGCACGACGTCGGCCACCTTTTGGCGCCGCGCTTCGTTCTCCGAACCCAGAAACAGGTGGATGAAGCGCTCGACGAAGCGCTCCTTGGCTTCGTCGGGGGCGATGCGCATGATGTAGGCGGCGGCGCGCGCGTAGCTCTGGCTGACTTCGTCGTTGCGCTCGAGAGCCTGCTTCTCCATAAGCTGCAGGAACCGCGCGGCGTGCGGGCGAAAGTCGTTGGTGTGGCGCGTCGCCAGTGTTCCGAGCACGCGGCTGCATCCGATCTTGGTCGGCATGCCGAGGGCCGTTTTGATGACCTCCTCGAGCGCCGGGGCGAGCTTGTCCATGACGTCTTTGTCGACATTGCGGAGGCAGTCCTCGATGGCCTCGGTGATGGGACTCCTCGAGACCATGCTGCTGCGCATCTTGTCGATTTCTTCCCTGTTGCTCTCGTTGGCCCGTTGGTAGTGGTAGTTGACTGCATCCGACTCGATAGTACTGTTGAGCTCGAGGAGGTGAGGCACCATGGTGGGGATGTAGGGCTTGAGCGCTTTGCCGCCCTTTTGCGCAATCTTCATAACGGTGATGATCGAGATCATCTGCACATCTTTGACGTTGCTCTGGATACCCTTGTCGGACAACAGAAACGGCAGCGCCTCGTTCATCATGGCTGTCGCCACCGCTCCGGTACCGGATTCCTCCAGCTGGCGTGTCAATGTCGTTGATAGCGCGATGCAGAGATGCAGCGCCGCGTTGCGAACCGTCGCCTTGATGTCGTCGAGCACTCTGACGGCGGCGGCCCAGATGTCCTTGTAATAAGGCTCGTACTTGGGGAACGGCCGGCCCGCGATCAAGTCGGTGATGGCCGCGCAACTGGCCTCACGCACTCGCCACTCCTTGCCAAGGATGCTCTTGAGCAGGTCTTTCATGATGGCGTCAAAATGCTCCTCCATGACGGCATTGTTGTCCTTGACTAGAGCCTTCCAAATGTTGTTCATCGACCGCTGAACGTTGGTGTTGGGGTCAAACCGGTAGCGGTACAACTTGACCAGCAGCTTGGGGTCGATCTCGGATTCCGAGAGCAGGTTGCTCAGCCCGAAGCGGCCAAACGTCGAGCGGGTCGACCACGTCGACGCGTCCGTGGCAAGTGACATGAGCTTGTAGGTGAGGCTCTGATCGCCGACTTCTTCCGCCAAGCTCACAATGTCCTTGTACGAAGTAATTGACTTTCCCTCGCCGGCCTGAAGCGTGCCGGCCTCGAAGAGCATTGTGTCTTCGCCCACAACAAGCTTAGGTCCGGACCCCGTGAAGAACGACACAAGGTCGCGCACAAGCTCGCTCCTGAGTTCGGCGTTTCCCTTCTCGTACACGAGCGACAGCCCTCGGGAGGCCGTCTCCTGCACCAGTTCGTCTCTGGCACTCAGAAGGCGCATAAATGCGGCTTGGCACTCGCGGAGCCTCGACTGGATCTCGGGGAGGTACGAGCAATGTTCGATGACACAGAACAACCAAATCCCCGACGCCTTGAGGAGCGACGGCTTGGTCGTCTTGCAGTCGGTCAAGAGCTTCTCCAGCATCACCTTGACACGCGCCGGTCGTTTGGTGAGTTGCCCAGGCCACGCTTGACTCTCGACATCCAGGGTGAGCTGGACGACCCGCGCATCCCAGCATGCCACTGCGGCCGTGATCGCCTCGCCCACGGCAAAATGCACCTCGGCTTGCTTGATCTCGTAGAGCCCGTAGAGGCTCTCCAGCACATGATCCACGAGGCCGTCGGCCTTGGTCGCTTCCTCGCCCGGCGAACTGTTCGAGTCCTCGGACGTGCGGAATGCAAGCGTCAGCCTCCCGAGCGCGGCGATGGCCTTTCCATTACCCTTCTTGGCCTGAGCCAGAAGGGGGGCGATGATATGCTCCTTGATATCCGCGTCCGAGGCAAAGGCCCCGATGCCAGCGGTCCAGAGCTGTGTCAAGGCTTCGAAAATTGTCTCCTGTGTGGGTAGGGGTCTTGTAGCCAGTGAATCCAGCCTTGGGAATACACCACAAAGGGCCGAGAATGCATCACTCGATGTGGACTGGTAGTACACTGCCCTGGAGCACAGATGCGCAAGGGCCAGGAAAGCGCCCTCGGCGGCGTTGAGCTCTGAGCCGATGGCTTCGTCGAACTTGCTGGCGACACTGATCAGATCAGTCATGGTCTTTTCGATGGCCGCCTGCTGGTTGGCGGGATGGGCGGCCAGAATTCCAAAGGCCTTGGCCCCGAGAGTGCGCAACTCCCTCTTGTTCGACGTCACCAAGGGCATCAGTTCGGCGGATCGGTAGCAAAAGGATTGAAGCACGCTCTTCGGCGCAAGGGACGCGATATCCACAAACGTCGTGGCACACTCTTCCGTTGTCTTTGCGTCTTTCTTGGTCATGCCCTCAAACGCGGCGCCGAGCAGGTCCCGAACAGAAATAGCTGGTGCTGCTGCCAGATATTCGCGAAGGGCATGACGTGTCGCGAGATCCGATTGAACCAGCTTCTCCAGCTGTCGCTCCCATCCTGGGTCGACAGTGAAGCTCTTGAGCGCAGTGAGAAAGATGATGTGCTTGCAATACCGCAGGGCGACCGGGAAAGCAGCAAACGAGTCCCCTGGGAAGTTGAGATAGGCCGACTCCTCGTCGACGTCCATCCCGCCTGCCCCGCGCGACGCTGACGAGTTCACAAACTTGTTGGGCTCCCTGAAGAAGGTCTGTACCATGTGTGTCCAGTCTGGCAGGGCTCTCGACATGCTGTCGTTGGCATAGTAGGTCCATGGGTCAAGACCTTTTTGGCCCTCCTCCACCACGTCGCTGCGCTCATCTGGGCGGCCGGCAATGGCCATGATGTCGATCCACCGGGCTTGGACGTCGGCAAAGGGGAGACAGTTGTTTGCCCACTTGACGACGGCATGCCGCGCGCTGCGCACCACGTCTCCTTTCACGTCAAGCGACATGTACGACGAGAGAGTAGCGCGGAGAGCCCGCTCCGTATTTGGGGCGTGAGGGGGTTTCAAGACATTGGTAAGGCTCGACAGCGCCCCGTCAATGTTGACGACGACGTCGGCGGTTGGGTCCTCGGACAGAGATTTGAAGAGCCACTCGGCGAGAGAGAGACATTCGATGTCTGACATGGACGTCCCTTTGGCCAGGACTCCAATCGTGTCGTATGCTCGCGCGCGCAGGGCAATGTCATCAAGAGACTTGCGAATTGGTCTTGGCCACCCTTGCTCCTCGATAAACTGCTTCAACAAGTCAACAACCGGAGTTCTGATGTCGTCGAAGTTGGCCTTGGTAGGTCCAATCCGGGCGACCCAGTTGATGTACTCAAAGAGCGCGCGGTGCAACTTGGCCAACTCCAGGCCGGGCGAACCCGACGAAGCGCCATCACCAGCGGTGGAAGCATCGCTCGTCACATTTTTGCGGAATGCCGCGAGAATCTCCTTTGTGAACCCTGTCGATATCTCGGATTTGCTGAGCAGACCCAGAATGCGGGTGCGGTACGGGCTGGGTAGGCGCGCATGCGCGTTGAAGAGTTGCCGTACCAGGTCTTCATCTTCCAGAGACACTGAGCTTCTCTTCAGCATGGCATCGCCAGTCTCGGACACACGAAAGTCGGTGCTGGAAACGGCGTAGAGGGCGGGGAGGAAGCGTTCCTCGTCCGTGAATGCGCCGCTCGCAAGAAAGGCAACAATCTTGATGCGCATCTCTGCCAGATTGAGGCCCTTGGCGTTCGGGTTCCATGTGTCGGGTTTTTGGAGAGTCAAGAACTTGACATCGGCCTCGGTCAATCCGGGGGGTGGATTCGGGACGACGGCGCCGGCCTGGACACGGAGGAGCAGAACCTTGCCCAGCCAGTTGGCCAGAAAATCGGCGTCCGTTCCATTCGCGAGCCCGATATCTTGACGCAGGGACTCGTCTTCCTTGCTTCCCCGTGACGGCAGCTTGAGGTCGGCGAGCAGGCGCAGAACGACATTGAAGAGAACGCTGACCGAGGTTCCGTCGTCGGAACCGATGCCACGAATAGCGGCTGGGATCAGTTTGCGCCGCTCGTGGGCTTCGAGCCTCCCGATGCTGTGTTGGATGAAGCTGAGGTCAAAGTGTCGGAGCAGGGTGGAGTTGGTCGCCTTGTACTGGTCCAGGAGGGCGGCGACGGGGAGGACGATTCTGGGGGCCAGTCAGCAGGGTCGGGCATCTGGACATGGAGACAGCACTCACCCTGGGGGCTGGATGAAGGTGTTGATACGTTGGCATATCCCGACAACCTGGCGGCGCAGGCAGGATTAGCTTGGGCTTCACGGGTCACGGCACTGGGCGCAAACTGGATGAGGAGGGCGAGGAGGTCAGCGCAAAACGCACCTTGTTCCGCACCGAGGCATGTTCACTGGCGGCCTTGAGCAAGAGGGGCGGCAGATAGACCGTGAGGAGCTGCTGCAATTTCTCTTCATTGTTGCAGACACTCAGGATGCGAAAGTCGACCTTTTCGACGAGGTCGAGCTCTCGCTGCTCGGTGGTCATGGCGGGTGGTGATGATGAGGGGCAATTTTGGCAGGGCTGTGAGGTTCACCCCTACTGAATGCTCTGCTGGAGGAAGAGAAAATGAAAAGAGACACAGCGCCGCGAGCTCAGAAATCGCAAAACAAAAGGGAAGAGTGCCTGTTGCCACCACTACGCAAGTGCAGATGCCTGTTCTGCTATTTTGATCTCGTGGCTGGTTTGATGCTGCCCTGCTCGGCGAGCCGCAACTTCCACCGAACGCGACGACATTCTCACCAGGCGCCAATGCAAACGCGGACTCTCAAGATGACTAAGCAGCTCCAAATCCACAGCAGGGAGAGCAGCTGCCAGTAATAAGGTGTTGTTCAAGGCTCCCAGGGTTGGGGTTCAAACAGGACAAGTCTGCAGTGGCAAATGGTCAAAAAAGAGGCCCAAAGGTGGGCCAAAAAAACATGTCTCCTCGACCGGAATCGAGCCGGTGACCTTTCGGTATATGATTTCGCAATTACAGCCGAACGTGATAGCCAACTACACCACAAGGAGTTTTATTTGTTGAAGCAGCATGCAACTTTTGCCCCTCATATCGTTTGCTCCCACCTGCATTTTTTCATTTTGACCTTCAATGTACAACTCGATTTTTCATACAGGCTGCAAATAGGACTGTGTGTCCATCAGAAGATCCTGAAGATGACTTGACCTGTTGATAAGACCGCCTTTGGAAATTTAAGGGGCCGCGGTATAGTTGGTATGTTGTGGTTTGTTGTTATCTGCTGCATTGCCGGTCTTCAACGTCGGCATCTTTTCAATGCCTCCCTCTGATTGTAATGAGACTAGAATGATTTCATGGATAATGGCGGTGTTTCCGCTCCTGTATGCCCTTGGTCGTGCATGAAGCTCGTCTCCGGACTAAGAACCTATCTCCTCGAGAAAAATTGCAATATTCAAATTCCAAACTCACTCCAGCCCATCATAAGCAAGATGTTAACCCTTTCCGGCTTAAACACATTGATACGATGGAGTCTGGACCAAAAGAATAAAAGAGAGCTCTCTGTTGGACGAGTACCTCAGCTCTTAATGCCTTAGAGCTGCCGTTCGCCATTCAGCGGACAGAAAAGGCAGATAAAGGTACCTGGTAAGTAGGTAAAGAACGCTCTGCAACTTTCAGTTCCCAAAGCCAGCTGTAGACGGGCAATAATGTGCACGCTTTGGATAAGCCAGAGTCATACGAAGAGGTTGTCATGCCAACATGACCACCGGAAGACTCCCAGCACAGCACTGCTCTTCTGAGCGAATGGCAAAAACTTGAAACAACCACCCTCCCGATCCATCACAGCTTGAGTGGTGCCCCATGTGGACGAACGAGATCTCCGTGTCCTCGCCCCAAACCACATCCCACCCACCATCTACACACAACCAAACTCCCACTCCACCTCACCCTCAACTCAATCTCAAACACACCCACCTCACCCACACAAACCATAAGCGCTCCAACTGCGCCCTCACCCATCCCATCACCACCAAATCGACACTTTCCACCACCCAGAAAAAACGAGGATGACCCCAGCTAGACCGGGCCAGATGTAGGGCAAGAACCACCCGTCATCCCTCGTCAACACCTAGCCGAGCCCGCTTCCCCATCTCCCACCACCGCCCCCCTGCCAAGTCTCTCCCGTCCCGCCTGCCTCTCCTCTTTCCTTCCCTTCGTCCTACCCACCCAAGGTCAGGAACCGGTTCCTGTTCCGTCGTGCCAGAGCGCCGACTGCTCATCCAGGGCACTGACAGGCCACCAAGCCCAATAGGCCCGACGGACACCAAGGGACGTTGACCTCCCGGCTCTTGTACGCCACGCCTACACCAACTCCCAGCCCGGACACGACCAGCAAGAAAACATGAACAAAAAAGATTGTCAAGACAACAAAAATACCTCCCGACACGTCAAGTGGAGACCCCCCCATCTCCCCATCAATGCCGTCCCGGATGGTCCGCCAGGGCACGCAGTGGTGGCATCAATGTTGCCAAAGATGCCACGTGTGAACTGAACCATTCTGCGCGCAGTAGCGACCAGGTAAACCAGGTCTCTGGTCGCCGTCTAGGGTATCCATGCGTCCAAAGAAAACGAGGACGGGACGAGGCGAGCACTGCGCTGCTGAGCGGGTCGATGGGACAACGATTATACGAAGTAACCAGCGGTGTTGTCACCGTGGTCCTCCTCAGGGGGGACTCGGATGCGGGCTGGATAGACGTTCAGGCTGATATTGACCGATACTATATCCCCGAGGGCGCCATCTTCACGACCGTGTTCCTAAAAAAGCAGCTGGGCCAAGACACTCCCCAGTGGCTATCATGCATTGCTTCTAGAATTGCGTTCGTTCGTATGTGTTGAGCCTCCCCACAGGCTGAACTCTTTTTTTTTGTTTCGCCCTCGGCAACGTCGAGAATTGTTTCATGCAGCCCACTCATTCAATCCATAGTCTCCCCTGCTATGATCACCCCCTGACTTTCCCGGCCGTTCGGGATCGGAGTCTGGGAGTCTGGAAAGCATGAATCCGCCGCCCCAACGAGGAAGCCTTCTAGAAGGGGGCGACCGGGGTGGTTTCGGCGCCGGGCGATCCCCAGCCCCTGTGATATCTCGGAGTAATGGGTGATTTACCGGGTGACGTCCGGGCTAGACGATGAGATTCGAAAAGAAATAGATGCGTGGTGATCTGCGTAAATACCTACCTTGGGTGTGTTTGGACTCTTCATCTTCAACGTGATTGAAATTTAAGTGCGACGATTGTTGCCGTCGCGCCTGCATGCACGCCGGGCCGGATGATGGCCGAGACCGGGGCCGGACGTAGCACATGGCGCCCCGAGTGCCACACTGTGGACGACGTAGTCTGGACCAGATATTTTATTTGTGGGCCGAGGGGCCGGCGTTGATGCGTGATGGGGCCGCAGACTGGATGAGTCGTATGGCCAGGCCACGGTTTCCCTCCCAAGATCGGTACGGCACTGTTGTCCCACGGCTTCACCACCCACTCTTTTTGTCCCAAGAGTTCGGCGACGATAAGGTAAGGTGCTTGCCGTGGACGATCCTCGGTCGGTGTCCTTTGTCAGCGATTCTCGAGCATCGCATGCCTTGATCTACTATACCATCGCCACCGATCAGACCGGCCCCCTCAAGGCTCAAATCATGCTGTAGTTGTCAGTCCACCCCCTCCCGCTTCCCCGCGACCCCCTCTCCGGCGTCAACGTCATGTTGAGCGTATGAAGGGCTAGCTCAAGCCCCCTGATTTCAGTGTTGGATGCCATGTATCACGCATCGTGAAAAACCTGCCTCGAGATGATACGAGTATGATATCGCATGTGTCCGAAGGAGGCACTGGGCCAGCCACGGTTCCACCGTGGCCAGGCCAGATGACCAGAAGGGTCAAGAACAAGGCTGGATCGTGAGGGGACGGGACATCCCCCCTCATCGTGACCTAGCGACCGTGGCTAATCCCCACCGCCATACACACCACCCAAGGACACTCCAATCAGGGACCAATTCTGCAGAGGTGGCCGACCAGCCGAGGAGTCATGGTCGGGTGATAGTGCGGATTCTGAGGTGGTGCACATGGTGGTCCTGGTGGATGGGTGTGCTGCCATGTCCTGTAGTGTCGAGCGTGCGGACGGCTTACCGAATTTGCGTTATCGAGACCCTTATCTGAAGCTTGTGATGACTTTCCAACTGCGGAATCTCCAAGTTCTGAGGTCATTGGCGGTCATCGACGGTCGATTCTCAACATAGGCCTCGTCAGGATTTGTTGTCTTCCAGACCTTTGGCCTGAACCCCAACGGCCATGGATGAAGCTGCACACAGTGCCCGGCAGACCCAGCTGTCTTTCAAGCAATCCTAGGGATGCAGGTTTCGAGTATTCCGGAGTGACGGAGGTGCCGGGCATGACCGGACATCAATGTGGAGTCGGCATGTGCCGGACATGGTGGAGCAATGCCCGGACCTCGGGGCCGGCCATACCGGCTACCAGTCTTGCCTGCAGTTCTCAAGAGCCATTCGCACTAGACTCGGGGGTTTCCTGGCTCGTGTATAAATCGGACCGCGGCGGTTGGAAATCACAGATGACAAGGTGAACTCCCGTGTGTCGTCTTGGGGGGTATCAATGCATGTCGGTGATACAAGACTTACGTGCGGAAGGCCTCTAGACATGCGTACCATAGGTACATGCATAGAATGCAGAGGCCAATCAGCGGGGATGAGGGACTCAAAGTCTGGATACAACCACACCCTCCCGCGGACTTTTGCGTGTGCTGCGCTTTGGCGATGTCGCTCCATCGTTTTGACTCGATGCGAACCACTGCACGTGGCGGACGAGCCTCACGAACGGGAGACGGTATCGCCGGCTGGGATCTGACAATGGTGAAGGTGCGGTTATTTTCCCCCTAGAGTTGGATGACCCGACGGGCATACAGCCGCAGGGGTTCCGTCGATCCGCATGATTCCAACCGTTGGGTTGGATGTCTGCGGGGAGCTCGCGGGAGATGAGCAATCATGCCATGTAACACAAGAGCTCTGAGAGACGCGTCGTCTCGGGTTGGGCCCATGAAATGACAGGAGGTGTTTGCAACGACAACAGCAAGTTGGGATCTGGCCCTTCTTTCTTCAACCCTGATGAGTGATGAGTATTTCGGTCGAGTTGCTCTCAAAGGCCATGTAAGTGCAGGCGCGAGATGGTTTTGGTGACGGGCGCAAAGGTACGCCGTACATGGTGTGCAAAGAGGTCCGCGTGCCGGTACGACCGAGGCCGAGCGGGGAGGGGTGGGTGCTGGATGGAACACATGAACTTGAGAGCAAACAACCAGAAGTCTCCGAGGGCATCTCGACGACTCTTGTCTGTGCGTGTCGAGATTGCGCTGGTTGGTGTCACTTGTGTGTTCTGCCGGCCCTGGATGTCTGTCGAGCTGGCTCAACCCGTCCACACACGGCCGACGACATGGACGGCGGCGTTGAGGTGAGCTTGGGGGACGTCAAATTGCGGCGACGGCGAGGATTTAGGCGGGGCGGACGGCGTGACCTGCGGCTTCAAGCGTCGTGAGAGTCTGGGAGCTGCCGCCGGGCGCGATACGATTCGTCGATCCGGGTTTGGGGACAGGCCAGGGCCCGGACAGGTCTTTTGCTCGCTTGTTTCCCCCTCCGAAAGGATTCCCTGTGGCTGTGGCCGCGGTTGCGGGATGCAATGATCCCTGTTCCCCCAAGCGCGGCCATGTGGGAAATCGCGTTTGGAAGGGGACGGATCTCTTGCATCGTGCTCGGCGTCTGGGGGGCGTTCCGAGGGCGCAACGAGGCAACCAAGGCGCCACTTGTTCGATCTGCAAAGGTCGCCATCGCCTCATCGAGGTGAGGTGCTGGACTCGCACCATTGCCGCGTCTCCGATGCGAGGCGGGAATGGCGCAAACGAAGACCTGGACTTGTTCATCAAGCCGGCGCCGTGTTTGTTGTCGGCCCAACAACAAGGGGCTTCCAGGGCCGTCGGCTGTTGGGGTGCAGTGTGCGGTGCACAAAATGCCGATCTCCGTAGGGCAGAGGCCTCGGGAAACGAAACATGGAAAATGCGACCTCGCCCGGGACCGAAACCCTGCAACTTGCAAGATGCAGCCAGCGTCCCGTCCAGCGGCCAGCGTCCAGCGTCCAAGCAGCAACCGTCATCCCGTCATCCCGACAACCCTTTTATCGCCAGAGAGTTGTCCTGGACGAGGAGCGAGGGAGTGTGCAAACCGAGGATCGGGGTCTCATGCAGCCGCAAGGGAGGATCTGGGTTCGGTCCGAAGGGGAGTGACGGGCGGTTGTTTGCGTGGCCAGAAGTGGAGGGTGCAAAGTGAGTCCCGTCTTGGTCGTGTTTTGAGGCATTTGGTGGAGAATCCCAAAAGTTTCCAGGTGAGTCGGCAGGTCGGGTCCACGGGTGCAAGCTCCACCCAGGTCAGGTCAAAAGAATTTTCCTCGACTTCCTCATGCTCCACAAAGGTCTTGGCTCTTTGGATGCATTCGTGGTCGCGGTCCAGTCGGGAAGCGATTGCGGGCCTTGTTCCTGACGATGAGTCGGTAGGCGGGAGAGGCTTCTGCACAGACAATGGCCGCTATTGTGACTGTGCTGTTGAGTCGCGGCGGGAAGCCGTCGACGTGGACAGACTCGAGAGGGAGAGAGATCCACTTGCCACGGACATGGCGTAGCTCCGAGTGTTGCTTCTCGGATTCAAAGACTCGGTCGACACCGGCTCCCGGGTGCATTGCAGGACATGAAAAAAGGCAAGCTCCATCTGATAAATACTCACCATCATCCGAGGTGCAAGACATCTCCGCGTAATGGGCGAAACGGGCTAGCGGCGATCGGCGGCGCGACCGGCTCAGGCCAGTGCACATGGTCTGTTTAGCAGTTTCCATCCATGGACGCCACAGGCCGTCATGATAGCGCGGGGAGGCTGCCGCTCCATCATCATGAGGTGATGCTGAGGAACATAGGTCACCCCTCCCTTCTATCAGCTGCTGCAGATGTGCTTTCTCTGAAGTTGGAACATGGCGACAACCAAAGGCCTGATGGTTGCCGCGCTTGCAAGCTCCCAGCATGCATCGGACGAGAGAGAGGGGGGGGGGGCGGACGGGCAGCATCGACCGGAGAATCGGTCCATGGAGGTTGATTTGCGCGGCGGCATCGGACTCACCCCCAGGCTGCTGCATGGTGTCTCTTGATGGTGGCGGAATCTCGAGATCGTGAGGGCGGGGGGCGCGAGGGCGTTGAGGCCGTTATGCCAGAGGCGAGTGTGCCGGTATGTGCAGCCATGCGATGGGTGAGGAGATGGGATGGTTCTTATGTATCCGGATGTAGTCCGTATTGTCAACGCGTTTGCTTGTCAGCCCATCATCCAAGCTTGGGCCGGCGGTGACGGACAGCGACAGCACCCGATGACCGCGGGACGGAGGACAGTGAACACATACTGTGGTTTTTTTCTCTCCAGTTCCAGTGGGTGGTGGCCGCCTGGGCTGCCTGGGCTGCCACACTTGCTCTCTGACGCGATGGACTCTTTCCCTCTGACAAGAGTCCCCCGGGGCCCTCCTGGAGCCCTCCCGTCTCGACCTGAGCGTCGTTTCCGCCCCGACTGCGGGTGCTGCGTGCAGGTGCAGAGGTGGGCGACGGGCGGCGGGCAGGGTTGGCTGGGCCCTTTTCTTCCCCACCACAGCCCACAGCAGTGCACTGTGCGCCTGCCACCAATCCGCAGGCCGCGCACTCGTCCAATCCACTCGGCCGGGCAAATTCTCTCCTGCGCATCTCAACCCTCCGCCGACGTGCGCCTTCCCAGTTTTTAGGTTTTCCCTTTTGCTTCGCACACTCTGGACTCCACCAGCCCAAACGCCGTTTTTGCTCTCTTTCCTTCCCTTTACTTAGCCCTCCGCGCTGCTTTTCTCGCCCTCTCTGACTCTCGCTCTCCTTCAACAGTCACAGCCAGGATCCTTTCCGCCCACTGCTCAACAGCTAGCATTACCTTTTTGTTCTGCTTTCCTGTTGTTGGTCGTCGCCATCGCATCACTCCCCGTCGCCCTGCCCCGGTCCTCGACACAGCGTCCACGCCCGTAATTCGCGCGCCCTCTCGAGCATCCCCCCCCGACCGGCCGCCGACGGCACCTCGAGCCCAGCGACGACGACTTGTCTGGTCCGCCGCTTGTGTCTGACGCCGCCAATCGTTAGCTGCTTTGCCGACTTGGACCTAACAGAACAGCGATTGTGCTTGTTGCCCGGTGCTCCTGGAACGAGTAAGTTTCTGCTTTTCTCCTCGACCTTGCTGTCTTCCCCGTCCACCTCCGATGCCGTTGCGCCTTGCTTGGTGGTGTGCTGCCTTCAGTGCTCGCTCTGTGGATGCCATGGTCAATTGAGGCCATCCAAGGTGGCCCGCCCCTGGTGAATTCTCGGTGCCGGACTGGATCCAGGATCCAACGCGACGACCTCGACTGCGCGGCCCGCCGCCTGCCACCGCCGTGTGCGACGACTCGATCATCGACATGACCGCCCGACGCCTAATACTGTCCCGACCGGCCAGTCCTCGAGCATGCCCCCGTGCCTTGCCCCTCCATAATCAGACCAACGCCCGTCCCTCGATGCCGATCCCAAGTCTATCGCCCCGAATCCCACGACCAGTCGCTTGGGCTGTCGCCAAGGCCTCCATACGTCGGTGACCTCAGACAAAAGATACCGAGACCGTGGCAGAAATGGGAGCGCATCTCGTGGACTTGTGCCTTTTCCGTCGACAAACCTGCGAACATGGGTTCCCTGGCCGAGTGTCATTGCCAGCGCTCCAAGGCTGCAAGACTCCAAAGCTCGTGGTCGCATGCGGTCTGGAAACCTGGTGGACAACTTTGAAGAGCCAGGCCCGGTGCTGGGGGTGGTGATGTTGTCCGAGACTGGCCACGGAAACTTGTCTCGACCGACCTTTGCAACCACGACAAATCCGACAGCCCCAGAAACCCAGCCCTGTGCCGTTCACGCCGCCCAGGGACACCACCGCGTTCCTTGTCGACACATTGCCCACCCCCTTGACGAAGCAGCCTTCGACGTCGCCGAAATTGGGGTGCTTGTGTTCCCAGGCCCGGTTCACTCGTCGGGTCTCTTCCAGGTCCCAGTGCCACTTCTCTCGGCTCCGGTGCGATTACCCACACCGGGAACCTGGCGTCCTCGATGATCCCGCGCAGTCCAGGCCTTCATGTTCTTTTCCGCATGGATGCTTGGCCACGACGGTTGTGCCTGTTCTCGCCATGGGGCTCGGGAGACTGAAGGGGATGCCACCATGCTCTTCGCTTTCGCTGTTGATTGCCCAGTGGCTTTCTCCGCGCCGTTTCCGGATGCTGTGATGTTGAATGCTCTGGCTCGGCCAGGAGGCTCGTTGGGATTTTGAGGGGAAGAAACTGAACTGACGTTAGCTGTGAACAGGTTTATATCTTCTTCCAAAGTCAGATCATCTTGCGAAGTCAATTCCGCCATCAATAACCCAGCGGATTCTCGACCGTTGAAGCGACATTCGCACAACTACCCCAGCGATCCGAATCACTTTTGACGTCGTCTCCGAATCTTGTCTTCTAACGGTCCCTTTCGCTAGAAGACCATTTCTTCCGGTCTCAGTCGACATCTTATCTCCTTGAGTCGGGAATTCTTGAGTTTCCTGGAGTGAAGGCGCCTCTCAAATTCCGGGTTTTCGGTCTGGATACACTTCGCACCTCGGTTTAGCGTCGGCGTCCCGGTTCCGTTCTTCTGGTTCCCTTCCTGATTTTCTCGGTAAGCATTTTCTTTTCTGCGTCTTCCCCCTTCTGTCTTTTCGCTGGCAATGGCAATGTCCCTTGAGTGTGGCGGTTGGGCATGCCCCCAGAGGTATACCAAACCCCAAGGCATCTCCATTGGGATCATCAGCACCAACTCGGTATAGCCACTGCCTTGCAGCATACCGGTTCGACTACTGGTGGTGTCCAATGTCCCACGGTATTTGATCGGCCCCATCGAAGTCGGCTCGGCTCGCCTTGTCCGGTCAAGGTTTGGGTTCCCGCCCCAAAGCTGTCGACGTCGCGCATGCTTGGTGCCGCTGTGGGGAGATACATTCGACGCCAACTTGTCGACCGGATGCCGATTTCCCAGTGGCCATCCCCCCACCCGTCCTTGCCACTGATTGTGTTGGGAATATGATGCAAAAAGCCCTCCTTGCAAACTGTGCTGACGTCCCTCAGAAAAAAAGGCTTGTCATCGCCTTCTTAGTGTTGCTTCCTCGGCATTACCAACCCGCCACGCATTGTCCCAGCAACGGATACTTGTGTATCACAGGTATGCCCCGATCCTCGGAATGCCCTGTGTTCTTGACTCTGACAGTACAGACCAGCCATTCTCATCTCACACCACAATCTCCGAAACAAACAGGTATGTCTGTTTTATACACCCCTCCTCATATTATTATCCTTGCCCCAAGATTCCGTATTTTGCGGCTGTTCTTTCCATTCCCTTGCCCATGTCACAGCTGGTCAAAATGGTCTTGAAGAAGCCTTGTGAGATCACGTGCTGTCAATATTGTTTGTTTTCTCGCCCCTTTTCAGTTACCCCGTGCCCCTTTCGTTTTTTTACCTCCGCCCTTGGCAAGTTGTCAAGCTCATCACGGACGAGGATCACATTGTTGTCAAGTCAATATTACACTCATCATTGCCGGGGTCCTGCGAACGGGCAAAGCTGTCGCGTTCATCCCTATTGTGTTGCGCTGTATACCCCCACAGAGCGCAAGGACACAGGTCGCTGGAACTATTTATTACGTCCTCCTTCCTCTGGCATAGGAGTGGCTTGTCCTGGTCTTTTTCTTGGACATTACATACCTTGCTGTCCGGAAGCACTCGCACTCTCCTGCGGGAGACATCGCGAGTCTGGAAGTCTTCATGAAGCCATGAGAGGGAGCATCTAGTCCGCCATTGGCCGATATAGGGCTCCGCGAGATCCACGCCTCCCCCTTCAGCGTCACCACATATAAATTATCTCTCCGCAGTCCTTACACTTCTGCTTTCTTCCTTCTCCAACTTGCGAACTTCAACTCGAAACCGAGAGCTCAGTTCCAGCTTGCTTTCTTCCTTCTCCAACTTGCGAACTTCAACTCGAAATTCCGAGAGCTCTTCCCTTCGCAACTCACTTCAACACTTGAAGCTTTATCCCATAACACCCACCACTTCAATCCGAGGTTTGTTAAATTCCCTCCTCACTACCTGGAGATTCGTCTCAACTCGTTGAGATCCCCCTTCCCCCAATCCTGAACCCTTCTCGAAGTCGAGACTTTCCACGATTTCGCGGCTTTCGTCGATTTCGCGGCTTTCCTCGACTTCGCGGCTTGCGTCGACTTCGCGGCTTTCCTCGACTTCGCGGGTTGCGTCGATTTCGCGGGTTGCGTCGATTTCGCGGGTTTTGTCGACGTCGCAGGTTTCATCAACTTTCCAACTCGCAAGTTCTGCTCCTGTTCTTCTCTTCCAAGCTGGTCGAGTTCTACACCTTCCGCCTTGATCTCAACACATCACAAGTCACAGAACAAAATCCACTCCTGCAAGTCTCCAGTCATCTTTCTTCAGGGCGGAATGCACACGCCGCACCTCGAGGGGGAATGCCGCACCTTCAAGTGGGGGAGCAGCACCTTTAATTCAGTTAGGCCGCCGCACCTTCGATTTCAGACGCCGCACTTTCCGCTGGGACTCCTTACCTTTCTTCACTCGCCGTCCTTTCTTTCTCGGAGATGCTGACTTCTTTGACCTACAGCTCTAAGTCAACCAACGACACCATGGCTGAGTACCCGACTCCCACCACAGGCGCTCCCACCAACGGAGCCACCATGAACGGCTCCAGCGAGCAGGGCTTCAGCAATGCTGGCCCGATGCCTGCCTCTGGCGAGGCTGCCAAGACCCTCTGGTATGTCCCAAGATCCTCTCTGACTTGGACGAAAGTTGGAGGTCTGACTCCTCTAGGATGGGCGAAATGGAGGGATGGATGGACGAGAACTTCGTCAAGAACCTGTTCTCAACGGTCCTCAACGAGGCCGTCCAGGTCAAGGTCATTCGCGACCGCAACTCTGGGTAAGTTTCAACACCGTCTCCTCCCTGGGGATCAATTTTGATGTCTAGATTCCATGGCCTTCGTCACTAACACATTGTCAAACTTTCAGCAACGCCGGATATTGCTTCATCGAGTTCGCCACCCCCGAGGCGGCCACCAAGGCTCTTGCTCTGACCGGCACTCCGGTCCCCAACTCTGCTCGCGTCTTCAAGCTCAACTGGGCTAGCGGCGGTGGTTTGGTTGATCGTCGGTGTGTACACCGCTCACCCAGCCTTTCCAAGGATGTCGCTAACACGCTCTCAGTGACGACCGTGGTCCGGAGTACAGCATCTTCGTCGGCGATCTTGGCCCCGAGGTCAATGAGTTCGTCCTCGTTTCGCTCTTCCAGAGCCGCTTCCCGTCTTGCAAGTCGGCCAAGATTATGACCGACGCCATGACCGGTCAGTCCCGTGGCTACGGCTTCGTCCGCTTCAGCGAGGAGTCGGATCAGCAGCGCGCCCTCGTCGAGATGCAGGGAGTGTACTGCGGAAATCGTCCCATGAGAATTTCGACCGCCACCCCCAAAACTCGGTAAGTCAGACCCCCTTGACACCATCGTTTCGTTCCTAACAATCTGGCAGCTCCCACCAGTACGGACATGGACAGGTTCCCGGCCAGATGCCGCCCCCTCCTGTCGCTCAGCCGCATGCTGGACCCATGTGGGGCGTCCCTCCCCAGTTCTACAACCAGCCCGGCCCGTTTAACCACATGGGCCAGCCCATGAACCAGTTCACCGATCCCAACAACACGACTGTGTTCGTGGGTGGCCTCTCCGGCTACGTCACTGAGGACGAGCTTCGCTCGTTCTTCCAGGGCTTCGGCGAAATCACCTACGTCAAGATTCCTCCCGGCAAGGGTTGCGGCTTCGTTCAGTTTGTCCATCGCCACGCCGCCGAGATGGCCATCAACCAGATGCAAGGATATCCCATCGGCAACTCTCGCGTTCGCCTGTCGTGGGGCCGATCCCAGAACAACTCTGGTGTCGGAACTCCGTACCGTCCGGCTCCGCCGCCGCCCCACTACATGGCCGCACAGGTTGGCGGCATGCCCCCGCATGCTGGTGGTCCCCCTGGTCCGTACGGACCCCAGCACTTCGCCGGCGGCGCTCCCCAGGGTCCCCCGGGACCGATCTAGGGGCTTACCTCTTGCATCGACCAATTGGCATCGCCACGCGCTTGACGAGGAGCAGGGAATGATGCTACATATGAAGGCGTCCAGGGGCTTTTTTTTTGAAATGCGATGACAAGATTACGAGACACCATCATTGGCGTTTAGGGTCGGGGAGGTTCGCAGTGGTTAGTCCTACTACTTCAGATAGGTACCAATTAGAAAGTCCTGCTTTTCTTATTGATCTGGTTTCTCGTGTCTACGTCTTTGTCGGCATGTGTTTGCATTTTTGCGATTTAACTTGGACTTTGCTGGCCCCGTTTATTCTCGACGTCTTTACCCCTGGGATGGAATCGGGTCAACGACTCAACTTAGGATGACATTGCCCCTTTGGGATTTCCGCTCTAAAGCCTACTGGTAAATTGGAAACAGAAGGCCACCTGAATGACATCCGGCTCTCCCATTCTGGACAATTGATGACGCTCTATATATAGTTGGGAGAAGGGGGCAGGATATCAAGACTTGGGGGGGTGGGGGTGGGAGTCGTGGTGCCGGGGAGGTGGGTGAGGGTTGGGAAGGGGAGGGGGGGGGGAGGGGGGACGCTGCCGTAAAGGACGAGGGCGGAAATGGATGAGGATTTAGGGTGGGAGGTAATGAAGGTGAGTGTGTCCAGGGTGGCCGAGTGGTCGGTCGTCTAAGATGGCTCCGGTCAGCCAGCTGCAGGACAATTGCTTGGATGGGAATATATATCTAGATACGTCTTGGAAATATCAATTACATATCTATCCCCAGGCTGTCGTCGCATTCCGGTAGTCGCCAAAGCAGGGCCGAGACAAACATCTCCATTCAAGTAGATACTAGACAAGCATCTTGGACTGTATAGGCTGCAAAGGCAGTGACAGCATTTAATGCTTTATGTCCAGTCGCAGCACTTGGGCGGAGTGATGCGAGTGTCCCATGGCCCCCCGGGGTGTGGTGCGAGTGCTCTTGATTTGGGAGTGGAGTAAGTGCCTGGGGCTGTGGATGTCTGGCCTGAGAAACTGGCGTTGGAATGGAATCTGAACGGCGGTCTGCTTCCCCTTTGTCTCCTGCTTTGTCCAGTGTATATTTAGGGATGTCGCGATTGTCTCGTATATCTCGGTAGCCTGAGGTTCTCGTCGAGGGTGTGATGCATCTTGGCGGTTTGGTTTGTGGATGGGTTAGCTGAGCGTCTTCAGTCTTGGAACTTACCTCCGTCGCGGAGAGCAGGGGGCGCGAATGCTTGTTGGTATGGGTACTGGCATGGGAGGTCCCCGAGTTATGGGGAGCGCAAGGGGAGGTGGTAGGCCGCACGGCTTCCAACCTCGGGCGAAGAGGGTTGTCTTTAGCTTGCTTGAGTTTGTGAGCCTTGACGTCTCGGGGGCCGAAATGGTTGTTGGTCTTGACATCTCAGGGGCAGTGAATTCTGGCCCAACAAGCTTCCCTGTGTGCGGATGGCACTCCCTCCTTGTGCTGCTTCCCCCAGATCTTGGTGCGACCTTGATCTCATGATCTTTGGAGAGTTGTGACGACTGTGGTCGGTTCCTCTGCGACCGGACCTGCCGGCTCGCGGGGGGGTGGTTGTTGAACCAGCTCCATGCCTTGCAGTGGCTCCAGCCGCGGCTCTTAAGGGCCCGAGTTGTTCGACCATCGCCGGTGTGTTGTGCTCGAAGGGGGTGATGCTTCTCTGTGTTGAAATGGTCAGCTCCAGAACCCGAGTTCTTCGACCATCGCCGGCGTGTTGTGCTCGAAGGGGGTGGTGATGCTTTAACTCTGTGATGAAATGGTCAGCTCCACGACAGGGACTACCACTAGCCTCGGCCCCTATCTTGCGACTTTCACAGTGTGCTCTGCTTCCTGAGTCAGTGACACGGCTTGCTGCCCGGGCATGTTCCTTCCAGCCCGGGCGGACATCAGTGTTGCCCCAGGCGTCCAACACGGACGAGCCTGTTGAGCCCTTGGTCGCTGTCTGTCGCACCAGTCCGCGCCTAGGCGAACAGAGGAGCTCCCACAGCCCAGTCCTCTCCGGCCCCGTGTCTTGTATGGTATCTCGTATCTCTTATATGTCCAGCCGCCCGCGCTCACTTGCCCGCGAGAAGGGCGCTCCGTCCCGGCGAGGGTTCATGTGTCTTCAACTGCTGTTGGCTGAGAGCGACCGGCGCCCCTTTCCCTGCCACCCCTGCGGTCCCTCGAGTCTTGGTGCTTGTCTGTGTGTGCCTCTGGCGGCGTGGCGGTCGAAAGTGTCCCTGCTTCTTGATCTTGTCAGCGCCCCGTTGTTTAAAAGGCCCCGGGCTTGTAGTTCTCTAGAGCACCTGGCGGATGGCCTTATCCCCCTCCGCCCCCCCCCCCCCCTTGCGGCGCCTCGAATCTCGGTGGATGTCTGCGTGTGCCACTGATGGTGTAGCGGTCGAGGGCGCACGTCCATGCTTCTTGATCTCGTTAGCCGGGCACTCCGGCGTAAAGGGCCCCGGGTAGTCCTCCAGCGCACCGGGCAGGCGGCCTTGCCCTTGCCCCCGTACGGTCCCTCGAGTTTTGGTAGTCGTCTGTGTGTGCCCCTGTCGGTGTAGCGGTCGAGCGCGTCCCTGTTTCTTGATATCGTCAGCGCTCCGGTATGTAAAAGGCCCCGGGTAATACTCCGGCGCGCTCTGCGGACGGCCTTGCCCTCCCCCCGCTCCCTCTTGCGGCCCTTCGAGTCTCGGTGGTTGAATGTATGTGCCCCTGTCGGTGTAGCGGTCGAGCGCGTTCCTGCTTTATGACCTCGTCAGCGCTCCGGTGTATACAAGGCACAGGGTACCCCGGCGCACCTGGGGGACGGCCTTGCCCTCCTCCCGCCATCTCTTACGGCCCCTCAAGTCTCGGTGGCTCACTGTGTGCCCGTGCTTCTGACCGTATAGTAGTCGAGGGCGTCCCTGCTTCTTAACCTCGTCAGCACTCCGGTGTATACAAGGCCCAGGGTACTCCGGCGCACCTTGGAGACGGCCTTACGCCTCCTCCTCTCCCCCCTCCCTCCCCCGGCAGTCCCATGTGCTTGTCGGCAAGTGTCCGAAAGCCCAGCCAGGAGTGGTCGAGGGCTTGGATGGTTCAGGGCCGTCCCCGCGCGTTCCCCGGGCTCCGGCGCACCTTCGGGACGGCCTTGCACCATCCCCGCCCCTTCCCCCGCCCCCTCATCCCCGGCAACTGTCCCGTATGCTTGTCGGCAAGTGTCCGGAAGCCCAACCAGGAGTGATCGAGGGCTTGGATGGCTCGGGGCCGTCCCCGCGCTACCCTGCGCGTTCCCCGGGTTCTGGAGGCGCGTGTTTTCGGCCTTGGAAGCCCAGAGGCAGAAGAGGACGGAAGGGGCGTGGCATGCTGGGTTATTGCTGCGTTGGAGGACTGGCTGGTGTCCCTCGGGGGGATGGTCTCTTGGGTGGCTGTCCGCAGGGAGCTGTAGCAAGCTTGTGATGGTGTCGTGGGCTCGAAGAAGCAGCCGGGTTGCTCAGGGAGCACCCTGGCAGCGCCTGATCGTGTGGCTGGAGATTTCCCAGCTGGTAGAGGCGCGTGTAAGAAGCAGGCTGAAAGGTCGTAGGCAATGAGGCTTGTGGCAGCCGTCCTTTGGCAACAGACTGCCCGGTCAAAGGTGCCGATGATTACAGCAAGACATTGCAAGACACACAAGACAAGACACATCACTTTGAGGCCTGTGAAAGCTGACCCCTGCCCCGTAGCCTTAGCCCGGGGGCCCTAAACATACCCCCGTGGCGGGAGCGTCCGGCTGTGTTGACGGGGCTGCCGAAAGGGGCAGGCGTGGGTCTATGCCATCGCGAACCCCTCGCCCTGTTCCGCTTTTACGAGGTCAACCCGTGTCTCTTGGGGGGGTTTGTTCGAGCTGCCTGTCCGCCATCCAGCTCCTGTCCGCCACCCAGCTGCTGTTCGCCATCTGGAAGACCCAGCTCTCTGCCGCAGGACACGGTGTTCCAAGCTCTACGACTATCAACGGCGAGGACGGGTCATCTAGAACCTGGACCTGGCCCTCGACTCCTCTCTTCCACTGAGCTCTACCAAAAAGACGCGACAAAGCTCTAGTGTCCTCCATGGCACCAAGCGCCTCGTCCCAGCTATTGAACCCAAGGAACGTTTCAGCTGGCGAAAGAGTCCGACCTCGTGGGACAAGAACAACGACATTGACCGGACGGAGACTTGATGCTCTCTGCGAACCACCCCCCTCAACAGCCCAGAAAGCCGGCGGGACACTTTCCACCCTGACGAGCCAGTCTACCGGGAGCCGGGAGCCTATTCCGCGTCTCTCTGTGCTCCAAGAAACTGCCGGGCCGGACCCGTGCTGCCTCAAAATGTCAGACCCCGGCGTACTTTCTACAGTCACGGGCGAGGGGCCCGAGGGGAGCCCCAAGCTGGGCATCTAAACGCTAACTCTTTACGGTACTAGGACCAGAAGAAGCACCAGCTGCCCGGCGACGACCAAAGTTCGAAAACACCACAGACAACCATCACGACAAGCCCCCGCGCGGGCGGGGAGAAACACCTTCTCAGCCCCCAGCTGCCCCGTCGGGCCACCATGCGAGAGAGCCTCAGCGCTGTGTACGGGTTGCTGGGGACTTCAGAGGTGCATCAAGACTGGAGCCTCTGAGGCACCCCATCCCCACAGAACGGTCTCAACATTCAAAGGGGGATCCAGGCGGGTCTAGACAGATGGGGATCCCCCGCCCTGGAGGTTAAAGCAGCAGACTTATACACCAGGACACAGTAAAACAAAGTTAAAGGTCCCCCGACAGCGACAAAGGAAGATTACGCGCAACAATTCAAATACGCCCGACGAGAACCCCTTTCCCATTTTCAAACAGCAGTCCTGGCTCGCGAGTTAGCAACACTGTAAAGCAGTCGCAGCACATTGTCGCATCACATTGCTCTCGGGTTTGCACCAACAGGGCACCAACAAAGACATACGTCCAGGGGGACTCGAGCAAGGGAACACCGGAGGCCAAGGACATTTACGCTGCCTTGCCGATATCTAAGGGGTAAGAGGAGCTGTCACGGTAGCAACTGGGGCTGACCAGCTGAAGAGAGGGTGGCAAGTAGGTGAGTTGAACTTAGAAGGATGACACAATGGCGATGCAATCGACGTAGGTCAGAACCGCGCTTCCGAAATTAAGGGCCAAGCTAATAGTCACAGTGCAGGTGTGTAGGTCGATACAGAATACAGGGTCCCAGGGATCCCCAACGACTACGACGCCAGAGATTCTACAAGCCAACCTCGACCGACACCGAATCCCGACATTGGGCTACAAGGAGGAATACATGGGACGGTGCGCAGTGATGATGAGGAAGAGATGATGGACCTGAGAGCGAGGGAACAAGGGGATCAATGGAAATATATATCAGGGTGGATGTCCGGGCGGAGGAGAGGGAGGGTCCTCGACAAGAAAGAAAGGGGGCTAGTTGGGGATTTGTTTACATTTGCTCGGAAGGGTCTTGGGAAATGGGATATCTTGGACTTCAAGGCCACAGTTTTCTGAGACACAAATCATTGCCATGGGTACAGGAGGCCATTAGTAGCATGACACCATGCACACGGCAGAATTCAGTTAGGGGGAAGTTCAGTTAGGGGCACACAACAATTCAAGACAATGGGCGACGAATGTCACGAAGAGAATTTAGAATCCGCCTGCAAAAACAGACAGTCATTTAGACATTACTAAAACGAGATGCTGTAGAGCAAAATAGCCATGACATGAACCAAGCCATCACATCACTTCATCCAATAGGTATCATCGAAACAACCCCCAGCCACTCTCTCCCCGTCAACGAAACGAACCGCTTAGAGGCGGTTGTCGAACCAGCGGACGGCCTGGAGGAAGGCCTGCTCCTTGCCCTCCTTCTGCTCGGGGTCGTTGATGTCGCCGCGGACAGCGAAGCCGTGGTGGGTGCCGGAGTAGAGGGCGGTCGAGTAGAACTGGTTGGTGGGGAGGAGGAGGGCCTCCATCTCGAGGCGGCGGGCGGGGAGGAGCATGCTGTCGTCCTCGGCGTAGGCGACCGAGACGGGGCCGGCGATGGCGCTGATCTCCGAGTCGGCGAGGAGCGAGGGGTGGGCGGCGAAGGCGGCGTCGGCGCCCTTGCCGTCGGCGAGGAAGCGGAAGGCGTAGCGGCCGCCCCAGCAGTAGCCGGCAATGGCAATCTTCTGAACGTTCGGCTGCGCGCGCGCGTAGGCGATGGCCTTGGCGATGATGGGGTCCTGCGACATGGGGTTGTGCTTGCCGAGGAAGGCGCCCATGTCGACGCCGGTGCCGAGGTCAATGTCCTCGCTGAGGGCGTCGCCGGCGAACATGTCGGGGGCGATGGTGAGGTAGCCGGCGCGGGCGAAGCTGTCGGCGAGGCTGGGGAGCGTGTTAGTACCGCCGAGGTTGATGAGAGACGGGAAGGGGTTGCTTACAGCTTGTTCTGGAGGAGCTCAATGCCGAAGACGTCCGACAAGTAAATGACGGCGACGTGGCGGCGGGCGAACTTGGTGAGGGGGTGGGTGACCCCGTTGGGGACACTCGTCACATACATCGTCACTGTCGGTCGGGTTAGTTTCTGGTGCCAGGAGCGAGGGGTACAGGCAGGATTAGGACTCACCATTCTGGATCGTCTGGATCTGGCCCTGGGGAGTTCCCGTGTGGGCAACGATATGGGGCTCGGTGCAGTCCTTGGAGAGGTTGGCCGGGGCAGCGGAAACGCCGCTGGCGACGAGGAGCGCCGAAGCGAACGAGGAGATGGTGAAGCGCATGGTTGCGGGTGTCGACTGACGTCAGGTTGGAAACGAGAGACTGCTGTGCGGAGACAGGGAAGAAGCTGGCGATGGTGAGGATCCGAAAGTTTGGTAGAGAGGCACGGGAGGGAGCGGGTATTTATCCCCCCCTCTCCTTCTCCTTGGACCCCATCCGCCTCGGTTGTGTTGCCTCGAACCATCGTCCCGAGCCTGCCCCCTAGCCCCCAGGACAGGGACTCGAAGGCCCCAGTGCCCAGTGCCCCAGTGCCCAGAGAATGCGCCGTGAAATCATTTCCCGTTCGACAAAGCGCCGGTCCAGCGTCGTCTTCTCTCCACACCTCAGTTGATCTTGCTTGGCAAGCAAGACACGGACGTAGTTTGGAGCTTGGCATCTTGGCTCAACCAGATTCTGCGAGTTCGGTTTTCTGGCATCTCTGCAGCTCTGTCGGCCCGTGATTGGTGCGGCAGAGGGAAACTGTCCGGATGAGGACTGGACCTCGCCGCCACGCTCATGAGGCTATGCCCCCACGGGCAATGCCAGAAGCCCATGCCCTCGAGCGGGCGAGTCCCGAGGCTTTGGCGTGTTGGAGGCGTGCTCCATGCCCATCGCCACTCAGACCTCTTGCAATATCCATCCTGCAGCGGAACCCCACAAGCAACGGAGCCTCCCATTTCCCACATGGCAGCTGCATGCCCAATGCAAAAACAAGTGCCGTCGGTTGGCGGTCCGTGGGTTTATTCCTCCGGAAGTCCTCCGGGAGCCCCTTGTCCCCCAGTCGAGGATTCCGTGTTCCGTACTCCGTAGGTACCTATGTATTTCGGGAATCGGATCTCACGGGCGGAAACAGGCGGGTTGGCAAACAATGCGGGAGCATGTCCAACCTGGGGAAAGTTTATTCTTCACATCCGTTGACCAAGGGGGCGAATCGAAAGGAATGGACCCCGTTTTGCCAATTTTCTCGGGCAGATACGGCAGGCCGCAGCAGGCAAAGGGGCCTGGACTCCAGTTCCCTCGATGGCACGAAGCTTGTGCCTGGTCCGACCCCAGAGCTCGCACGTGGCTGGGCCCTCCCGAGACCCGAGATCTCATCGTGGCAGCTGAAGTGCTCTGTGCATTTGCTTTGCTTCTTCGCGGTCCGCTGTCAGGAACGGACCGTGACAATCCAGCTGGAGTCGCCACGAGCCTGGGCTCCCGTTAGCCGGGCTCTTTGACGTGCTAGTGGGCCACGTCCATCGAGGCCGCGTAACAACTGCAACTGCAATAGGGGTTGGAGGGTTCAAGTTCCCAACTTTGGCCTCTCGTGCAGCTCCCTCCCCACAAAGTCGCATTGCTGTCGACCGAGCAGCTGTGCTCAATCTCTTGGAGCCCATGCGATGGGTATCATTGGCGGTGCGCGTGAGGGACTCGGACCATCCCCTCCTCCCATCACCCCGCCGATGGCTGGAATCCTGGATACCTACAATGCCATCCAGCTTCTTGGCTTCATGGGGTGGGACGCCGAGCGCACGTTGAACTTTGCCACGAGGTGGCTTCCAATAAAGGCCCATAAAAGGAGCCTCTAAACTTGGCTTTGTGGGGTATACCCAATATTGGCTGGGCGTCCGACTCGCTGTTGATGCCTTCCAGGACAAAAGGGCCCTGCCCCTGAGGCAAAACATGGTCCGGGTCATGCGGCTCCAGTGGGGTGGCCGCGGTTGTAACCTCAGCGTCCCTTGGTTGTCCTTGTGAACATTGGGGAGCTGGAAATAGCGACAGCTGCTACCATCGATGCTACCCCGCCTCGAGGCCGCGTGGTATCGGTTTGGGAAGTGAGGAGGTCAGTGAGGGGTTGATGTGTCGATCTTGGGGTTGAAGGTCGTCAAGTCGAATCTGGGTGGATCATGTTTGCCTTCTCCAATTCTCCAAGTATGTGCCGGGCCCGGAGAAGCTGCATCTCGAGGCTTGTCCCTCGTGGGAGCCATGCAATGGGACGCTTGGAGCCCAGTGAACCTCGTAGCCTGGTTGTGGGCAGAAACGTGGAATATGGGTTCCGTGTCGAAAAGGGGTGTGTTGGATTGTGTGACTTGGCTGGGTTCGGTATGGAGAGGTAGCTCGGGCTCGGATTCGTATGTGTGACTTGTATGTGTCATGGCACTCTGGTTTCCATGTGTCAGCGTTGAGTAATGGGGCAAAAGGACTTGGAGTTGTTGACTGTGCCCGGGCACTTGAGTGGCTGACCGGTCTTGTTGAAATATCAGGTGTGTTTATATGCTTTCCCCAGCTGCGATAAATGCCACCAGCAGTCGGCCAGACCATCCATGTTTTCCTGTTTCCCTCGATGTTTCTTGTCTCGGGCCACATGGCTGCAATCTCATGAACATCGATTCTTCCGTTGAGGTGGCCGAGCTTGTCACCCGGCGTCGAGTGCCGTCAGGTCTGTTGAAGACGGATGTGTGGTATAGAATCGAGGGGCGGCTCGGGGTTACTGCTTGGATCATTCCCGGGAGTGGAACTTTCGTCTCTGCATCGTCGACCATTTTGTCCGAGTCTCTAGGTGGGTCATGACAGAGTCAGCACATGGATACAACACAACTGGGGTCATATATGTAAGGACCTGCTAGTAGTTTCTGGACTGGGAGTATGGTCATGGCTGGGACATGCTGTCGTCTCCCTGTTCGAAAGTCGAGTGTTTCTCGTTGAGGAAGATTCGAATTCGGGCAAGGTCTCAGCAGCAAGAAACTGGCCCAGAAAGAGTGGCTGCTGCGGGCTGGATTTGCACATAGGATGGCTGGGCGGATGCAAGGAACCTGTTCGCGTGTTGGCTCGACTCCCTTGCGAGAGACCAATGCCAATGGAGAAGAAGGGGCAAGTGTCTATTTGCAGGACTGTGAAGGGCTTGCAAGTCCGCACCAAAACCGAATGGAAGTGGTTTGGTGGGAGGAATGGAAGGAAGAGCCCTGAGAAAGGGGGCGCTTCCTGAATGGGGCTGTGGAAAACCCAAAGGACGATCTTTGCACCAATTCTCAGCACAGTTCAGTGGAATCCATGAATAGAAAAATGCCTGTATCTCAAGGAATTGCCCTGTGACATAAGTACGACTACTGTAACTCATGCGTGTAAGCGCTCCCCCTTTCAAGTTCGGAGTCTGAAAGCTTCGTCCGAAAGCCTTTCGTGCTAGTGGAGGTAGTATCTGCACTGGCATTCCTGAGCTCAATTTACACACCTTGTGCTCATTTCCTCGCATCTCTATTCCATCAGGTACTAGTAGGGCTATTCGGGTTACGTGATCGGTATATCATTTTCCATCCAGTTTCTTAGTTCCCATTTCGGGCATTTCAAGCACCCAAAGCTTATCTCCGAGGGGCAGGTCTGGTCGGCAATGTTTTGCAATGTTGACAAAGTCTTGTTGCAGCATGTTCAAGACCTCCTAAAAGGAGTACTAGTATGCGAGTTGCGTACAGAAACTAAAAGAGTATTACAAACTTTCAAGAGCAGCAGTGACCAGTATTATTTCTCCGAGAGGGTGCCTTGTATTTACCAAAGAGGAATCCATCTCGAAGCTTTCGCATCCCGTCTCCGAGAAGGAAGCGGCACGGCACGTAAGCCACGCCCAATCAGTGCCCCCGAGCCCCCCAACCAGACCCGGGATGCGCCGCAGCCAAGTAACGCGGAAGCCTGGTGACGACCGCTTCCATTTTTCCCGTCCCACCTACGCGCGCGGACCCCTTCTTTGTCGATCTTCAGCCTCAGAACACCACACCTGCGACAGCTGACACCGACAAACCACTCCTTGTCCTCTTCACCTCTGCCTCTCTCTGTTTTTTCCCCCACGACAGGCCAACGAGAGTGCGTCGGCACCACCCCGCTACGCTGCACCTATTAAGCAATCAATTCATCGACCGTGCAGCCACCCAACCTTCACCACCGCACGCCGCCGCCACCACGATGCCAGCCTCGGCCACAGCGGCCCAGCCCCCCGGCGGATGGGTCCAGTCGTTCAGGAAGCGGTCGGCCCACAAGGGGTCGGGCTACCTCGGCGGCCTGCTCTTCGCCCTGAGCCAGGTCATCTTTCGCACCGTGGCCCTGCTGTTTGAGGTGGCGACTCTGGCCTTTATCGCCTCGACCTTTGCGAAATGGCAGGGCGAGGTGACGGTGCGGGTTGATATTGTCTGGCCCTGCTTTTTCCCGGTAAGTTCCCCCACCTATATTCTTGTAGCGAGGGCCGAGGCGGGAGACGTCGGCCCGGCGAAGTGATGGAAGTCGGGCTGTGGGGCCGACGATGTGGTGGAAGTCGGGTTTCGATGTGCTGCAAGTCGGTCGGATGATATAGGTCATGGACTAACAACTCCCAGGTCATCGTCGCCCTCCTCGCCGACGGATATGAGCTCGAGTCCCTGCTGTTTGTCAAGCGCAAGAGACCCATCAACTCCATCGCCGTGGCCTTTGACATTGTCGTCGCCGGAGTCGGCATCTTCTGCTTCATCACCGTCAGCCTGAGCGGCTACGAGGCCTATCGCGGACTCCAGGAACAGTCAATGCGACCCAGGGCGCGGTGGGCGAGCGACATGAACACGTTGATGGTGTTTATGCTCGTCTTCAGGTACTTCCCCTGGATTCCCAGATGCGCGGGCAGTGATTCTGACAGGCTGCAGTCTCCTCCATCTCCTCTTCGTCGTCGTGGCGGCGATAGGGGGCGTCTACCTCATCATTCTCCACAAGAGAGCCGAGAAGCTGGAGCGGGTAGCTCGGAACCAGGCCGAGATGATTCACTTCGCTGAGAGACGGAGGCAGAGGCAGGCCGCGAGGATGGAATCCGCTGAGGGGCAGAGGATGTACTCCGCTGAGGCGGTTGTATGATTTACACCGGGACCGCTAGAGCGTATGAGAAGAAGTAATCCGGACTTGAGACACAGGCATAAGAACGGGACGGGATAGCATAGGTATGTTCTGACGACTGAACGGGGAGTTGGGGCGCTTTTAGGGCGATGCATTTGATTGGACTGGTGTTACGGGAGGAGGACACTCGGATTTTTACGGAGGATGGAGAGTCGGAGACTCGGATGTACGAACTGGTTGTCGAGGAATACCAGGAGCAACACGACTGAGCCACGTTGCCAAGCCCCTTGTCTCTGATTCTGATCCCCGCCGTGTTACATGTCAGTGCTGTCAACGGGTGTAACCCGGTGGCTCGAAGAAGGATGCTGAGCAGGTGCCACGATACTAGAACCCCTGACTCTTGGATGTGTTACACGAGGATGCGGTTCTGCTGCACGAGGTCGGACTGCATTTAAACATCTCACTTCGAGGATTGCTGCCAGTCTTACTAACTTGAATGGGCCTCTGGCTTTGCGGTTGGGTTGGCGACATGGCAAGCTGGACTGTTTTCGACATGCTCAAGGTATGACAGAGAAGTAGGAAATATAATAATACACCAAGAGCGTTGCAACTAGTTCCGGGCAAGAGTATTAGTCGGGTATAGTTGCTCAGGTTCTTACATGACAGGGAACAAGACTTGGGTCTTTGAGCAAGTTGAATTTCAAGGAGTATTGACATTGCTATTGCTGTCTTTGTTGGATGGGCTGGAACCCCCTGGAAGACTTCTACCATCAATCCCTCGGCGGATTCTTCGAGATGTAACCTCATCCGTACCTCGTTCCCTTCCTTCCAGTGTACGTGCTGTGCTGCGTCGCACTCCTCAACCTTCACCCCCAGCGCTACTAAGATGAGACCAGTTCGAGTCATTTCCTCGTTTAGACGCCAGTAAGCGATGCCCTCGGCTTTCAAACGGCCCAGCCATTGTAAACCTCCACGCTGTTTTGTCGACGATCCCTCAATGACACCTCGCGATGCTTGGACCTTGGTACCGAAGGCGCGGACTGGCCACCCGTTGCCAAGCCCCCAAGACTTCCAAGCCGCCCGTCTCACGTCCTTCCTCCTCCTGGGCGTTCTCGGCGCCAGGGCGCGGTTGGTTCCATCAGCACGCGGCTGGCCCACCAGCCTGAAGCACCGATCGCCACCCGCTGGAGCCGGGAGCGGGAGACGTGGCGCGTCGGGGGGCGGCCGCCAAAAATTACGCGCCGTTTCTTCCCTTCAATCCCAACGCCCGGCAGCGACGAGAGTGTACGACATTGGCACGAAGCCATGCACAAGGACGAGCGCACAGTTTCGGAGTGTCATCGATATCGCGGCAGATGATGTATCGTCTCGACCGCGACGGTGCGACGGCATCGGCGGGTCTGGCCCTCGCCGCCGCAACCCTGGCCGAGCATCTGGCGTCGCGGCCGTCGGCGAGGCTCGGCGAGGTGCCGGCTGAGATTATTTGTTGGTTGATTCTCCCGCAGTTGTTTGCGGCGGCGAACAAGAAGTGGTGCGAGTATGCCCGTGTTAAAGACCCCGAGTCCCTTCGACTCGTGGAAAAGGACGGTCTAGCGTCGGCTTCCTCGCTGCCGCTCTGGGCCGCGGCTGGGAGCTTGGTGGTCGTTTGCTTGTACCGCGCAGAGGTCGGAGCTGTTGCGTTGTTTGTAAGCCATTGTCATCCTAACCCTTTCCTCGACGCTGGGATAACAGCAAAGCGATGGACTTAGCTGACGTTTTGATAGCCGCTGCTGATGCCCCTTGTGCTGCTCCTTGAGAGAGGGCTGAGGCCTGGTGCATCGGCCAAGTCCCAGGAATTGGGAAGCGTACCGGCGGATGGGTTGTATCAAGACCTGGTTGCGAATAGCTTCAGGGGCTCGGGGCTTGCCGCCTTGCTTGCAACGACGGTACTGGTGTCTGGGAGTCCATGGATCGTTGGGGGATGGCTGAGCCTGCTCTGGGTCATCCCCATCGTTGCCTGGTTGATTTTCTTTGCCGCTCTCGTCGGTCCGGGGGGTCAGCCAGGGGGAACTCGGCGGTCCTCCCCGGCACTGCGGTTCGAGGATGACATCGTCTCTCTGTCGACGAGGGTGCTGTGCCTTCTCGGTGTCGTTTTCGTGGGACAATGGGTTCTGTTTGGACTGCCTGGGCTAGGTCTCGGCGTATTATTGCTTGGAGGCAGTAGGGCTGCCTTTTGGTATTTTGCGGCAAGAACAGTGGGTGCTCCTCGACACATAGTCCCCCGTCCCCGTCCCTGTCTCCGCCCCCGTACCCCCTGCTGACCATAGGCCCAGGCTCAACACAGCTCCTGGCGAATTGCTATCCCCATATCTTCCTTTGCCTCGATCTCCACCCTCGTCGTTTTCAAACACTTGTCCGGAATCCACGCCGTACTACAAGTCGTCGCCTCCTTCATCATGACGAGCCAAGTCGTCCACCTGCTCCCACGCCGGGCGAAATCCCGGCCCGTTCTCTGGCTGTTTGCTGTCCTCACCCTCGTCTGGTACCTGCTGAGCGTCATCTCCATCAGCGGAGAGACGCTCAACGAGCTGCGGATCAAAGACCACCCCGTCGAAGTCTTGATGAGACGCGGCCAGGCCGACTTTCAGAACCTCCTCCACAGCCAGTCCCAGAACTTCACCGCCGCACACGCCGAATACAGACGGCGGTACAAGATCGACCCTCCGCCTGGCTTCGACATCTGGTACGCCTTTGCCAAAGCGTCCAAGTCGCCCATCATCGATGACTTTGACCTCATCTTTGAGAACATCTCGCCCTTTTGGTCATCGGCCGGGAAAGATGTTGCACGAGCAGTCGACAAGGTGTGGTATTCCCACAAGGCTGACCTCTGGCGGTGCACATTCCACGGGGCCACGGCCGAGACGGTCTGCGAGCACCCCAACCGCATCTTTGACAGGCATGTCAGCTCCAGCTTCAACGACATGTTCAAGGTCTTGAAAGGCAAGGGCCTCCCCGACGTCACGTTCCTCGTCAACCACAAGGATGAGCCTGTCGTCATGGTGCCCCCGGCATCTCTTCGAGAGGGCCGTGACGGCAAGGGGCGAGGACAGATCCCCATCACCGACTTGGGCCAACAGCCAACATGGGACGCCCTCACCACCTTTTGCAACATGCCAGAGAAGACAAGTCCCAGCAAACACAAACCCATCGAAACCTTCGGTCTACCCTTCGTCGCGGACCGCAAGGCCGCAATGGACCTCTGCCACCATCCGGAATACAAAAACATGCACGGCCTCTTTGTCAGCCCTACCTCTTTCAACCTGGTAGAAGGACTAGTCCCCATCCTTTCCACCGGCGCCCCTTCAACCATGGGCGACCTCTTGTTCCCCAGTCCCGCCTACACCGAAGCCCCCTTTCTCTACTACGAGAAAGACGACATCGAGTGGCACGAGAAGAAGAACAACCTCTACTGGTTAGTCCCCCCCCCCTTCTCCCCCTAGGTGGCACCCGCTAACTGAACCCCCCCCAGGGCCGGCTCAACAACAGGCGGCTTCCCCCCCAACGCCTCCTCCATCCTCACCCTCCACCGCCAACGCTTCGTCGCCCTCTCCCAAAACACCCTCCGCCCCCCGCACACCTACCTCCGCTCCACCCCGACCCGCACCAACCCAAGCCGCCTCACCCCCAAGACCACCCCGGGGGGCCTCCTCGACCCCCGCCGCTTCACCGTCTTCTTCACGCGCCTGACCAACCCCTTCCGCATCGCGCGCGTCGAGCGCGCCCTGTTCTCCGTCCGGTCCTGGGCCGACGCCGCCGCGCCGCTCCGCTCGACCCTCGCCTTCGACCTCGACGGCAACGGCATCTCGGGCCGCTTCTACAAGCTGCTGGCGTCGCGCTCGGCCGTGCTCAAGCAGACGGTGCTGCGCGAGTGGCACGACGAGCGGCTGGTGCCGTGGGTGCACTACGTGCCCGTGAGCTTGGACATGGGGGAGCTGCCGGAGGTGGTGGCGTTCCTGACGGAGACGCCGGCGGGGCGGGAGCGCGCGAGGCGGATCGGGGAGCAGGGGCGGCGGTGGATGGGCGAGGGGATGCGGGTGGAGGATCGGGCGGTGTATGTGTTGCGGCTGCTGTTGGAGGTGGGGAGGGCGGTGGATGGGGAGAGGGGGAGGTTGGTGTAGTGTCGGGTGTGTGGGTTTTTCCTTGAGATGTTTTGGCCTGGCGTAATTTGGGACTTGAAGCGATGGTAACTTGATAGAATACCACTGCTAGGTAGTACGAAAGAGAAGAAACCGATGCGACTACATCTTCCCCCCTTATTAGTTCTTTAAGGACATTGAGACCTGTAGTGGGTTCGACAACAAACAGGGAGACGTAAGATGGCAACTCTAGTAGTGCGTTGGCAAGGACCGGAGCCGGACTACCCCGTAGGTACTAAAATACGGGATGTACGGTACTAGTTTCCTGGATTCCGGCGATTGTCCTCCATGTCGAGTCCCCTGAACAAGGAACCGTATCCTCGATATTCTGCTGCCAGCCCATGGTCCCATCCACAACTCCATCCCAGCCCCCCCCCCCCCCTCAAACGCTGGCACTCGTCACCACCGCAAACTGCCGTCTCGGCGCCTTCGTCAACGGCCCCGTATAAAAGTGCCGCCCATGAGTAAACCAAAACCCAACCGCAAAGAGCAGCACAAACGCAAACACCACAACCGCATAATTCATCTGCAACACACCAAGTCAGCCACCGTCCCCACCGTCCCAGACCGTCCCAGGGAAAACTCACATTCTCCGGCGTAACCGGCACATTCGTGGGAAAGAAGAAAACCACCGCCATAAACCCATTCCACCCCACCGCGACCCCATTCACCCACCCGCTCCACCGTCCCAGATGCCACGGCCCCCTATCGAACCGCCCGTACGCCATCTTGCACACGATCGGCAGCATGTACGACACGTTGAGCGCCACCGTGCAGACGTTGAAGACGGCGCTGATGGCCGTGTCGCTCGCCAGCCCCAGCAGGTTGACCGTCATGCTGAGGGCGGCGTAGACCCAGACGGCGGCCACGGGCGTCTGCGAGCGCCGCGAGATGCGCGTCCACGCGCCCGAGAAGGGGAGCAGGTCGTCGCGCGCGAGCGCGAACACGGTGCGGCTGCCGGATTGGATGCCGGGGATGGCGACCATGTTCATGACGGCGAAGCCGGAGAGGGTGAAGAAGATGGCGGGGCCGCGGCCCATGGCGTTGAAGAAGAGTTGGGCGACCTGGGAGGGGGTTAGAGGTGGATAAGAGGGGGTGGGGGAGGGGGAGCGTACGGGCTGGCCGCTTGGGCTGCTGGTCAGGTCGAGGGGGTTGCCCATGCAGAGGACGAGGACGAGGTTGAAGAGGAAGCCGATGATGTAGGTGAAGGTGGTGGCGTTGGCGATGGCTTTGGGCACGACCCGGGATGGGTCCTTGGCCTCTTCGGCGATGCTGGTGTTCAGTTAGCCGGGCGTCGCCCTGAAGACGGTGGGGAGGGGATGCTTGCCGTGCGGTACTGTCGGCACCTGTCATGATCCATGCTGGCGTCAGGCATCCGAACAAGAAGGCGAAGCCCGGAGGGCTCCAGCCGGAGGTGGGCTGGAAGTCGGTAAAGGCGTACTGGATGGTGTGCTTGTTCTCCGTTTGCGCCAGCAGTGTGGCGCAGGCGCTGACGAGGATGCTGACATGGAAGACAACGTAGCCGCTGGTCAGTCGGTTCAGCCAGACGGTGGGAAGCGTGTTGATGGATGCGTGAACCACAGTGAGGAGAGCCATGACGGCGACGACATGTTGCTTCGTTGGCAAATACGAGAAATCGGAGATGATGGAGATGGCGGCGAGCAGGAGCTCGCTCGACGCGTACTCAGTGCTGGCGCTCCCTGCGATGGTTCCTACGAGGTTGATGTAGCCTGTCGCCGTCAGATTTGAACCCCATCTTCACGAGACCGCGCCGTACCGGATACCCAACACAGAAAGGGAACCTGGTCTTCGGGTGCCAGGAACTTCAACGTGAAGTACATGGCCCCTGAGCTTGGATATGCCGACGAGATCTCGGCAATGCTCAGCGCCAGAGCCCAGGCGCCCGCACCCCCGATCACCCAACTCCACATGATGGCAGCTGCGCCGCCGGCTTGGAGGCCATAAATCCACGTCGACATCAGGGTACCGTAGACGCCCGAGATGCTCATAGCAAAACTGAAGCTGGACCATGTTGAGAACTCGCGCTTGAAGACCTGGGTCGGACGCAAGTCAGTGTCGGGTCAACCACTGCAGGGAGAATATGGCTTCTTACCGGCGTATAGCCCAGGGCTTCAAGATTCTTATCGGCCTCGTCGATGGGACCCTCACTTGATGGCGAAGGGGGTGTCGCGTCTCCTGCCGACTGACCCAGGGGCCTCTCGACGACGATGGGCGTCTTTTCCGGGATTGCGACAGCCATGACGAGGGACCTGGAGCGGAGGATCGCAGACCGTTACCTCGGCGTGACAGAATCCCGGGTATTCGACTCTCCATGGTGTCCTTCCCATGCCTTTAAAGAGAGCACACATGGGCCGAAATGCTGTGTCCACCATGTCCTTGCCCAGCAGTTCACTTGTGCAAAAGTCACCGTCCCTCAAGATCGTCCAGTCACACCCGGACTTTCCGACAGCGAGTTGTGCTGTCAGAGGCAGTCCCAAGGCGTGGAACTTGTGGCATCCCGGTCGGCGGGGATCTGTTGTGCTGCAGCCCGAGAGCAATGGTGATACCAATGGCTCAACAAGCAGCTCTCGAGTGCTATCCGCGTCTTGTGCACCATTCCGAGCTCGCCAGAGTGCAATATTGGCGTCTCGGTCCACAGAAGTGCCCTCCGCCGAGGTTTAGGGATGAGTGTGTTGAGCCCGGGCCGATGACAGACGAGATGCACATCGTCGATGGAGCTGGAATGACGTGTCAGGGGCAAGGCGGTGGTCGCATCGTCTTCTGTGTCTGATCCTTCGAATGCCATCTGTCAAAAGAAACGCCAATTTGGGGTTTACAGAAGCAGGACATCGGATGCTGACCGCATTTTCCTGCAAGTTGGCCTTTGAGGTGTCCCATCCGCAGCCCTCTGACAGACTCGAGGGGGGGTTCATTGTTGACTTGTGACATCCCCTTTTCTGTACCCGTATGACACGTTTCGGGGTTGGGACCGCAGGAAGGCAAACGCCCCGCCAGTGCTCAGGGGCTGCCACCTTGGACTCCGTGTATCGTGCTCCGTCGGAGAAAGTCCCCTTTCCCCAGCGAGCATGATTGTATCCAAAGGCTCCCCGGTTGTTCCGAGATACGACAGTCCCCCGATGCCGGATCAATCCACATCATCGTGGACTGGTGCATGCGCGCGCGCATGGCGGCGGTGCATGGCACTAGCACTTGCGTAGGTAATTCCCCTTCCCGTTTTCCAGACGACGGAGTAGACGGGCAGTGTTCTGGCGATTCGCATAGGTGGTCCATGTCTGCCCGAATATCATCTTGCGCAGGTCGCGTCGGAGAGAAGATGGACGCGCATTGTGCTTGTCGACCCCGGCCGTCCAGTCGGGTGTGCCCCAGCTGCAAACGTTCCAATATCTCGGGGCTAGACCGCCGACAGGCCCAGCAGCGCTGGCCAAAGGTTTTGATGTCCTCGTGATGGCAAACGCGCCGCGAATCGGACGGATGTCGGCGGTCGCGGCGGCTCCTCCGGTTGTCGGGCGTCGTAGCCGGGCTCGAGCCGGGTTCGGGGAAGCGGGGGGACGGGTGCCGAGGTGTGTCGATGGGGATGGCAGAACAGGACTGGACGTTGGGTGTTGGGCATCGAGGCACCAGCTGCAAAGCGAGGGCGTCAGCAGACCTCCTTTGTCTATCGAGCAGAGCATGGGGGAGAGTTGAGGTACCTGGGACGCCAACGGGGGCATTAGCCTAGGCGCTGCTGCGAGTGAAAGGGCCTAGCTTTCTCGTGGTCGCTGGAAGGTTGAGAAGAAAGGGACAGGAGTCTGGACGCTGGAGGAGCGGTCAATGGTGCATTTCGCGTTGGAGCCGACAGGGGGTTCAGTTTAGCAGCAAACCCCTGAACCGACGCCTGGGCGCCCGGGCAGCGGGGACAGGCGGGGCATGGGCTGGGCCGGAGGACAAGCCCGCCCACTACGAGGAAGCCCATGACATGTTCTCTACAGCCCGTTATTGCTTCAAGCATCTGGATACACAATTAAGAAGGATCAAGTGGTATATGTTGTCAATTTACCCTCCATTATTGTACAAAGAATCCCTTCCAAGCCCGCCTGTCATTCCGTATCATTACCATCATCGTCGTCATCGTCGGATCGTACATTGCCAAACCCCGGCGCCCTCCCGTCGGTATTCGCACAAGTCGTTCAGTTGGTCTTCCACTCGCCGGCGTCCTTGACTCCCTTGGCCACCGAAGAAGCACCGCCCTCGATTCCGGTACCGATGTTGGCGAGCCCGTCGCCCAGCGGCTTGCCGAAACCACCCGTGGCGCCGTTGACTGTCTCCCCGAGGCCGCGCGAGGCCGCGCCGACGACACCGCCGACAGTGTTTGTAAGTCCGCCGACAGTGTTGCCGAGGGTCGAGGTGACCGTCTTGCCTGCGCCGGTGACGCCCGTGTTCTTGTCCTTGTTGTTCATGGTGGCTGTTGGGGTTGAGGTGTTGTGGAGGGTGTGTTGCGAGTAGTGCTGCGATTGTGTGTGGTGTTCGTGACTGTCTGCAAATTTGGATTATTGTTGAGCAATGCTCTCCTTTGTCGGGGAGTCGTACCAAAGTTTATATGTCGAGTCTCGCTCTTGTTGTGTGGCCGAAGCATGCTCTCGGATCCCCCCTCCGCATACGTCATAGGGGGGGCTGCTAGCAAGTTTCCGGCAGGCACCTCCTTGACAACTTTTGCCTCTTCACAACCACCCTAGTCTCTCCCCAGCGACATGGATTTAACCGGGCGTCCTGCCGACGAAAGGATGACGTTTGTCTCGGTGTAAAGCAAGCAATGTTCGGCTGTCTTTGACTTGGAGCCAAACTCCTACTCCTCAAGGTCTTGGTGAGCGGGCATGCATTGGCTTGCCACTCATCTTATTGCTCCTGGTATCACTTGAATTTTTATGATCTCCGTTCCCCCCAGCCGGATTATATTTCTAATCTCATCGCCCAGTCTGATTTCCAGATACTGGGATGACCAAGGTCTTCAGAACATTGGGACCCAACTTCCAAGTACTGAAAAGGTGGACAGCAGAGACAGGACATAGCCTCGATTCAACCATCGAGAGAACCACCTGGAGCTATGAGGCGTCGTGAGGGACTCACATAGCTTCTCGACGAATCAACCCTTTCTGAAATGGCCGAATTACGCTCCCAGGTAAAGCATGCCTTAAGTACCAGCCTGTCTTCCTCCAATACGGCTTGCTCACGAACCCCGATGCGCAATATTCCCGACGAGGAGGCCCAAACCAATGCTTTGGGGCTGACCATCCACCCAGTGTTGTGGTGAGATAGGGGCCCGGCCTTAATGTCGGTGTAGTGGACTTTGTCAAACTGAACCTCGACCCCGTACGGTCCCTTTTCCTCCACTGTCTTGCTTTTCCACCGGAGGGAGATTGTAAAGTCAATGCTTGGTACCCCGGGCGGAAGCAAATCGACGACGCGGACTACCGCAGTGGCGAGTGGTTTGTTGGTGTTGAAGTAGCCTTGTTCGGGCAGACACGGAAGAGCGCGGTTGACCCTATCAGTGAAGAATCGCTCGGAAGCATGTCTAGCTTCCTCTTTTACGCGCCATTCCTTTTCCGCGGCGGTTTCCGGGGACGGTGGAATACTATCAAAAGCTGAGTGCGATCCCTTTTCCGGTGCCTTTGGCCGGAAAATGATCTTAAAGACTGGGGTCCATTCCTTTTCCCGGACCCTTTCCGGGAACTTTGAAATAATCTCAAAGGCTGGATCCGACCCGATGGCCATCGCTGTCATCCTCGAGCTCATATATTCGGGGTGGACGGTGGGCTCCTGCTGAACAAAGATTTCTCTTGCGAGAGGCCGAGAAGAACCGAGACCGGAGAGATCGGAGAGATCAATAACCCTGGGGAGACAATAGGCATCGACCCTCGCATAGTGTCCGTGGTCGCTGAGACGTGCGAGGACGATGAAGAATCTCTGCTCAGGCCGAATTACGCATTCCAAAATCGCGATCTCTTCGTCGTCACCCGACAATACCGCGTGATCGAAGTCCTCCCCCGATGAAACCATGGTGAGGCTGATGCGGAGCCCTTTGTTGGTCATGCCGTACGTCCTATCTGTCCTTGGCTGGCCCGGGTCGTCCCTATTCCTGCTTCCATTGGTGTATGTTGGTTTTCCGGAGAACTCTGCACGGCTGGGGTCACGGAATTCGACTGGTGACCTCGCGAGTAGACCTCGAAAGGTGGAATGGTCGGCATCTGGGTCCCTCCAGTAGAATATAGTATGGTCGTCCGATTGCTTGATGATCTCCTCTTGTAGACGCTGGAAGGCCTTGGGCCCTCCTTCGCCATACAGGAGTGGCATGTTGACGCCAAAGATGCCCATCAGGCAATATGCCATATCCTCAGGCCGCGTGGTCTTTCTCTTGGATGCCCATGACATCTTCCTCGCTATCGAGATGTCCCGAGACTTTGGGGAGAAGCTCGCCATCAACAGAGAATCGATGCCGGTCACGTTCTCGATAACCTCTTGCCAAATGTCGTCTTGGTCAACACGATAAAGCGGCGCCAGGCCAACGCCATACTGCCTCAGACCCCTAGTTCTCGAAGAGTCGTCCATTTTGAGAAGTGGTACCCAGCCAACGTCGTAAAAGATGCGAACTGTGGGGGCCAGAAGCTCCTGGAGGGTCCATCCGCGAGTGAACCATTGGGAGGAGTTAAGTTGGTCCAGCACAGGATCGTCGTAACGGGACCAGGAAGGACAACCCGGGCGCTTTCCTTCGCTCTTGCTGTAATGCTCTTCTTCAGAGACCGTTACGTTGACATCCGAAAGGTAGACGTAGCAAACAGCCGAGTCGCGGTACCAGGCGTACATGGAGTTGATGGCCTCGCTGAGCTCGGCGCTGCTAGACTTGTCGATGCAGCAGGTGTCGACCCAGCAGTAGTCAAGGTCGTCGAGGCGGGCTTGTTTGATGCACAGATCGATCTTGCCGAATCCCTTCTTGCGTGTTCCGCCGTTCGCGAGGACATCGAGCTGAGCGGGGTAGTCGGCAAATGTCACCTCCTCTTCCTCCCACCGGTGCGAAAGGATGGCGTACGGCGGGATTTCGCTGTAGAACTCCTCCAGGAGGAGGGTATCGGTGTTGATGAGGCGCATTTTGCTGAGGGGAGTCGATGTTGGGAAGGCCTGGCAGCATCATCGACGACGGACTCGGTTGCGAGGAGGAGGAAGGTTGGAGGAAGTTGGGTGGTGGAATGGACGACCAGGCTCCAACCCCTCCCCGAGCCCCTCGGATGCAGGCAGTTTTCGTCCAACCGGATCATTGCTGTTGCCGCTGGACGGGATGCTGCATCCTGCTCGGGGAGCATCCATCCTGCTTCAAAAAGTTCAAGGCAGCTCGGGAGGAAAGGAGAACAACCGACTTTGTTTACATTTAAAAGCCACCCCCTAATACGATCCACAGTGTCTCACTTCGGCACTTTCACCACTCGGACCACGTTTGCACCACTCGGACCACCTAACGAGCTCCTCGGACCGGTCACCAGTACATCCGTCTCTTTCTATCGGGAGGGAGGCATAAACAGCCCAGTATTCTTCCCGTTCAATTGCAAGCTCGCCTTGTCGCCGGGGAATGCCCAGCGAGCAGTCCAGCTACCAGCCCATACATGGCGATTTCGGAACGGCAAAAACACCGAAACACCGAAATCACAGCGGCACCTCCGGGGACATCCGGTATGAAATGCCCCACCTCTCGGCCCCACGTTCCGGCCCTCCGGCCTTCGGGATCCCGATCATCGGAATCCCGCTGAGGGAGGGGTTCTCAAACACTTGACAGCCACTTTCAATTTCTGCATCGTGGGCGCCACGCTGGAAACTCGGTGTGCTACGAATTAGACCTTTCAGCCACGACCTTACATCGTACCTTGTTCCCTTTCATCGACGGGAACACTCTGCATGGAACTGAGACATTCACACGAGGTTGGAGCGCGCCAAGGCTGATGGCGGGGGCCAGACTGGTCCTTGGGATCTGCCCCTGGGAAAGGTGTGTTTGGAGCCCCGGAGCGCTGAGGGGTCGCTGGGGGTTGCTGAGGGGTAAAATGAACAACTTGTCCATCTCGAATGCTCATCTTGCTTCAGTGGCGCCCATTCTCGTCTCCTTCCAACCCAATGCCCGATCCTCACCTCCGCATCATCCTACGCCATCGGGTGTTCCTGAGAGCATCAACCTCCAAGCCCTACGCCACAGCGCATGGCACGCCACGAGATATGTCCCATCTGCAGCATCGCCGGGCAGCCACAACAGCAGAATGACCCCATCCCGCCCCGTCCCTCGTTCGAGGGCTGCATCCCGGCGGCGGTGACACCCGAGTGCCACATGGGGAAACGAACTCGTCTCTCGCTCGGGAATCGGCACAGAGGGCGCCGCCGCCGCTGACAGATGGCGCCGGCGATGCGTGGTGTCTCGGATCGCGGAGGAGCAAACACGAAGCGTGGGAAAGGTGTCAATTGGACGAGGTACGAACCCCCCCACCGCCCGGGAATGAACATTATTACCCCGGGACCTACATGTACTTACATGGGGAATATCTCCCGTCCCTCGTCGGCCCGGAAAAGAAAAAAAGTCTTCCATGCCATTTCGAGATGCAGCTCTCAGCCCGGCGTGCCCGGACACGCCCGCCCAATGGCGCGGCCCCTGGGGGCTGATGGGGGGGTCAAGACCCGGCTGGGCGGTTCTAGATCGCCGTGGGACGGCATTTGCCCCATGTCCGGCGGCTGGGCGCCATGCAAGTGACATGCGGCCCCTGAGGGCCTGGGAGGGCCTTTTTTTTCTGTCGTTGCGCGGGACTGCCCGGGTGGTGATTGATCGTGGAATGGGGCCTTTTCTCATGGTGTGTTTTGTGGTTTGTAAGCTGTTCGGATTTTGGGTGGGTGATGTTTCCCATGGTGCCTTTTCCATGCAGTGGAGGGCTGTGAGATCCATCATGTTGTGAATCGCTTCAGCCAAAAGTATACTGGATGACAGCATTAAAATCAGGAAGGTGGAAAGAAAGGGGAATTCGGAGCACCAGAAAAATAGGTACTCTCAATTACCATGTATTCAACACTCCTACTCCCGAAGAGACGTCTATTTCATCTATAGATATATCACCGTGACCTCTGACGACGCCAACCCGCTTCCCGATCCCAACCCTTCCCAGATTCCAATGCACCACCCGTCTACCCACCCCCCCTTTCCAGCTTCTTCGCCGCCCCCAACAACCCTTCAAGGTCCTCATGATTCTGCGCCGCGGCCTCTCGCAACGCCCTGACATCCGCCAACAGCCGCTGCGTCACGCGCTCCTGCGCATCACGGTCGTGTTCCAGCAGCCTCAGGCGACGCTGCGCCATGTCCTGTGCCTCGGCCTGGCATCTTTGCCAGGCCTCGCGGCGAATGTAATCCCCTGCCGTGCGCGCGTCCTTGCCGTCTGCCGGCGATTTGGGAAGGATTGAGGGGCCGAGGCGCGCGACCAGTCGGTCTTGCAGCTGCTGCTCCAAGGCAGGGACGGCAGCTTTGGGTGCCGCGGCGGTGACGAGCTTGGGTCTGCTGGGCTTGAGTTGGGGTTGTTGTTTTGGGGCGGACCGGCTGTTCGGGTGTGGGCCGTCGGCGCTGGATGTTTTTCTTTTCTTGCTTGTGTCCTGGCGTCGTGCTGTGGGTGAGGATATAGGTGGAGGAGGCACGGGATGGTGGGAACCCGGGGTGGAGTGGCGACTGCCGGCGGGCATGGGCGCCGACGAGAAAGAGCCCAAGGTGTTTGACGTGTTGCTCAGGGTTGCTGTGTCTGAGTAAGGCGACGCACGAGTGTCGTTGTAATGGGTCTGATCCCACGTATTGGTATCGGCCATCGAAAAGACGGGGCTGGCGTTGACGGACGAGCCACCGCCGTTGATCTGGGGCTGGGAGTAGTCTCCCCATTCGAGGCCCTGGATCTCGATTTGTCTTGACATGGTTGGGTCGTTGGTGGCGGAGGTGAATGACGGCGACCACGAAGACTCGAAATTGCCAGCGGGGACAGGAGGTGCAGATTGATATGGGTAGCCGGCCGATGCATATGGCATGCCATAGCTCAAGTCGGGGCTGTAGGAGGAGGGGGAGGGGTGGGAGGGATCTGGAGCGGTCTGAACTGTTAGCTTAAAGTGGATGACTTGATGTATTCCCCAGTGCATGTACCTGATTGGCCATGTAAGGGAGGTCACGGTGATGGGCTGATGGCATTGTCAAAATCATGCTGATGGTATGTGTTGGTTTTTGGTCCTTTACAGTCGAGTTTCGACCCCGATAGCTGTTGGGGGTTTGTGGGGACGGTTGACGATGTGCGGTATAAGTCACTGTTGGTGTTGTGATGTTGACAGTGACGTACGGGTCCGGCTGCTTGGGGCGACTCAGGGGTAGGTTGGAGGATTGGCGACAATGACGTCTGGTCGCTGCGTCACAGTGGCTCTGCGCACGGGAAGATCCCGAAGATCATGAATGAGATGGCCGACGGGATGGGGAAAGATCCGAAAACATATCGCAGCAAAGGCCATGACGCGCGGGGGATGGGGTTAAATATGCCTCCATGGCATTTCCCCTTGGATCTCGATGTCCTTTTTCGCAACTCGGTGCTGTGTATGCGGGTTTTCAGATTTCGTTTCCTTTCCTCCAAGGAGATGCGCAGAGATGCACTCGACCCGAGTGCGACACGCCCGTCTCTCCAAGCCCCTGCTGCAGCCCGCGAACCGACTTCTCCGGCAGTTCGGGCGGCCATGTTCCCGCGGCGTCGTTGCGATTGGCCGCGCCGATTCGTGCGGCCCTGTGTGCGCCTGTGAGGTGGTCGTCGCCACCTCCGCGGGGAGTCGGGGAGCATCAGGCTCGTCCCCTCAACTCCAGCCTCTGTCATTTCTGTCGATTCCGCATGTCTTCGGGAGCTGGGGAGCTGCAGGGCAATGCGAAGCCGGGTCCGTCGTACGACTCTACCATGTGGTTGAGTGCTGCGTGGCGTCGAGTCTGGGCTGTTCGGACCACGGGTGTCTTGTTTGTCGTCGCGGGCCCGAGACACTGGCTCAGCTGGGCTTGACGCTGTGATCGGAGAGTTTTTGGGCGGGTCGACGCCAACAGCGTGTCGCCTTGGCGCAGTCCCAGGTCGGGTGCATCCCCCACATTCCACCCGGTTCTCGCAATGTGAGTGGAGTGAGCAAAGCGTTGTACCATTCGTGGACTGAGCGAGCGAGGGGGTGTGGTTGTCTGGTGTTTGCGATGGATGCCATGTTGTTCTGGGAGAAATGCATGGACAAGTTGAAAATTGCGTTTGCGGGAAGGGGAATTGAAAGGGGCATGAGCAAGGACAGGGTTAGGGTTACACGAGTCCTCAACATCAAGCTCCTTTGCCTCTTAATCCTAGGTAAAATGTTACTTGAACGAAGCCTGGAAGGAAGTCTTCTTTTCCGCTGTGTCAGGTATGTCCATCCACAGGTATGCTGGTCAGGTGTATTAATGGCGGCCACCTAATCCGTTAGTACGGCTTCGAATAAAGGTTGTAGCTGAACAAACTTGGTAGAGCTCACTCTTAGGGCAGAATCGACATCTCTCAAGGAACAAGGTATTTATTTGTCTTTGAGGCGAGATGAAGATAAGAAGTCATCCATATCAACACCGCCATGGCAGAGCTTGAAGATAGAACAAGTCTAAGCTTTCAACCGCGTTTCTTGGCAACCTGGGGGGGTATTCTCGGTTTGCTATTCCAGACCCAGGATCCTATAGGGATCATATACTGCTCGGCTGCTCGGGTCCAAGAAATGTTAGAAATATGAGATATTTGGAAGTCTTGGGATCATTGAACTCCTTGAATGATGCCACGGCCTCGATGGTATGAAAGCCCACTGAAGAAATGGCCACAATCTGCCCCTGAAACTGTCAAAGAGGAGGGTGGTGGACTTGGGTCGCGAGTCTCGAGATCTGCAAAGATCTTGTGTTGGCCCTCTCGATGTTGCACAACGCGCCAAATTGACCACTCATGCTGAGCGGCACAGAGCTTTGAAGCAGGAGATTGCGAGGTATGTTTCTCCTTGGCGAGGGTAGGGCGGTGGATGCTCTGGCAATGCGACCGTGCCTTGACTGGGCCGTCAGGGCAACCTTCGAGGCACAGGAGGCACAGCAGGATCCGTGCAGCCCAGAAACCTGCCAAGGTCTCCGAGAAAGGCCAAGTTCGGCGGCGAGGGCGGCTAAAGACGACGAAGGATTCAAGCCTTGGACCCTGAAATGGGGGCGGCCGTTGTTGTGATAGGGCGGCCCGCACTTATCTGCCGCCAAAAGGGGACAAGCCGCAGAAACAGGCGCGCACCCCCTGTCAGGCAGATGTACTGTGCATGTCCTCATCTGGCAGTGGGCACTCTGCCAGAGATACCGAGGGAAAGGGTAGCAGCCGTGGGTGGCTCCTCGCACTTGGCTGGGCCTTGCGGGAGGCGGGAGGCGGGGACGGTGCTGCTCTTCGTCTCCATCTCATTCTGCTGCCCATTGATCTTTTCTGAATTCCGTGCGATCCGACTTCTTACATCACTCCCGGCCGCTGCATTTGTGCCACCGCTGCCACCACTGTGCGTACACGAACCCCCTTTCCTTTGTTCAGTGTCACCACTTCCTGCTCCGGCCTCCCGGTAATACTCGACCACCTCTGGCCGACCTCTCACGATGCGGTCTCCCGGGGCGGTGCCCTGGATCGCCATCGTTGTCCAGTTTGCATCTCTGGTTGCGGGCCAACTCTCGGATGCCCCATCAGTTCAAAACTTTGTTCGGAGATTCTCCGGTGCCGGTTCGTTCCCATCCATCCCCTCGATGACCGCTCCGAGTCCGAGTCCAACGCTTACCCCGATTCCCAGTTGTGGTCGTCGGAAACTATGCCTACCTCGACGGCGGCGAGGTCATCCAGATGGAGGGGGGAAACATATCAGCAGCTCGACCGGGTACGTCTATCACACCGTCGACCTCGAGGGCGTGATGACGGGTGCTAACCAGAGACCAGTATCCTCGACACTTTCTCTTGACTTGACCAAATCGTGGGCATTGACGGATGCCGTTTTCAAATCAACACCCAAAGGCGTGAGCCCGTCCAAGGGCAACGCCGCCGCGTGGGCCAACCGCGAGGGCACCGCCTTCTACAGCTGGGGAGGCAAGTCGCCCTTCGGCATCAATCTCACCACCCCGGCCTTGTACAAGTTCACCGTCGACGGAAACGGCGGCGGGTCGTGGGGAATCGAGAGTCCCCAGAATCCAAACCTCTTTTCCGGCTTGCTGCCAGCCGAGGTCGTGGCTCTCGCCACGGTCAATAACACCATGTACGGCATCGGCGGAGTGGCCTCTGCCTGGTCTACGCCCAGCCTCACGGTTGACCAGGTGGTGCCGGGCATGATCACGTTCAACATGGACACGAAGGAATGGACAAATGAGACGGGAACCAAGAGCCCCATTGCCACTCTAACGGCCGGAAGGGCCCAGTACCTACCATCATTCGGGCCGCAGGGCCTGATCATAGTCATGGGCGGCCACGCACCGAGGGCCGATCTACCGCCAACCATCGGCAACTCGCGCCTCAACGAGTTTGACACTCTCACCTTCTTCGATCCCGTCACGCGTCAAACATACTCTCAGACAGCCACGGGAGATATCCCGCCATTCCCCCGTGCTGGATTCTGCACGGCCGAATTCCAAAATAAACAGGGCGGGCACGAGATGTAAGTCCAAACCATTGCCCTCAGCCTACCCCTCCACCGCTCGCCCCCTTTTACTAACCTCTTTCCCCAGCTTCGTGTTCGGCGGCGAAAGCACGCTTACCAAAGTCCGCTATGAAGATGCCTACGTCCTCAGCCTTCCCGCCTTCGTCTGGACCAAGCTTCCCGACTCCCCCTTTGGTGGCCGCGCCTTCTTCGCGTGCGCCGCTGTCGGCAAGAGCCAGATTCTGACGGTCGGCGGTCTCGAGTTTACCACTCCCGGCAAGGACGACGCCCCCATGGGCCTGCAGATATTCGACATGAACGCGATGCAGTGGAAGGACAGGTACGACGCCACCCTCGGCGACTACGAGCGACCCGACGTCATCAGCGCGTTTTACACAAGCGGCGGCCTCGACAAGGTGCAGTGGTCGTCCAAGGAGGTCCAGAGTCTCTTTGTGACAAACAGCGGAGGGTCCCAAGGCGCCGGCGGGGGGAATGGGGGATCCGGTTCCAACGGATCGGGCAATGGCAACTCCAGTAAGACTCATCCCTGGTTTCCATCCCAATGAATCCTCCCAACTAACACGCCATCCCCCAGACACCCCTCAAAACGAAGCCTCGTCTCCAGCCGGGACATCAGCCGGTGCAATCGCAGGAGGTGTCGTGGGTGGCATCCTCGCCCTGGCCGCCCTCGGCGCAGCCGTGTGGTTCCTCCTCCGACGCCGCAGACAGAAGAAGGAAGGCATCAGCTTCTCCCCTCCGCCCGCGCGACCGGACGTTGCCGAGATGGGGGCGCCCGGACAGCTGTACCCCGATGGCGGTCACCCGGGCGCGCTCCCGCCGAGCTACGGACAGCCGGGCAAGTACGGCCCCACGGCGGGGGTCGTCGAGGCCGACACTTTTGCGTACGTCGAGGCGGACGGCTCGAGTCCGTACGCCGAGCTGTCGAGCGTGCGGCTGGACCGGAGGACGTTCGCCGCGGAGCTGGACGGCGCGAGTGCGGCGAAGGGGGAGGGTGGTCCGAACGGACAGAGGTGGGTGTGAGTGACACCTCCCGAGCTTTGCAGCGCATCACGCGTCCGAGTTAGGCGCAGAGTACCTAGGGGGGCAGACGGTATCTCCCTCGTCCTCCGAGGATTCATCTGGCCATCGAGCCCGCTCCATAGCGGCGGTCATTCTTCTGCGAGGGGGGGGGGGGGGGGGTGTGCAGACGGGCATGGCGGGCAGGAAGACCTGGGCGGTCTGGACGGGCTGCACGGGGAGGACAGGCTGGGCGGACCTCGGGACGAGTGCATGTAAAAGAGGCGGGAAGGGCGGGAGAGGCATTTTGCTTGTACATTTTAGCCTTTGTTTTGGCGCGGCCTAGAAGTATGAATGAGGGGCTTGAATCTGTGTTTTAGCTTCCAGAGGCCACGAGTAATGAACAGCATGGAAGGACAGGCGGAAGGAAGCCTGATGAATCAAATATTAATTTCAGAGAAACGAAAAGAACGCCGTCTGACAATGCCAACAAGGGTGCCCGCCCGTACCGACATGTCATGTCATGACCCCGTGAATCTTTCATGTCGTCATCATCTCCCTGGCAACATCCAGCCCCTTTTCGCTCGCCCCTTTCAGTCTCGAAATCAACACACCGCTTTTGGTAAACCTCCGGACCAAAGTAAAGACACTACCGCCAATCAATCACTTGAACTCGACCCCATGCTGCGCCTCATCCGACTTCAACCTCATCTCGGCCTCCTCCACCGCGTGCTCCCAGTCCGCCTGGTGCAGATACCACAACTCCACCGACGACACCCTGTTCAAGTCAGTTCCAACTCTAGAAAACCAGTCGAGGGTGCGACAGAAAGAAAAAGAACTTACACCACCAACCCCACCACAATCCCCAGCCACAGCCCCTCGAGCTTCCACCGCAGCACCCACCCGACCGAGAAGGAAATCGGCAGCGCCACGAGGTAGTACGAAAACAGGTTCGTGTACGTGCCCACGCGCTGGCGGCCGATGCCGCGCAGCAGGCCGTGCGAGATGGCCGCGAGCGAGTCAAAGACCTGGAGCACGGCGCAGATGGGCAGGACGCGCGACACGATGGCGGCCACGTCGTCGTCGCGCGTGAAGAGGTAGGGGAGGCGGAAGCGGAGGGTGCTGAGGAGGGTGAGGTTGAAGAGGCCGACGAGGAGGCCTGCGGCGAGGGCCTGTGGGGTGGGGGTTAGTTTTGGGGTGCTGGGAGGGGTGGGGGGGGGGGGGGGGGACGGACCACTTTGGCGCTTGTGCGGGCGGCGCCGCTGAGGCGCGCGCCGATCAGGTTGGCTACGCGGGTGGAGGCGGCGATGGAGAGCGGGAAGGGGATGTTGAAGGTGGTGGAGGTGATGGTGACGATGATGCTCTGCGCGGCGAGGTGGGCGCTGCCGAATTGGCTCGAGGCGAGGGTGAGGACTTCAAAGGCGAAGTATTGGGCTTCGACCATGATCATGCCGGGGAGGGCGAGCTTGATCATGGGGCCTGGGGTTGTTGTTAGTGGTGGGTTTGGGGAGGGAGGGGAGGGGAGTGGACGTACCCCAGTTGTTGAACGCCCGCTTGCTCAGGCCGTTCCAGCACTCCATTCCTTCGATGAATCGGACGTAGAGGAACAGGAGGAAGGGGAGCAGGTTCTGCGTGAACACCACCGCCGCTGCGGCGCCGGGGAACCCGAGTTCCAGCTTCCATACAAAGAACCAGTTGGCTGCGATGTTGAGAGGGGCTCCGATGAGCAGGACCCAGGTGGTGGCGTGGAACAGGCCCTGGGCTTGAACGAACCGCTTGCCGCTCTCAAAGGCCGCCACGCCGGGTGTCCCGAGGATCAGCACCCGCAGGTACAGCCCCGCCAGGGCCGCCGTCTCGGGATCCGGGATGATGGACGCCAGCACCCGCTCCGAGAACCACCACAAGGTCACGATCGGCAGGAGCAGCATCCACAGGAGATACGTCATCCGCTGGAGCTGCAGCCCGACGAGCTTCTTGTGGCCGGACCCGTACGCCTGCGCGCACAGCGTGTCGAGGCAGGTCGACAGCCCCTGAACGGGCGCGTAGCAGGTGATGTTGGCGGTCATGGTGGCCAGACTGACGGCGCCGAGCTCGAGGCGGCCGATGCGGCCGACGGTGAAGACGCTGGTGACGGTGACGGAGTAGTGCAGCAAGAAGGTGACGATCAGCGAGCGCGAGTATTGGCCGAGTGTCTGGGCTTCGCGCTGCCAGGTCGTCTTGATCAGGTTCCCGGCAACCGCTGCGTCCCACTGGAACTGCTGCTCACTCGGCGACGGCGAGATGTAGCCCTGGCCATCGTCGGTGAGGAGAGGCGTCGACTCGAGAGCCTTGGTGGATACGCGGGAGAGCAGCGGGCCAAAGTTGTCGTCGTCGTCGTCCCCGACGGGGACTTTGGTGCTGAACAGTCGACGGTAGAGCTGGCGCCAGCGCGATTCCTCGAACTTTCGGGGGTGCTTTGGCGGGATGATGTGATTGTCTCGGAGCAGACTGCGCTCTGCTCGGCGGGAGGCAACGACATCTCGGGGGGCGAGGGCGGGGGTGCCCGGCACGTCGGCGGCGATGGTAGGGCGGAGGGTTCCGTAGGCGATGCCGGTGGGCCGGGAGATCAGGGGAGCGCCGAGGGCTGCCGAGACGTCGAGGTGATCGTCGGCACCAAACAGACTGTCCGAGTCCCAGTTGCTGTCCTGGTCGCTGTTGTCATTGTCGTCCAGGCACTCGGCGAGATCGCGGGCTATGATCTCCTCTGCGAGAGGGGACCTGGCGAGGTAAGAGGCCGAGACCAGGGACGAGGGCTCAAAGAGTCGGTCATGGCGGCGTCTTGCTGGGATGGGCACTGGAGCAGAGGACATTCCGCTTGCTGGGCTGGGTCCGAGACGGCTGTCAGGGAACAGGGGAGAGACAAGGGAGCCGGAGAGACCTGTCGTACAACCAGCAAGGATCCAGGGGAGAAGACAGGTGACCCTCACAACCGGCGATGAACCTGACGCAAAAGCCCACAGTCCTCTGAAAGCAAGACCAGCAGAACACTCGATGTCTCAAGAGCGGACGTATTAATAAAGGGGTCTTGGGCGGGGTGACATCCGACATCGTCTTCCGCTCGGGGGTCTGGCGGTGAGATGGGGGCGCCTCGATAACGGCGCGACCGGTGCATGCGGCGTGGTGTACACCACACCTTGGCTACTACTCGATGCACGATAGGCGACCATACATGGCATGGCGAATCGCCCTACTGTGTAGACGAAGGAAGCCAGAGCGGCATGGCGACGGCGTGGAGTGGCCGCTGCCCACCATGGCTCCACACCGGTGCCGGCGCCGGATAAGAAAGCTGTAGGTTGGGGTGGACATGGCGAAGCGCTGGTGGCAACGACGACCAGCCTCACTGTCTGTCAGACACTGGGTTGCAGGCCTGGTTCTGTATGACAAACCACAGAGCGGCTAGCGAGGAGCAACGGCATCCTCAGAGGATGGTGGTGCAACGGGAGCAGCAAGCTGTCCCCCACGGCAGGACCTCTTTCTCCGGCCAGTGTGTGCGCGGCCAGGCGTCGATGTTGGCCCAGCATGTGATGGTACCTCCACCAAGTGACTGGTGTGTGTGTGTATGTGTGTCGAGATGGCTGATGGACGAGCACGCCGGCGGCGGCGAGGGGGTCTTCGTATCCAGAACACCACCGTCTGTATCGATCGGGGAACCCGAGAGCATGGGAAACTGTGAATGCAGAGAGCTCGGATGGGGTTTCGATGGAGAAACAGGTTCTCTGCATATATGTATGCCGATCTGTGGTGGCATGCAGCATGCAGAAGAGAGAATGCGGTACTTGGGTCGGACGAATTCTAGCGTGTCGTTATCACTTGGCGAGCGTTGGGTCCCTCGTCGCCACCCCACTGCGCCCACCCATCATCCTCCCATCCTCCCACCGATGCTCACTGCATACAGTGTACAGTGGCAGAGCAGTATGTGCTGCCTCATGGCTGTCACACCGGGGAGTTGTTTCGCATCGCGGTGTTGCCACCCACTCGATCGTAGACGGGCCTAGGTGGGGGCGCCGACAGGCCCGGGAGGGTCCCCCGAAGCAAAAGGGGGGGAAGCTGTTGAAGAGGCTGGCGTCGGTGAGAGCGGGGCGGACAAGACGGTGTTGATCGGCAATATCGACGAGGGCAATGCGAGCTCCCTTCCCGAGATCGTGGGGAGGTGGGGTAGCTTTCGGAAGCGGTCTCTGGGGGTCTCGACGTGGAGGTCAAGACGGGTCCGAGAATGAGGGGTGACTTCCCCCTTCACCCTTGGTCCTTGGGTCTTGAGTGAGGCATATCCGTTGCTATCTGCCCGGCAACCGGTATCTGGGGGCGAGAGGCCTCCCTGGTGTCCACAAGGTCGCCGACGAGGGTTAATTTCGAAATGCTCGAGGTCGGAAAAGGAATCGAGATCGCGCTGGTATCAGTGAGCGGGCAGTATGTTGTAGTCGCACAAGTGTAGGACAGAGCGCGACGCGAGGCGGATGTGACAGAAGGGCGAGCAGGGGGCGACATTCATGATTCTGTCGTGGTGTCGAGGGAGGAGGAGCAAAAAAAGTCTGGGCCCGGGCACTGAGGTCGGGTGGGCATGGGCTCGAGCTTGGCGGGGAGCTGTAGCGACCCCTCACCTCACCTCCATCCCACCACCAGTGACCACAACCTTCACCATCAAGGTTCCTCGCTCCCGCCACCTCGCAACATTGAACAATCCACCACATCATTTGTTTCTGCGTTTTTTTTGGTGGTATGACAGCTACCGGTACACACGATCAGAGTTTTGCCGCCTTGTGCATTGAGTTGGCGCCACCGCTATCGCTCCCGTCATCCGTGCGACAATCGACGTCTTTTTTTCCCTTTTTTTCTTTTCCCAGACCAACGCTTTTCTCCGTGTGTGTCCAACCTCGACAACATCCCCGGGACAGATCAAGCTCCCCAAGGTGTGAGCAAGCCTCGCGGGGGAAAGAAAACAAGCTTGAAGCTCGACATCTTTGGTGGCTTGCATGCTTCAACGACTTTTCCCAGACACCGACCAATAAAACCCTGAACTCCGGCACCTTGAGAGCTCACCGCTCCGGCAGCTGCGCCCTCTGTCTGCAGCCAACCTGTGGCCTGCCACACCTGCATTGCATGCTGCCAGTCTCCCAATGTGACAGGGGGCTGGAGGATGGACAGCCCTCGGCCATCCAGCCTGCAACGGTGCGCGGGGGTTCTCGTGGGATCGGTGTGGGATCGGGGGGCTTTTGAGGCGAGATGGATGTCTCGAGATCACGCACGACGGGCAGGACGCAATGTCTGAGATGTCCAGACACGGCCCGGGACAGGCCTTTTTGCTCCCGAGTTCTGGAGGGCCCGACCACTCACGGCTAGTATCTGGCAGTCCTCCCGAGTGGGTGTGAATCCCGCCATGTTCAATCTCGGCTGCGGCAACAATACCTGCTCTCCCGGCTCGACTCCAGAGTCTGTCAGACATGTCCCGCGTGGGAAAGGGGACTACGGCTATGTGCTGCAACTCGGTTGGCTTGAGCGTCCGTGGCTTGCCTCGGTTGCGGTAGATGATGGTCAAGTTCTGTTGATTTCAGGTTTATACTACAGACTCCCTCGCCCGGTTTCCAGTTGCTCTGCTCATTCTATTTTGACACAGACAGGAAACAAGACAGCGTCCCGCACATGCCCAACTTCCTCCCCAAAGCCCCTCTAGCACCGCCTCCACTGGAGCTCCCAGGTCTGGCTGTTGGCGTTGAATGTTGACTTGGCATCCGTGAGAGCGCCGCGGGTGTTGAGGTGGAAGAGGCCGGTGCCGCCGCCGCTGGTGTTGCACGCCGACCAGATTGTCTTGTTGGTAAAGTCGCTAAAGACGCGCACGTCTCCGCTGATGGTCTTCTTCTCCGTGTTCTCCAGAGAGCTGGAAACGGTCGCCTAGAGAGGAGAATGGTCAGTCGCCGCCATCTACCACTTTGCGCACTGGTAGTACTCACACTGTTGCTCGCCTCCTCGCTAAAGTAGAGCGTGGTAAAGACTGTGAGCGTGGCGCCGGCGTCGAGCGAGGCGCTCCCCTTGAGCGTTGTGCTCTTGACGGCGTACTGCCATCCCGCCGTTCCGCCGGTTGTCTGGATGTGAACCTGGCAGTTGGAGGTGCTGTCGCCCGGGTTCCTGGCCGCGAACTCGCTGTAGCGGACCGTGAGCTCGTCCAGGTTTCCGGCCCACCTGAGGTTCGACCCCTGGGTGCATCCGGGGCCCGAAAACGAGAGCTTGCTGATGGTCGGGACCGAAGGCGGCGCCGCGAGCACAAGGGCCGGGGCCAGTGCCGTCGCGAGCACGGCGAGATTTGTGATGAAGCCCATGTTGAGGATGTGGTGGATGGCCTGGCGACAAAGTCTGTTGAGTCGGCAAAGGGGCGGGTTCAGGTGAAGCAGATAGGTCGAAGAATGGGTACTGGTATTGGCGTCACGACAAAACTCAGAACCGGGTTTGCGAAACATGCGCCGTCTTTATACATGGCTGAACTTGATGGGCGGCCGGGACTCGCCGCGCCGAGGCCATATGTCAGTGTTGTCGAGTCGGTATGGTGCTATAGTGAGGTTCAATGGGATCGCCACTGTCGTGGGCGAGTGGATGGAATGTCAGGTCGTCGACACGGTTTGGGTGCGGAGCTTTGCAGTTTATCCAAATTGCCAGGCCGTGTCTGTCGCTGCGAAGCCGCGCGATTCCGCGTGCCTGGATTGGTAAAGACCCCAGGCCTATATTAACCCCCCAAAAATAGGAGAGCAGCGTCCCTGGATTCCTGCTGGCTCGCTCCGCTGCATCCGTCGAGGAAAGGGGAAGGGGAACGGAATCGCCGTCATGGTCCCTGTCGCCGCCGGGGAGGCCAGGCCCAAAACCTGGGGTTCACGGCCAGCGCGGCCAGAATTGACAAGCCCTGCACACGGGGGCGGAAGTCAATATAAAGCAAAGTCGCCATGATGTAGGCTTGCCACGCCCATGTTGCACCGCCAAAGAGTGCTGTGCGCCGTCGTGGACCATCCTGGATGCTGTTTCGCTTGGGACTTCGCCGCGTGGCTGCCCCGATTCAAGATCTTCGGGAGGGATGACGAGCGACTGCATCCGCTGCAACCATCACTGACAGCTCCAGGTCAATCTGAATTGCTGGAGGCGAGATATGGGGGTTATTAGATGGGCAGAGTGTGCCAATTTCCTGGTTGCTTGCAATCCAACCCTGTCGGAGGCATCGACGCCGGCGAGGCAAGGGAAGTGAGGACGCGAGGTCAACTTATGCCCTCGGTGCAGATGCTCCAGGGTTTACCGACAGCCGGCTCGATTGATCGGTGGCCCGGGAAAAGAAACCAGGGGCTCTGGGGCGTCTATATCAGGAACTCGTCAGTCGGGATACAACCATGGCACGTCGCACTGCACCAGAGAGCAGCGGCCAGAAGAAGGCCAAGGAGCCACCGACCGTCCCCAAGAACACACCGTCCGGGCTGGATGGCGCAAAAGCTCTTTAAATCACCACTCGGTAACCCTATCCTGTTGCACAGCAACCTTGGAAGCTGTCAAGACAGTGGCGATATTAAAGTTGCGGGCTTGGGCGCCTCAGGCTATTCCGGCTCCATGTTCTGTGCTGGAAATGCAACCCACCCTCGGCCACTTGAGACGAGGCAATTGAGGCCGACGAGGATGGCTGGGAGAGAGGGACCGCTGTGCCGTCGATTCTTGGTGGTGAGGCGGTTGAAGTTGGGCCGAGATATTTTCTGGGCGCTCCTTTGCGGCAATTGTTGTGTTGTTTCTTGTTTGCGAATACTAGCAGAAAATCATTGAAGGCGCAAATGGGCGATGAAAGATGTGATTTGGACAGAGGGCAAAGGACAGGAAGTGATGCGTTCCTTCCAGAATTCAAATTGGCACCTTTGAAATTTTCATCTCGACCTCAGCTCTTTCCACATCAAAGCCCGTCCGACATCATCAGATGGCACCAATTCTGTCATCCTTCCTTTGTGGTTCTTTGAACGACGACCACCAGTTGACAGTCTCGGAAAAGCATGTTTCTACTTGCAATTCTAGCTCTACCGGCCTCTATAGGTGTGCAACTCAATTCCTCGTGCCCCTTCTCTCACCACACCCCCCACCCCTATGGAAGGCCATGGAACTCCCTCTTCAAGTCATGGCTTGACCTCCTGCTGTTGTCAACAGTGACGTCCTTGAGGTGACGACGACTGCTCGACCCTTGGCTGGACAGGTTGGACTGGGTGGGCAGGGACCCCTCCTCCATTTTTTCCTGATAGTAGACACCGTCGATCTTGATCTCTGGTTCCCGGAAGATGAACATCCAATAATAGTACACTCCACAAAACAGAGCACCTCCGATGATGTTGCCGAGGCTGGCGGGGACGATGCCTGGGGCCACAGTGTTAGCATTCCCCCTCTCCCCCGTTGACTCTGGGGAATGACTTTACCTTTCCAGATGTACAGAGCGACAGTCAGATCGGGCGTCCCCAACCAGAGACCCAACGGTACGTAAAACATGTTGGCCACCACTTGGACTCGTCAGCGACTGATTCAAACTTGGATGAGGACAGATCGAACAAACCATGATCCAGGCCCAACGACACAAAGGTGAAGATGGGCCACCACATTGCCACAATCTTGGAGTTGACGTCTTTTCCTTGCATCCCAAGGTAGCACGCCAGACAGACAAGCCAATTGCATCCGATGGCCCGGATGAAGATCTGGTGGAATGCAGGCTTGACCTGCTTCGACGTCACAAACTCGATAGCTCGCGCCTTGTAGGACGAGCTATCAAACACGCCACCGTCTGCAGCCAATATCAGCCATGGTCGGACCCAAAGTCCTCCGATGGGCACTTACAACCGATGATGATGGCCATCACGAACAAAGCCCCGGCGAGGTTGCCCCAGAAGCAAATAAACCAATGCAACAGCATCTTTCGAAAGGACAGACGCCCGTGGAAGGCGGCAACCGCTGTATACTAAAGATGTGTCAGAGGATTTGGGTCACAGGGAGGGTCGAGTTACTCACCATGTTGCTCCCCGTGAACAAGTCGGCTCCAGTCAAGCTAATAAGATTTCAAGGTCAGCATCTGCATGGCTCAGGGTATAGCATCGAGTGGCACTTACACAATCATCAACAGCCCAAGTGGGAAAATGAGTCCAGCAACCATCGAGACCAGCCCCGGCGCATTCTCCTGGAACCATGGAGCTGTGGTCGCTCTGAGAGAAGCAGCAGCGGCAAAGCTCAACAGACAGCCCGCCGAGATGGCCGAGATGAATATCTTGTCTGGCCTCATGTTGCCCTTCTTGACCCCGGCCCGAGATACTAGCTCAATGGCTTCCGCCGGCGTGTAGACGCCGAAACCAGCGATATTCGCCATTGCTGGATCCGCCATACTGTTCCCACTGTGGATCTGTCAGTCTCCCTTTCACTTATACGACAGAGAGGGTGACGGGTCTCGACCGCATACCTCTTTGATCTGCGCGTCTCGATGTCGTCAAGTTCCCGAAGCTGTGGGACTGATGGATTTTCCCCAGGTTTTGCAGGCAAAATCCCTCGCCTTGCTGCGGGAATCACCTGTCAAGCTGGGGTTTGCCGATGTTGTGGTGGAGATAATCGAACCCCTGTCTCGGGTATCTCTGCCGGCTCAGTCAGGAGTCAGGACTCAGGCACTGGGGGTCAAAACAGCTTGCTTTTGAGCACAATGGCGACAAAACGCAGAAGAGAATCGGGATTATGAATGGCAAAGGTTGGAGGAACAAGTGTCGAAAGGGATCTCTACCAAGAAATGTCGTCAACGTACGCAAGCTTCCGCCCGGCCGCGGCCCGGGCATCTTGAGCCTCTCCTTATCACGGCCTAGAATTGTGGAATGATCCACTTGCTCCTTCCAGCCCTGGCGAGATTCGGTGCGAGATTTTTGCCATGGATACCGAGTTTTCCCCGGCTGGGACCACGAAGTTGCTCATCATTGAATTGGTGATGCGGCTGAGTCACTGGGAAAAGGAAGCTGACCGGAGTTGTCGCGACCAGGGAGTCGGGACCGGAGTCGGCAACGAACACATGCACAGGTTGCAAGTTGAACGCCCGATTCGGTCACTTGGTGGGCTTGGGCGGGGAATATAATCATAATCATGTCTCACAGCTCCAAGTCTCGATTTGTTTGAAGAGGCATCTCGTCTCGGGGTTGAGTCGGGAGAATCCGAAGAAATCGCCAGTTTCACCGCAACGTTATCATTGCCAAGCATCGAAGTTTTCCTCGCTTCGTTTTATGTCGTCAGGTGTTTCCGCCTTGGCAGCGCCGCGGCATCTGGGAATCGTTTCCGACGGGTCAACAAACCCCCTGATCTCGATTGGACGTAGGGCTGTTGTCGTGCTGCCAACATAGGCGCAGATTTTGCACGCATCAACAATCTGATTTGCCAGATCTGACAGCGTCAGTGGTTTAGTGGTAAAATCCATCGTTGCCATGTGCAACATTCGATGGGCCCCGCGTTCGATTCGCGGCTGACGCAATTCTTTTGCTCCCCATTCAGTCACTGTCCCGATTTCTTGTCTTTTTTTTGGTCTCATCCTGCCAAGACCCGAAGCATTTCCCTCCCTTTGCACTTTTCAAGTCCTTGCAGGAACCATCTCAACTCCATTTCGGCTTCGCCATCCATCGCATTCGCATCAGAGTGCACGTCAGTGCCGCGACCCATCCATCTCTTAGTAGAATGGAATGTATTTCACCTGCGATCGCGCTATTCCAGCACAGATTCTGGCACCCCCGACCGACCCTAGGACGCTGGGACACCAGATGATACAAACGGCTAGCCGCCCGACAGCAGGTGGCAGCGACTGGCAAGCTTTACCCCTTTCACCCTTCCAAGTCAACACCAACCCCTTTTCTCAAGGCACTCAAGCTGACGTTTGACTCCAACTCCACGAAAGTCCAAGACTGCAGCACTCTATCTTACAGTTTTGAACCACGAAAATCAGCTTCCCCATCCCCGAAGCCTCGGTCCACCCTCGTCTTCGCCCCTTTTATCCGGAGCTTTTGCACTCTTCCACCCGCAGTCTTGGGCCGGCGAGCGGTCGTGGCAATTCAAGCGGGCGAATCGCGACTTTTATCCCACGGGTAAAAGGGAGCAACGGGGAGGCTCTCGACGCTTGCCGACATGCATTTCAGGCCACAATTGCCGACATGGGCCCCTCTCCCCGCCCACTGCCTTATTGGGCCATGCTGTGGTCAAAATAAGGCACCGATGCGCCAAGAAAGGAAGAAGGGCGACGGTGGTGTGCACGTCTTCTGATATTCATCTTGAAGGGTTGTGCGGAGGCTTTGCGTCGGGAATATCGGGGCGCCCGACACCACCACTGGCAGCTCGATGGTTGACAGTCAGTCAGGTACACAGGGTGTGTAGGCTGTGGCCTGCAAGGTACGCCCAAGAGACCGGGTTGGGCACTTCCTCCTCCTGATCCAGCCGGGAACAAAATCAACAACATGAGGACGCATCAACCGACAAATACGCCCAGGTTCTAAGTCTCGTGGAGTCGCACTCCCCCAGCGCGGCTGAAAGGCACCATGCCGAACGAGAGCTCTTGGGGGCATTTCACCACTTCCACGTTCAGTGCGGCGGTTATGCGCACCAGTGGTCCAATGCCTTACCCCGGATTCATAGATTGCTCGACACCATTTATCCCCCGGGGTCACTATCGCCTCCCCCACAACGCCCACACTTGAGAAGCCGCACATGGCAATTAATCTTTTTCCCAGTCCAGTGACCCAACGCCATCCCTTGGCATGAGCTTCTCGATATCATCCATGGCGCAATGACCATTCCCCCTCGCCCGGGCGGCAAAAGAAACGCACAAGATAAAAGCCCATCTCTCGCACCCCGAACGACCTCCTGACCTGTGTGTCCACCCCCCTTCTACCTCTCCCTCCAACCATCCCCGTCCTCCAACATGGTCTCCCTCAAGTCCCTCCTCCTCACCGCGGCCCTGGCCGTCGCCATCCCTCTCGACGAGGAGCTGTTCGGCCGCTCGGTCGACTGGAGCTCCAAGCTCCCGCACGCGGCGCGCCAGCAGGGCGGCGGCGACAAGGAGGGCTACGGCTTCCACTCTGGCTACTTCTACTCGTTCTGGTCCGACGGCTCGCGCGGCACCGTGACGTACAAGAACGGCAACAACGGCTCGTACACCAGCAACTGGCAAAACATTGGCAACTGGGTCGGCGGCAAGGGCTGGAACCCCGGCGGCAACAAGGTGGTCGTCTACAACGGCACGTGGACGGCGCAGAACCAGAACTCGTACCTCGCCCTGTACGGCTGGACGCGCAACCCGCTCATCGAGTACTACATCGTCGACGCCTTCGGCACCTACAACCCCAGCAGCGGCACGCAGCGCAAGGGCACCATCCAGTCGGACGGCGGCACCTACGACATCTACGAGACCAAGCGCAACAACCAGCCGTCGATCGAGGGCCGCAAGTCCTTCACCCAGTTCTGGTCCGTCCGCCAGGGCCGCCGCGTCGGCGGTGAGATCACCACCGGCAACCACTTTGCCGCCTGGGAGAAGAGCGGCCTCAAGCTCGGCACCCACGACTACATGCTCCTCGGCACCGAGGGCTACGGGAGCAGCGGCTCCTCGGCCATCAACGTCGTCGAGAAGGGCGCCACCGGCAAGCCCTACCCCAACGAGCCCGACTCGCGCAAGGACAACAACTAGGGGGTTCAAGCGGTTCGTGCTGGAAAAGGGGATGTACATATGATGCCCTGGCGACATGGAGGGGACGAGGGGGCGGGGCGGATGGTGTGATGATTGCTTACGCGCGACGTTTCTTGTACATACATTTGCATCGGACTTCAGTTTGGTAGGTACTGGCCAGCACATTCTGCATGTGGACATGCCGAAAATGACGATGATTGCATCACTGCCGACGTGTTATCTGCGCGCCTCTTGCGAGTCTCTGTGAGTTCCCATGTCCGTGTGCAAAGTTCGAGGAATCGTATGGCCCGAGACCTCTTGCCAGGACGTTACGCCTCCTGTTCTTACTTCAGGACCTGGTGGGACAAATAAAGGCATCCGGTTCCGAGTTCAAGACCTGGTGGGTGAAATTATTGGCATTCAGTTCTATTTTTAGGGCCTGGTCGGCAAAAGTGTTGGTATCCGGTTCTAACTTCAGGGGCTTTGCAAAAATGGACACGGCCTTGGCCGATATCTCGAATGTCTCTCGCTAACAAACAAACCAGTATGAGATTCTACATACAACTTCGACCAACTATTCCTTCTCTTCGTTCTTCCCCTAGGTACCCTTCACTTTGTTCACAACCCCCTTCCAAAACCCCTTCACCTTTTTCACAGCCTTCTTCAAAAGCCCCTTCAACTTACTTCTAACCCCCCTCGTTTTAGCAAACATCTCCCATATATCAATGTCGATGCTCTCACCGTCCCGAATCGAATCCGCAATCTCGGGAATCGACCCCTCCGAGTCCGTCCACTCCTCAAAGACCACCTGATTCATCTCCTTCCACCCACCACTATGGTTCGCGGCAGGCAGGACCCACGTGCAGTCCGCCAGCTCATTGATATTGTCAACACCAAGCAGGCTAAGACGAACATACTCGCGGGCGTAGGCCGCGTTCCACGGCGCCTGGCTGCGCGCCTCGGGGGCCGAGAACTCGCGGAAGGCCGGGAACATGCGCGGGTCCTGCGACAGGAGCACGTCGCTCTTGAACTTGAGCACGCGCTTCGGCGCGTCGCCCAGCGTCTCCCGGTAGTACTTGGTGTCCAGTACGCCCGGGGTGCTGTCCTGCGGGTCGCCGTCGCGCGACGGGTCGACGAACCGCTGCTGGCTGACCGAGTGCGCGCCGAGGAGCGCGGCGAGGCCCATGGGCTCGATCGTCTTGTCGCGGAAGATGCGGATGAGGGTGTCGGCGGAGTCGTTGACGTCCGGGAGGAGGCCCTCGGGGGCGGGGCGGCGGCTGTCGCGGCGGCCGACGAAGCTGCGGATGCGGGGGCCTCTGGTGGGGGTGCGGTGGTTAGTACATGTGTGGGGCGGGGAGGGAAGTGGGGGGGGACGTACTCGGGACAGGACACGGCGGCGACGGTGGCGGCCATCTGGATCAGGTCGGCCATGCTGATGCCGAACTGGTGCCATCGATGGTGCAATTGCTCCATCTCGGCGATGATGCCCTCGAGGCCGTGGTTGAGGCGGCGGTCCCTCTCCTCGCGCACCAGGACGATGGAGCCATCGGCACCGCCCTTGCCTTTGGTCTTTGAAAAGGCGGCGGCGTCGTGGAAGCCGAGACGGATGGCTCCGCGGGCCTGCTTGGTGCAGATGCCCGTATCGCCGTTGAAGACCTTGGCCATCTCGCGGGCGATGTGGTACCACACGCAGCATGTGTCCTCAGCGCAAGCCTGCGTGTCCCAGTGGGGGGCCGTGTTGATCTCGTCCGACTCGGCGGACTCGTGGGCGAGGAGGATGTTGCGGACACGGCGTCCGACAGGGGTCAAGGCGGTGGGATGGAGTCCCACGAGGTCGCCGATCAGCTCGAGGGACTGGTTGTTGCCCTCTCTTCTCCGGATGTCGTTGGCCATCTGGGCCATCCCGGGCCATGCCGCAACGAGTGTGGCAAAGGCCAGAACGAGGGCGGTGATCACTGTGGTGATCTTCATGGTTGGCGAACTGTGATGTGGAAGAGGAGGAAGGGAAGCTGAAGAAGGGGTGGAAACGGTCTTCTTATACTCCGAGTCCCAACTCCATCAATGTCGATTCTGTGGGTGTGGGCCGCAAGAGGAATCACCGGCAAACCAGGTTTGGTCCGGTGAGCCCATAGGTGGCTTGGTGTGGATTGGCTTGACAACGGTTCTGTGGGTGCAGTGATGCAGGACACTGCGAGGGTATCGCCACAACCTCGCGCTGGCTGCACTCGCGCTGGCCATACTCGCGCCGGCTGCAGCAGTGCCTCCAGCCACCGAACCCGACTTGATTCGACGTCGACCTTGACCACAAACTTTACCCCCGATTCAGTGCTAATATCCCAGTTAAAGTTGTTGTCATTTTGGAGGTTGGACTATGATGTGACACTTAGCTCTTTTCTTTCCAGAGCAGACAAGCCGATGCTCCCTTGTTTGGACAGCTTCAAGTTGAGTTGCCATTCGACTTGTCCAATTCGAGATTGAAACCCACAACCTCTGCATGTTCGCCCGGTGAAGTAAGAGGCATATCGCGCGCATTGATGACGTCCGCTGAGGCGATTTCGTGGTGGATTGTTCTCTGGCATCAACTTGATCCAGACGCCGGAGGTGTGCATGTATTACTCTGCCTTTAGCAGAAGGCGTTGTCTCTGAAGGATGATGACATTTGGGCGAGGGAGGCAAGAAGACTGCATCAACAAATGCACTTGTGGACTGCTAGTGGTCAGACATTTCTGGGTTTCTTTTCGGTATCATCAACTTGTGCCAGATGCCGTAGGTCTGCATGTATGACTCCGCTGTCAGCAGAAGGCGTTGTTGGAAGCGAAGCTTCCACTTCTATTACGGATGGAATGACAGAATTATCTCGATTTTCATTCGTCCAATGTCCGCATGCGTCTGCATCAAGTCGAGCCGCAACTGGTCCAAAGAGTGTTGAGGAGGGAGGAGCTCGTGGTTGAAGCAGGAGCCTCCGGAGGTCCGCCGGAGACAAGCTGAGTACGGTTCCGAGGCTTGCGGACTCGGAGGGTACCTACCTACCTATTGTCTCTGCAGGATGAGGACGTTTTCGGGTAAGGGAGGCAAGAAGACTGCATCAACAGAGGCACCTATGGACCGGTGGTCCGACATTTCTAGGGTTCTTCCCGGGCCCGCCATTGTACGTCTCAGCCCACCCGGAATTCCTTAATGGAGACAGACTGCGTGCCCGTGCATGATACTGGAAGCCTGCCATCCTTCAACATGAATCAAGACAACAACTTAAAGTTTTTACCATCATGATGGTGTTATCAAAAGGATCCGAGTCAAGGGAAAACCGAAAGGGAAGAGGAAAAGAAAGCAGGAAGTTTTGCACAGGACGGCATCGAGCTTTCCTCTGCTCACCAGTGCAAAGACTTGTGCCGAGGTGGGCAGGTTCTTGCTTTGATTAACGGGCATGGTTTGGCATATGTACATACCTGCAGGAGCAACCTCGACTGCAGGGACCTTGGTAGCCGCGGGATACATTTTCTGTCTTTTCCGAGGCCAACAACTTCTCCAGTCCCTCCTCCAGCCCCGCATCGACGACTGACTGACGACCGATCATCAAGACACCGCCTCGACTCAACCATGCATATGGATGTACCTACCTGCAGCAGCAACCTCCGAGTCGACTGCAGGGACCTACCTAGCCTCGGCACACATTTTCTCTCTTTTCCGAGGCCAATAACTTCTCCAGTCGCTCCTCCGGACCTACCCCCCGCATCCACGACTGACGACCGATTATCAAGACATCGCCTCGGATGTCTCGACCTCCACGGTCGTCCTTGGGCCCCTGCGTGGCAGCCGCCCCCCTCGGCAATGTCGGGCTCGGTACAGACTGTCGGTACTCAATCCGGGGCGAACTGACAGAGTCGCATCACCGATCCAAAAATGGCCCGGAGTGGCGCAAACTGGCTGGTCCTGGTTGGCTCGCAACGCTCGCAAGGCCCTCAACCCTCGACTCGTCGGCAAAATGCAAAGACCGGGACTCCCGTCGGACCCAACCGCCGCAACGGCCCCAGTGGTGGACTGGCTCGCTCCGATACCTCGAAAAGCTTGTCAATTTAGCTGGATCCCCCCCGAGCACCACGCCGTTGGCACTCCGATCCGACCCTGCCTGTCACCCTCTCTTTCACTCTTTCAGGGGCACCATCGACGACCGTCGGTCTGGACCTTTCTCCCCCCGCCCATCCTGCCAACACCCACAACCTGTCACTCCCCCAGGAACCACCTGACGACCAGATCCACGGGACGCTGTCCCTCCCCTGATTTAAGCGGCATCGAATCAGAGGCGGGAGTGGCCGGCACACCTCGCCAAGGCCTAATTCATTTGGCCGAACCAAGTCTCGTCTCCCTCGAAGCGGGCCAATGCAACGATTATAACAGGCGGCTGGTTGATGAAATACACTCCCCCAGAAACCAGCGTGCCTCCCCCGCCCCCCCGCGCCCTCATGCCGCCGGTCCAACCCTATCAACCCGTCTCCTCCCCCCAGGAGGGCGGCGAACCCCCCGAGCGGCCAAAACGGCCCAGTGCCGGGTTACCACCTCTGGTCGTACTCTAGAGCGTCGCTCCACGGTCTGCGTCTGTAAAGAGAGGGGGCCGACCTTACCCCAGATTTGCAAATGCCAACTTCGTCTACGACTCTACGATTCCTTTTCCGGCCTCTTCTCCTTCGATCCATCTACAACCTCTGTAGCGGGGAGTAGACAGCCTCGACGACCGATACCACTGCACGGACCGAGTCTCCTCCGTCAACAAGAAGCTTGCCCTTGGTCGACATACCCCCCCTCACTGTGCCCCTTCGTTGGGGTCGGGACGACATCCATACAAGCCCTCCAACTTGGGAGAAGACACCATTCGGTCGAGCGGCGGGGCTTGAACTGGCGGGGATTCAGTTTATGGACCAGCGCCCAACTGGACACGACCGCTGGTCTAGGATATGATTCGTATCCCCTGACCGTCGACCTCCCCCTTCGACAATCCAGCGGAACACCTTTTCGAACTCCCGTCCGACGACACCAAAATGTCCACCGAAACGCCAGCAAGCCCAGGCCTGGGGAACTCTACTTTTCCCGGCAACGTGACGATTCCTGCGAATAGCACCTTTTGGAAAATCCCCGAGAATCCTGGGCGGTCCCTGAGCGTCGATATCATCGTGTGCTCCGTTGTTACGTGGCTGATTGCCTTGACATTTGTCGTCCTGCGCTTCTACACGAGATGTCGACTGAAACGAGGCATGCTCGGACCAACCGACTGGTTCATCCTGCCAGCATTGGTATGTTGGTCTGCCCTGATGTCATGGAGGCTGTCTAACAGATACCGACCAGTTATTTTCGGCTGTGGTTTGCGCCAGTGCAATAGATCGTATGTGGCCGCCCCCATTGCCGCATCTACTTAGAAACTTGTGTACTAACGGCGTATAGAAGCGACAAGGGGAATCGGGACTCACATTTGGGAAATCAAGCTCCCTGAATTCAAGGGGCTGGAGAAGGCAAGCACCACATATCGGACGAGAGTCCAAGCCCGAATATTTGGACTCGGGGACTAACACCATTCATCACAGGCGGCGTGGTACGGCATGCTGTTTTACCATCTCAGCTTGGTCTTCTCGAGGATATCCATCCTCCTCCTCTACCGCCGAATCTTTACGCACACCTGGGCGACAAGAACCATCAACGTCGTCTTTTTCCTCGTCGTCGCAACGGGGATATGGTTCGTCGTGTCCATCTTTACAGCCTGCATCCCGCTCGCGGCATTCTGGGACTGGTCCATATACTTGGCCGAGGGTGATGTCTACTGCCAGCCCCCGAATCTGTGGTGGGGGATAGCAGCCCTCCACGTTGCCAGCGACCTGGTCATTGTCGTACTCCCAGTATGTCTGCCTCGATCCAACTCTGACACGAAACTAACCCCATCCCCAGATGCCCGTCCTCATCTCCATCAAACTCCCCCACCGCCAAAAACTCGCCCTCGTCGCCATGTTTGGCCTCGGATTCTTGTATGCCCCCCCCCCCCTCCCAGCCCCGCCCCAACCACTAACCCCCCACCAGCGTCTGCATCATCTCCACCGTCCGCATCGTCACCTTTGTCAACATCAACAACGGCAAGAACTGGGACCGCACCTACACGGGCGCCAAGATCCAGTACTGGTCCACCGTCGAAGTCAACGCCTCGATCGTCTGCGCCTGCATCATGACCATGAAACCCCTCGTGCAAAAGTGGTTCCCCAGCCTCCTCGCCGGCAGCTACGTCCGCGGCAACCACAGCCTCCGGTGGATCACGCCGCTCGCCGGCACCCGCGCCGGTGACGACCAGACGCGTAACTCGACGCAGCCCATGGCGCCGGCGGAGCGGACGGCCGCGGCCGCGGCCGCCGACGCGGACCTCGAGGCGCAGCGCCGCCGCCGCCGCGCCGGGAGCGTGGCGACGGACGAGGACGACGACGACGACGAGGAGGTCATGTGCTCCGTCGCGGGGATGAGTCCACTGCGGGCACCGCCGAGGGCGCATTTGCGGTTGTCGATACAGGCGACCAAGTCGGTGCGGGTGGTGGGAAAGGGGGAGGAGGACGAGGACGAGAAGGGGTCGATTGAGGAGGAGGATGAGAGGGCGCCGTCGCCGGCGACCAGCGGGTGGCTGAGCGAGGCGGAGACGGTGGTGGTTGTGGGGGGCAAGGAGTGGGTGGATGAACGGCAAAGGGAGCCGGATGGCAGGGAGGGGAAGACGTGAGGTGATTGTGGCATGGAATGATGACGAGTGTGATGATGTATGCTGGATGATGGTTTTCTTGCTACTACTAATGATACCCAAGGAGTCGGGGGGCGGCGGATGTTGTGTCGGTGGGCGCTAGTACCTATGCAGGGAGAGAGGGTTGGTTCTTTTTGAAAAGTTGAATGGCACGGGGGCTGGAGTTGCTTGGTGGATGTTTCCCAGGGGTTCTCGGAGTTTGGTTGCCAATCTGGGCAAGGTATGGAAGGGTGCTGGTCCGCCTTCCGGGTTGTTTACTCAAAAAGGGGTTGGGGAAGTCTCGGGCTCGGAGTAGGAATGCAGGGGTTCAAGTTATTGTACTGGCCGTGCAAATGAAAAGGAACAGGCATTTAAGCAACAAAGAAATTACTCGTTGCATGACTCTCACTCTGACGACCACAAGACCGCGGGAAGTGAAACTGAACACTTCAGTTTGGGCAATGATAGTTCTCCGACACAGAATCCCAAAACCCACGAAATTATCAACATTATTTTATATTGAAAACAGTATTCTATCCATGTACATCCCACCCCATCCCATTTTAAGTTCCCATTCTATGTGTATCCGTAGCCTCCTGGTGGTATCAAACGGCGACCCAAAAGCCATCCGTGCCATGATGGCAAAAAAAGCAAAAAAAGACACCTGGGAAGCCAACCAGAGGATAAGTATTCGCCAGACACCACCCAGCTTCCCCTGTACCGTACTAGTATCCTTTCCATCGCCATTGCGACCGTCGACAAAAAGGGGCAACAGCATGAAATAGGTAGTAGACAGGAAACTTGTTGACAAAGGAAATGGTTTCCCCCTCCCGAGAGGAGGAAGAATGTGAGCATCATCACACGAGACTCGGTTGAAGCCGGTGACATCCTCCAACGACGGCACACACACACCACCCCCTTACGGGTTGGACACGTAGCTCTGCGCCCTCCTCAGATCCTCGAGGTCAATGTGGCGCGGCTGCGCGCCCTCGACGGGCGGCAGCACCTCCTTCTCGTCGGCCGTCTCGGGCGAGTAGGCGTACTTGCTCGAGGCGCGGATGCGCGCGCCAAAGTACCAAAACAGGAACGGGATGCCGCAGCACGCGAGGCCCAGGAAGGCCAGCAGCGTCGTGGCCCACTGGTCGTTGAGGCGCTCGTACATCTGCTCGGTGAAGAGCACGACGGCGGCGCCCCAGAAGGAGCGGATGAACGTCTTGGCGGCGAGCGCCGACGCGGCCTGGTGCTGGTACGAGTCGACCAGGTAGTTGTTGGCCGAGTTGTAGAGGAAGATGAAGCCGAAGCCGACGGGCCAGCCGGCGAGGCAGGGGCCGACCCAGGTGAGGCGCTCAAACGAGGTCCAGGCGAAGATGAAGAGGCCGAGCGGGATGAACCAGCAGCTGAGCATCATGGGGATGAGGCGCATCTCGGCGGGCGGGTTGCCGTTGTACTTGTGCACCATCTTGAGGTAGTGCGTGTTGACGAGGGGGGCGCAGAGGGCGGCGCAGATGACGCCGAGGGCGAGCGGGATGAACATGAGGCCCGTGATGCCGGCCGAGTAGCCCTTGCCCTTTTGGAAGACGATGGGGTAGGCGACGAAGAACATGTAGAGCAGGCCGTAGAGGACCGACATGTACAGGCTGATGAGCAGCACGATGAGCTCGCGGAAGAGGAGCTGGAACGGGCGGATCAGGAAGACCATGAGGCGGGACGAGAAGGTGCGCGTGTCGAGCTCCTGCTCCGTGACGTAGCCGGAGTCGCCGGTGTCCTTGCGCATCTTCTTGGCGCGACGGGCGAGAATGGTGGGCGCATAGGTCTCGGGGACGGTGAATGTGATGAGCACCCAGACGACAGCGCCGAGGATCAGTTGGATCCAGTAGAGCCAGCGCCAGCCGGCACCGTCAGAGAGGAAGCCACCAACAAGGGGACCAACTGGAAGGTGTGTTAGTCGTGGGAAGCGGTCGCGAAAGGGGAGATAACACTCACTGGCAGGACCAATAAAGGGGGCGGCGGAGAAGGCAGCCATGGGCACACCACGCTCCTCGTTCCTCCACATGTCGGCAAGCGTACCACCGACGAGGGTCATGGGGGCCGAAAAGGCAATGCCGTCAATGGTTCGGCAGACGATGAGCGTCGCGTAGTTCTCGGCAACGGCGCAGGGAATGATGAAGATGACGGCCACGAGCAAGGTGGAGACACTGGGACACGGTTAGCATCGTGGGACGAACACTCAAAGCATGAGTCGGAGGGACGTACTAGATGACTTGTCGTCCAAATACTTCGGAAAGGGGCGCAAAGATCATGGGACCGACGCCGAAACCGACGACAAAGACCGAGATGCTGACCAGACCGGCCTCGTAGCTGACGCCAAACTCGGTCGCCATGGAGCCAATGTCTGCCGTGATGACACTCGAAGCAAAGGCGACGACGAAGCAAGTGACGGCCACCACCATGGTGCACCACCACTTGTAGGCCTTGGACCAGTTCTTGGGGTCGTCGGGGTCCCCAGGAGCAAATTTGACCATCTTGTAGTCGTGCCGGGTGTCCATGTGGCCCTCCTTCTTGCTCTCCCTCATCTCCCTTTCGTGCGAGTCTGTGCTGGAGTTGGCGGATGGGTCGGGGATCGGAGCCCCGGTCCGGGCCCCGGTGGCTCCGGGTCCGTGAGGCCCGGCGGTGCTGGACTGGTATGCCGGCTCCGTTACAGGGTACGCCGGAGGAACTGTGTGGTCGTATTGGGGCGCGGGATGGTCCTGGCTTTCGGCCGGGTCGCTGCCCTCGAGGACGGTATCCACGTCGGGAAATGGGGGTACGTTTCGTTGGTCCATGGTAAAGGTCCGAGTCTGGCGGGTTTGCAGTAGTGGACAAGGAGCGTCGGGTGGAAGAGAAGGAATGGGGACGTCGAAGCGAAAGAATGAAGTTGAAGCAAAGGAATATCACCGGCTGTCGAGACCCGTTGTGATGCTGTTGTGGTGCAAGAGATCGACATCTAGGGACCAGAGGGCCCTCGGGATATATGTATCTGGCGCCCTTCCATGACGACGGCCCTGTCTCGGATGCTCTCGGCGATGGTAGTGTTTCGGCGGCCGTGGGGTTGTGATGTGCAGAGAAGCGCGAAGTGCGAACGGCAGCCCTGTGGATCACGAACCCAACTGCTGCCAGGATGAGGACCCCCTATTACGGCATCAGCCGGCCAGTCAGACGCCCGGGAAACGTGGTGTTGAGGCTCGCTGCATGCCCCCTGGGCGAACCGGTGGCGACGGTGGGGACTGTGAAACCGCGTCGGAGAGTCGAGCTTGGGGCCGAGTCAGTCCAGGTTCCCAACACGATGCCAAGGGCCCTAGAAGCCATGCCCTGTTCTCCGCCATCGGGAGGAACCGCACCAACGGAAGAGCCTGCCATTGGTGCCACCGGCCCCGGAGAGCTCGGCATCGCGATGTCAAGTTAAGACCGAGCTGAGACGCACCACCTTGATTTCCTGCCTTTCCATGCCTCCGCCCGTGCTGTCGCAGTCCCGAAGAATCCGCGTGCATAAACTCGAACCAATGGAACTTTTCAAATATCCTTCCGTCCTCTTTTGCCAGCACCATCTCGACCCGGCCTGTGTGCCAGCAAAGGTATTCGCTCGTCCGCTGCGGATAGCAGTGAGTCTTGATTTGTCGCGTCGACGGTGTGTTCTCTTGGGCGCGCCCCCTCCCATCTGAAGGCCTGTCTTTTTCTCCTCAAGCTGTCAGCGAAGCTGCGAGAAGACGCGATGGATGATGCAGGTACCCCAGGCTTTGGAATTAGTACATGAGTATTTAGTACGAGTACGAGTATTACTCGTACTAGGCGTATTTGTACTCGTACTCGAACTCGCCAAGAAATACTCGTACTCATACTCGTACTTAAGGTCGAGTACTAAGTACAACTTATAAGTACTTTTACTAATAAGTAGTAATTACGTAATAGTAATAGAGTCACGAGGGTAGCACCTACCTACCGTAGCATGCAGGACCACAGGCAGATAGGTAGCGCTTGGCCTATAATCCAGATAGGGGTACTAGGCCTAATTGGGAAGAGGGGTAATCGCCTATAAGATCTGGAATTCGGAGCTACGCTCCGAATCCTAGACTCTTCTCTTTAGCTTAGAATTCTACGATTTAGTATTTAACTACTCTAGCCTCTTTACGCCAGCTAAATGTACTAACGCCGTTACAATTCTAAGTTTTACAAGTCTATCCTAAGAAGGTAATAATATCCCCGAACCGAACCGACAAAAGCCCCTGTAACGCGTAGGGCTAACTAAGTAAGTACGAGTCCGCGTTAAGCCGGACTACGAAGACGCCGTTAATCCGATTAGACGATGAGATAGCTAAGACCGCTAAGTAAACCGCCGCTTAGCTAGAGCTAGCTAAAAAGGAGGTCCGCTTCGACCCTAACCTCCTCCCTACGACCGATAAGGCCGTTAAGAATAGTAAGAACTCCGCGATACGCCGCTATTCCGTTATCGGCCCGACTACCGGCGTTATTCTAGGTAATAATAGTACGATATACGCCCTGGAAGACGATAACGACGACTCCGTCGTCGACGAGTCGGACTAGAACCTCGAGGGCTTTAGAAAATAGCTAGCCGATAACTAGCCCGCCCTTTAGTTTAATATCTTAGCCGAATAGATATACGACGACCTTAAGGTAGTAGTCGAGTCCTTCGCGACCTATTATAGTAAGCGGAGCGATACCCCCGGCTTTTAATTCGACCCTCTTACAGAGGAGGCTTAATAACTACTCGGCGCGACCGAAAGCTTCGTCGATTAGACTTAGTTTTAAACCCTTATATCCGATAAGGACCCCGATTAGTATAAGAAGAAGCTTTACGTTATATTCCTAGAACTTAAGCTCCGATACTTCCTTCTCGCCGTAGTTTTCTCCTAGAACGACGAGCTATATAAGATCGCGACTAACCTCGGTCGCTTAATATAAGATATCTTAAAATAGGCCGACTTCTTCGGTACTCGTCTCGATATAGCCGAGGCCGAGATAAATAAGATAGATTAAAACTATCGCGATAACTATCGCGCTAATACTAATAACGACCCTAAGGATAGTAGCTCGTTATTATCGGACTCCGAGGCCGATAGTAATAAAGGCGTAGGTAACGGTAGAGGTAGTAGTAGTAGTCGTTATAACTATTACGGAAGCGATTCGGATAACAGCTATTAGGCTTACGACGGCTTTTATACCGCCGTTAAGAAGATTAAGGAATAGGAAGCCGAGCTTATTAGCTTACGAGCGACTATCGTCCGTATAGTTACCCGTAAGTAAGGCGAGACCTTTATCTTAACCGTTACTATTAATAGCTCCTCGAAGTTATTTAAGCTCGCCGATATCCCTATCTTTTATAATAAACTTTCGAAGGATACTATTACCTTTAAGACGTAGTACCGGAATATCTCGAATAAGCTAGCCGGTAATACTAACTACTTCCCTATAGATAATATATATATAGCCTATATCGAGGGACGTTTAAAAGGTAAGGTTACTTCCGATCTCTAACTATACCTTTACGATACTTATCCGAATTAGATTAAGAAGTCGGAGGCCCTATTAAAGTATCTATAGGACGAGTACTATAATAAGAATATCCGCGAGGACTCGCTTAAGGCTTATAACCGTTTAGAATATCGCTTAGGTAAGGATATCCGTATATTTAAGAACGAGTTCGTCCGTCTCGCCGGCGAGATCCGTCGCTATAAGGACTCCTAGAAAGAGGAATTTAATAGTCGTCTTTACTTATCGCTCTAGACTACTCTAACGTACGACTATATCGACGACTCTATATCCTTCGATAACTTCGCTCGCCTTACCGTTAAGATCGTCGGTAACTAAAAGCGTAGCCGCGATAAGAAGGATAGTAGTAGTACCTCCTACTAGGATAATAAGAAGGATAAGGACCGCCGCGAGTCCCGCCGGGATTGTAATAAGGATAAGAAGGACCGCCGTAAAGGGGGCCGCGATACTAATAAGGATAAGTCGAGGAGTACCCTCGATAAGCCGACTTTAGAGGAAGTCGCTAAGCTATAATCCGAGGGTAAGTACTTCCTTTACCGTAAGAAGGGTTACCTTGCTAAGGACTATTCCGTCGTCGCCCTTATAATTAACGATACTGTTAGGGTTAACGCTTTAGTTAACCGCTTATATAAGGAGTTATAGTCCTACGTTATTAAAGAGGCCGATAATATAGAGTCGGAGACGAAAAACTAGGTACCTTAAGTAATACTACCTCCCTCTTAAGGGAAGTATTAGCTATACTTATAAACGTAGAATATATAGATAACGACTTTATTCGGCTATACCTAGGGGGTAACCCCTTTATTACCGATAGTATATTAGTTAATAATAGAAAGTTTATTATTATAAACGATATACTAATTAATACGGAAGTAAATAGATACGTATTCGTAAATATACTATTTACTAAGCGACTACTAGAGTAGTTAAGCTTCGATAAGGTTATCTTTCTTATAGTAAAAGTAGGAAGCTATAATAGTTAAACGAGAAAATTTATTACTATAGCTTTAAGAGGAACGATAAAGATTTAAAGCCAGACCGTAAGGAATAAGATCTTCTTAGTTATCCGATACGCCTATAACCTTATTATCGGCGATAAGTAACTAGTACGATACGACGTATTCGTTAATAGTAAGGAACGCCGACTTATATTTAAAGGGAGTCCCCCCGCGGTAAGGACGAAGCCGTCCCCTCCCCTATAGGACTCCGGCCCGACGGAAACGAAGCCGTCGCCGCCGCCGATAGAAACGAAGCCGTCGCTACTACTACCCTCGACTAAGGAAGCGAGGATAAGGGCGCTAGTCGCCGTAAGGATCCGCTAGCTCGAGATAACGCCGACGCCCCGGTTATCCCCGCCTAAGTAGATATCGTTAAGAACTATAGCCGTCCCCGAGACTTAAGTATATATAGCTAAGGATAACTTAGTAGTATTTAAGATAAACCGAGTCCTACTCGACTAGCTAGTAACTCCGGAAGAACTACCTGTATCTTTAGAAAAGAAGCCCCTTAGGAAGGAGGTCCTTTAAGATTTATAAGGACTATATACCCTTCGTCGGGACTTTATCGGATAGTATAAGTACCGCCCCCCGAATATTATAGTAATCGGCGCGATAGCCTTCCTGTATATCTCTAAAAAGTAGGAAATATACGTTACTAGTATTAACGAGATCGACTACTATATACTTAAAGAAAAGCGAAGACTCTAAGAACTATCTAAGGATAAGCTAAAGTTAAGGGAAAAGGTTATCTAAGAGGTACCGGATTACTACTACGAATACCTCGATGTCTTTAGTAAGGCGATTTCCGATGACCTAGCTAAGCGGAGACTATATAATTACTATATTAACCTAGTCGACGGGGGTAGACTAGAGGATCTAGGATATAGCCTTTTAAGAAAGATAATACTAGAAGAGATAAAGGTATATAAGAAGTATATTACTAAAAATCTTAAGAAGGGATTTATCGAAGCTAGTTCCTCGCTATAGGCTACCCTTATCCTCTTCTCCCGTAAGGTAGATAATAAACTAAGATTTTATATCGATTACTATAAGTTAAACACTATTATAAAGAAGGACCGATACCCCTTACCCCTTATCGACGAGACTTTAGCGAGGGTAACGAAAACTAAAATCTTTACTAAGATCGATATTAGATAAGCCTTCTATAAGATCCGGATAGCCTTAGAATACGAAACGTTAACTACCTTCCGTACGCGCTATAGGGCTTATAAGTATAAGGTAATACCGTTCGGCCTTACTAACGGTCCCGCGATATTCTAGAGATTTATTAACGATTCCTTATTAGGCTATATAGACGACTTCGTTAACGCTTATATCGACGATATCCTTATCTACTCGGAGATAGAAGAGGAGTACCGTATCTATATAAAAAAGGTTTTAAACCGCCTACGCGAGGCTAGTTTATAAGCCGACCTTAAGAAGTACGAATTCTATATCTAGAAGACTAAGTACTTAGGGTTTATCGTAGGTACCGATAGTCTGGCCGTAAACCCTCTTAAGGTAGTAGCGGTATACGACTGGAATGTCCCCCGTAACTTAAAGGGAGTATAGGCCTTCCTAGGCTTCTGTAACTTCTACTATAGGTTTATTAGAGAGTATAGTAGGATAGCGCGGCCGTTAATAAACTTTACGAGGAAAGGAGAGTCGTTTAACTAGACTAACGTTTACTAAGAGGCCTTCGACGAGCTTAAGAGACGCCTCCTTTAAGCCTTAGTACTAGCCTACTTCGACTACGAAAGACCGACTAAGGTTAAGACTAACTCCTTAGACGGTATTATAGTAGGAGTATTATTATAATAAGTCGACGACGACTAATACCCGGTAGCCTACTTTTCGGAAATTATATAGGGCGCCGAGTATAACTACGCGATTTACGATAAGGAGCTCCTTACGGTAGTAAGGGTACTTATATTCTGGAGAGTAGAGTTCGTAGGTTTAAAGGACCCGTTCGAAGTAATTATAAACTACTAAGCGTTAGAATACTTTAGTACGAAGAAATTATTAAACCTAAGGTAAGCCGGATAGGTAGAGCTACTTACCTAGTACTACTTTATTATAACCTACCGTCCTAGAAAGGATAACGCTATAGTAGACGCTCTCTTAAGGAAGTCCGAGGACCTAAAGACCTAGTAAGAAAGGAAGGATACCTAGTATACGATAAGGATATTCCGCCCCCTGGAGGGGGAGGAGATAACGACTATACTATTAGTTATTACGTTACTATCGATAGTCGACCGCGCCTTCGTTAAGGTTAGGAACCTCGAGGCCGGCGTCGCCCTTATCGACGCGATTCTAAGAGTTAACTAGTTAAGCGAGTTATTAGGCGAATATCGCCGCTGTACGAAGGAGGACTTAGATAGCGGCTTTACCCTTTTAGAAGAGAGGATACTACTAAAGAATAGTAAGCTAGTCGTCCCCGAGGAGGATACTCTCCGTACGAGGATCGTAGAAGAGGTCTATACGCGGATAATTTTCGTATACCTAGGCCGTAATAAGACGAAGAAGATAGTAGCGGCTAGGTACTAATAGCTAGGAATAGCCGCCTATATCGATAGATATATAGCTAACTATATAACGTATATCTTATTAAAGGTACTTAAAGATAAGACCCCGGGTATAATGTAACTGCTACTAGTTCCTCTCCGGACCTAGTAGTATCTTATAGTAGACTTTAAGAAGATACCCGAAGATCGGAACGGCTATAATAACGCCCTTATTATAATCGATAAACTTAGTAAGATCTCGTAGATAGTATTCTATAGGGATATAGTAATTATAAAGGACGCCGTTAGGATATACTATAAGGGGTTACTAAGGGTTTACGGGTTACCGGACTTTAATCGTTAGCGATAAGGGCCCGTAGTTTATCTTTAACTTTACGGATAAGCTATTAAAGATTATAAGGATAGAATAAAACCTCGCTTCGGCTAGCTACTTATAGATAGTAGGCTAGGCCGAGATTATAAACGAGTACCTAAACTAGCGACTCCGGCTATACGTTAACTACTTTTAAGATAACTAAGCGTAGGCGATCCTTATTATAAATATAGTATAGGCTAGTATTTTATACGATAGTACCGGACTTTCGCCTTACGAAATCGCCTACGGTTTCCTTATAAGACTTTAGTATAACTAGGAAAACCGTATAGATTTAGTAAAGCTACCCGTTAAGGAGCGGTTTACGAGAGCCGAGGCGTAGTAGTCGGCCGAAACTATCCGGGGATATATCGAGGTAGTTCGGAGTATTATAATAAAGATTTAGGAAGCGTTAAAGGAGAAGACGGACTAGTATCGGAGACTACCGGACTTCGACGTTAGAGACTCCATATTTATCTTAAAGAAGGTGGGAAGCCGTACGGATCGACCTAGCGATAAGCTCGATTCGCTACTTACCCGCCGGTACTATAAGATCGTCGAGAAGATTAGAGAAGCGACCTTCTAGTTAGAGATACCCGTATTATAGAAGGGCTCTAACCTCTTCTATACCGATAGACTAAGGAAATACCCTAGTAACCCTATCCCCGGATAGGCCTCTGAATAACTAAAGGCGAAGGAAGTCGACGGAAAAGAGTAGTAGGAGATCGAGCGAGTAAGGATATCCCGAGTTAGTCGCGGTAAGCTTTAGTACTAGGTCGACTGGAAAGGATTCGACCCCGACGACGACTAGTATAACGCCGGAGCCCTTAAGGAAGCCTTATTTACGATTAGGGACTACTACGCCGACTAGCTAGATAAGCCGGGCCTGCCGGTAAGGCTTTAGAGCTGGATTAAGGCCGTAGAAGAGGAGCGATTCGAGCCGCCTTACGAGGATAATAATAAGGCCGAGTCGCGAGGATAGGGTAGGTTAAGGAGGTTAATTCGCCGTGTAAGGGGAAAGTAAGCGACTAACGCGTAAGACGACTCGAGATCGATCCCCGACGGGGGAACTATTTTTTTTTTTTTAAGTCCGAGGCGAACTCTCTTTTTTAGGGGGGTAGTTACGAGGGTAGTACCTACCTACCGTAGTATACAGGATTATAGGTAGATAGGTGGCGCTTGGCCTATAATCTAGATAGGGGTACTAGGCCTAATTGGGAAGAGGGGTAATCGCCTATAAGATCTGGAATTCGGAGTTACGCTCCGAATCCTAGACTCTTCTCTTTAGCTTAGAATTCTACGATTTAGTATTTAACTACTCTAGCCTCTTTGCGCCAGCCAAATGTGCCAACGCCGTTACAAATAGTATAGTTAGATAGTAGTATTTATTTTAATATACTTATATATAGAAAGTATATTTATATTATTATTCCTTCCTTTAATATAAGTAGTATAATATATATATATAAGTATATAATGTAAAAATAATTATTATTATATAGAAATATAATACTTATACCTTTAAAAATATATAGTATTAAGTAGTATAAAAGCCGATAGTAATATATTAAGTTATAAAAGTACTCGAGTTGTACTCGAGTCGTACTTAAGTATACTCGAGTATACTCGAGTACATTTAAACGTACTCGAGTACGTTTTAACGTACTTAAGTTCTTTTTAATAAGGCTTAAATTTATATTTAATATACTAAGTACTATTTATACGTATATATACGTTTATATTATATTTAAGTAATATTAATATATTTATATATATTAGCGTAGTTGTATTAGAAGTTAGTTTTAATTAAAAAGACTTAGAATTTTAAAAGGTCTTTAGTTCG